>CM075693.1:50107205-50442205 GCA_037954015.1 Psophocarpus tetragonolobus | reverse complement strand
TTGGGAAAGATGTTTTCAGGTATTACGGATCTGTTAGACGGAGGGGATGAGAAGCTGAAGGGAACTGTGGTGTTGATGCGTAAGAATGTGTTGGACATCAACGCCCTCACCTCCGCTCAAAGTGCCACCGGCATCATCGGCGGCACCTTCGACGTCGTCACCGATCTCGTTGCCACCGGAGTTGACACTCTCACCTCCTTTCTTGGCAGATCAGTGGCTCTCAACTTGATCAGTGCCACTTCTGCTGACTGTACGTTACTACTTCTCTAATACATCCAAAACTTCTTTTCTTTCCACACAATTTTATATTTATATATATAGCTGCTTGTATTTTAAGCATGCAATTTCCATGTAATAATTAATTTTCTACGGAAAAGTCGACAAACGATCTCTTGTTTTAAATAAAATGATACGGGGGCATCTATTATGTCATTACACAATTAGTGAAAAGAAAAAAAATATATATAAGTATAATAAAATTTATGATGTGATAAAATGAGAGAAATAAAAAAAATAATATATATAAATTAGAAAAGTATATTAATATCACTACTCCTTGTTTTACTATTTAATAAATTTTTCTTGTATTAATAAGAAAAAATAGCATAGTGATGGAGTAAACTTGAAATATTAATGTTGTAGCATCTGGAAAGGGAAAGGTGGGAAAGCAAAGTTTTCTGGAAGGTATTGTGGTTTCCTTACCAACCTTGGGAGAAGGCGAGTCTGCATTTGATATTCATTTTGAATGGAACAGTGATATGGGAATTCCTGGAGCATTTTATATTGAAAATTTTATGCAAGTTGAATTCTTCCTTGTGAGTTTGACTCTTGAAGACGTTCCTAACCATGGAACCATCCATTTTGTTTGCAACTCATGGGTTTACAACTCTACAATGTACCAAACTAGTCGCATTTTCTTTGCCAACAAGGTAAAATTAACTAAAGTTGAATGAATTTATTTAAAGTTATATGTGTTCTGGGAACGACATGATTGAGAAAGAAATAAAAATATAAACAAATAAATAAATATTAATGTAGACATATCTTCCAAGTGAAACGCCTGGTCCACTGGTGAAGTACAGAGAAGATGAATTGAAGGTTTTAAGAGGAGATGGAACAGGAGAGCGCGAAGAACATGAAAGAATCTATGACTATGATGTATACAATGATTTGGGTGACCCTGACTCGGATGACACATTGGCTCGCCCAGTTCTTGGAGGATCCACCACCTTGCCTTATCCTCGTAGGGGAAGAACGGGAAGAGAACGAACAACTCAAGGTATACAATATAATTAAGCCTTTTGTTCTAAGCTACATTCACTTCTCTTCTTGTCAAATTCATTACACCATAATCCTATATATTCTACCAAAAATATTCATCATAAAAAGTTTCAATATTGTTTTTAGTATGTTATTACTTGTTTTATAACAGTATAAGTGCTTATTTGACAATTGTTTTATAAAATTATTTTTAATATTTTAGTTTTTAAAAATTAAAAAATTTATTTATTTACTATTTTTTTAAAATAGTTTCTGTAACTGAATTTTTAGTTTTTAAAAACTAAAAAAATAATATTTAAATCTCATTTTTTTTATTTATATATATATATATATATATATATATAAAATTATGGTTTTTAAAATATTAATCGATAAAGTTAGCAAACTTACAAAATTTTTAAAACTGTGATTGATTGATAAAATGTATAAGTATTAAATTTTTATTTTAATGTGAGTCTTAAAATAATATTTTATTGCTAAGCAAAACTTTCCACTGAAATTTCTCTTAATTTTTAAAATAATTAATTAGCCCTTTTATATTTTTAAAATGAATCAAAATTATTTTTATCAAAATATTTTGTAGATATAATATGATAAAAAAAGAACATAATATGATAATAAGATAAGTTATAATCCTATCACATATTTGATGTATATCTAGATAAACATAAGAGCAAAATATGATATAATATAAAATTGTATTGAATTAATTAACAAAATTATTATTCATTAAATATTACATTAATTTTTTAATTCTAAAAATTTAATTTTAATTTATTACAAATTATTAAAATTATAATTTTAAATAAAATATATAAAATTTTATTTTATTTTTTAAATTATTTTTCTTTAAATTGTAAAAAGTTATAAAACAATTAAAAATTATAATTAATATTTAAATTATTATTTTAATACTTTAAAAATAATATAATTTTTATATATATGTCAAAATTATTATAAATATATACATGAGATCATATGAAATTATAATACATATTAATATATTACTTTTATGTGTGTCCGACAAAGATACCGAATAGTTGGTATCCTAGGAGTTGACTGTAATTTTACTGTTGGTAATGATGGTATTACACATATCTTTTAGATCCTAAGAGTGAGAGCCGCAGCGACTCTGTTTACCTTCCAAGGGATGAATCATTTGGTCACTTGAAGTCATCAGATTTCCTTGTCTATATACTTAAGTCTGCATCTCAGAATGTGATACCTCAATTACAATCCGCACTCAGACTAGAATTCAATGACCCAGAGTTTACTAGCTTTGAAGACGTGCGTGGACTCTATGATGGTGGAATTAAGTTGCCCACTGATATACTTAGCGATCTTAGTCCTATACCATTGTTCAGTGAACTATTCCGAACTGATGGGGAACAAGTGCTTAAGTTTCCACCACCTAAAGTAATTCAAGGTACACTACAAACATACTCCTAACTAATCCCAGCAATATTTATATTCATTAACCTGGTAAGCTGATACATCTTTTCAAATGTTCTTCTTCTTATTTGGAGCAGTGAATCAGTCTGGATGGATGACTGATGAAGAATTTGCAAGAGAGATGATTGCTGGTGTAAATCCTCACATTATCAAAAGACTTGAGGTAAATTTATTAATTTCCTGTTAAGAAACTGCATTTTATGTCCAGTTGTTCATTAAATTTGCAGGTCATAACCTTACTTCCATGAAAATTAAATTTATTGCAGGAGTTCCCACCAAAGAGCAAGCTAGATAGCCAAATCTACGGTGATAACACCTGTACAATCACCAAAGAACACTTGGAGCCAAATTTGGGTGGGCTCACTGTAGAACAGGTAAAACCACATTTGTTTTTTCTTCACTTATACAGTAATACTATTTTGAAGAATTCTACTGTTACTTTGTTGAATCACAGGGACTAAGATATTTTATTTTCTTTTTTTAACGTACAGGCCATCCAAAACAACAAATTGTTCATACTAGACCACCACGACACACTCATTCCATATTTGAGGCGGATAAACGCAACTGCGACAAAGGCATATGCTACTAGAACCATCCTTTTCTTGCAAGATAACGGAACCTTAAAACCGTTGGCCATTGAGCTAAGTAAACCACATCCTCAGGGTGATAATTATGGTCCTATTAGTAACGTTCATCTTCCAGCGGAACAAGGCGTTGAAGCTTCCATTTGGCTACTTGCTAAGGCTTATGTCATCGTAAATGACTCTTGCTATCACCAGCTTGTCAGCCACTGGTACAAATTTTTCAAACAAGATTTATACATTCAAACTTAATCTGTCTATGAATTATTCATCCTTTAATATTATCTTACATGTGCGACAGGTTAAACACTCATGCAGTTGTTGAGCCATTTGTCATAGCAACAAACAGGCATCTTAGTGTTGTTCACCCTATTCACAAACTTCTTCTTCCACACTACCGTGACACCATGAACATCAATGCACTTGCAAGGAATGTCCTGGTCAATGCTGAAGGTATTATCGAATCAACATTCTTGTGGGGACGCTATTCTTTGGAAATGTCTGCTGTTGTATATAAGGATTGGGTTTTTCCTGAGCAAGCACTACCTGCTGATCTTGTTAAAAGGTAATCCTTACAAATTATAAGAACGTCTCTGAGATGTTTAGATTCCATGTCCATTCATTAATTGAAATCAAAATAAAAAATGATCTCAAAGTAACTTTTTGATGTTAATGTTATTTCTTTGCTTGTCATCCAGAGGCGTGGCTGTTGAGGATTCTTCTTCTCCACATGGCCTCCGTCTTTTGATTAAGGACTATCCTTATGCTGCTGATGGACTAGAAATTTGGGGTGTGATCAAGTCATGGGTGCAAGAATATGTGTTTTTCTACTATAAGTCAGACGGTGCTGTTGCACAAGATACTGAACTCCAAGCCTTTTGGAAAGAAGTTGTAGAGGTTGGTCATGGTGACAAGAAAAATGAGACATGGTGGGTAAAGATGCAAACTCGCCAAGAGTTGATTGAGTCATGCACCACCCTCATATGGACTGCTTCAGCCCTTCATGCAGCTGTTAATTTTGGGCAATATCCTTATGGTGGTTACATCCTTAACCGACCAACTCTTAGTAGGCGTTTCATGCCTGAGATAGGATCACCTGAGTATGATGAGCTTGCCAAGAGCCCTCAGAAGGTGTATCTGAAAACAATTACAGGGAAGACTGAAGCCCTTAAAGACCTTACAATCATAGAGGTCTTGTCAAGGCATGCTTCTGACGAGTTGTACCTTGGACAGAGAGATGGTGGTGAATTTTGGACTTATGAAAAAGAGCCATTAGAGGCCTTCAAGAGTTTTGGCAAAAAGCTGGCAGAAATTGAGCAAAAACTCGTCCAAAGGAACAATGATGAGACTCTGAGGAACCGATATGGCCCTGTGAAGATGCCCTACACATTGCTTTATCCTTCCAGCGAGGAAGGATTAACTTTCAGAGGCATTCCTAACAGTATCTCTATCTAAATTAAGGAAGATATGTTGCAATCTAAATAAAATATGAGAAGGAATTAATCAATTCCTTCCTTCCCGTGTATTGTATGGTTATGATGTGTATCTTGGGATCCTTTTATGTTTTAATTAATGAAATTTGCCTGTTTTTATTACTCTGTACAGATTTACAATTTACATTATGAAGTGCAAATTAATTTCATATTTGAAAATAGTAAATGTAAACACCTGTAGAGTTGAAAGACATACTTTTTAACTTTCATGAGTCACGACTGTTGTTTTACCTCGAAAATATATATAGAGTTTTTGAAAAGAGTTTACATTAGGCCTTAGTTGTTTATATTTTATGTTTTAGTTTTTTAAGAGTTTTTGCAAATTATTTTTTAGGAGAGTAAAAAAGAATTTGGTAAGTATTATTTAAAAACTGTTTTGAATATATGAAAATAAAAAAATTTTATATTTATGAAAATGTCATAAATGAAAAGCAAAGAGTGACATATTATCATTATATTTTGAGTTTTCAAAACAAAAATAGAAAACGGAAAAGTAAAGTTACCTATAGTTGTTAAAAATCACAACTATTCTCAAAAACTGTTTTAAGAATACAATAGGAAAACGAGTTTTTTAGTTTTCAAAATATTAAAATACTGAAAATAGTTTTATAAAATTGTTGACAAAATAGTTTTTTAGTTTTCAAAATATTAAAATACTGAAAATAGTTTTCAAACAAGGGATTAAGAGGCGAGGAACGAGCATTGGTAATTTAGAGTACTTCATATAGTATCTATTTATGCACTACAATATCGTAGTAATTTATTAGTAATCATTAAATGACAAAAAATGAGATTGCTTACTAAACAGAGATAAAAACATTGCAATGAAAGTCACAATCCTAGCTCTTAACGCATTGCACTCTAAAACAATTTTTGCTCTTATTTTACTTATTGATCAAATTCTAAATCATTATGACTCACTTACTAAATCATCGATTCGTTTAGTCGTTGTTCTTTTATCTTTAAGTTGAATTATTGAGAACTAGATCTAGTTCATTGGATACGATATTTGAAATTAGGTTCATTATTACTATTGCGTAGGATACCTTTGTCTGGTCATAATTTTATCATAAACCACTTGGGTTGTATCTTCAAAAGCTAAGAAACATGTAACTTTTCTTAATAATTACCAAGGAATTGAACTTCCTCCTGGTGTTAAGACAAATATTGTTTTATTTTGATTATTTAACTTTATTGTGATGTTCTTTTAAAAAGATGTTCATTTGTGAAATTATTTTCATCAAACTGTGTCTTGTTGTTTTACAAAATCTTTTCAAATAACTCTAAAGACACAATGATGTAATCTCACTTGTCAAAGTTTCCACCACTAAGAACATGGCTAGAAGAGTGGCTAAAAGGATCATGAGAGAGAATATCATAAAGTTCAAGTCCTTGTCTTGCATTTTTATAGTAAATAATAGTTTGTTTTTTCACTTCTTTTTGGTAGGGATGTTCATGTTTCAGGTTGGTTCAGTTTTGAGGGGAAAAAATTGAAAAAATTAATTTTAATTGGTTTGGGTTGGTTTGGATTGCTCAATTTTTTTTTCTAACACAAATAAGTGATAATCGGGTTGATTCGGTTCAGATTCAGGAAAAACCAATAAAAATTAAAAAAAAATTATTTTCATTAATCAACTTAATTTATAGTTTTATAACAAAATATCAAATGTTTTATTTATACCAATTAGTCAAATTAAACTATTAAAGGAATCTAATACAATATAAACAACAAATTGTATATATTTAAAGCAATTCAATACAAGAAAAATATAAAATAACTATATAATAATGTATATACTTTTTATTTGGTTTGAGTTGGGTCAGAGTTTTAAATTACTAAAACATGAACTGAACTAAACATAATCCGTTCTGGGCAATTTCTTTTAGCATCCCCTCATTTTCTATTCACACTCCTGTAATGTTTACAATTGTTTACATCTCTAAGTTTTTTATCCTAAGTTTTTGGACAAAGCATCACCTAGCTTCACAGCTACACGAACACCTCTACCGACTTATCTGAAAGAGCACCCTCATATTTTTTTGACATACATGAAAGAGGAAGTTTCTAAAAATAGTGATGAAAAATATATATGTTTGAAGAGGGTGAGTATGCGAAATGGAAAAGCCAATGTAATTTTTCAAAGAGGGGGGTAGAGGTGCGCTTGCAACTATGAAACCGGGTGACTCTCTTTCAAAAAACTTAGGGTAAAAGAGAGTGAGAGTGTTTTGGAATTTTGCAAAAAATTATAAACATTGAGGGGGTGTGAATAGGAAATGAGGGGATGCTAAAAGAAACTACCTTGATTCTGTTCTGTTTAGTGCGGGTCTAAACCTGATCAAGTGAAAAAATCAAACCAAATTAATTACTTTGCTTCGAATTACCAGTTTCATCAGATTGACCTGAACCAATGAACACCCCTACTTTTTGGGCCATGTATTTCAGTCATTTTTATAGAGTTAGTAGGGTATGAGATGTCATTAGTATTTGGGCAATTTCTTTTAGCAACCCCTTATTTACTATTTATACCCCCTCAATGTTTACAATTTTCTGCACAATCTCAAAACACCCTTGCCTTCTTTAACCCTAAGTTTTTTACAAAGCACCACTCAACTTCATGGTTGCATGCGCACCCTACCCACTTCTTTGAAAGATTGCATTGACTTTTCGATTTTTCATCCTCACCCTCTTCGAACATATATATTTTGTCACCTCTATTTTTAGGAACTCACTTTGTCATGTATGTTCGAAGAGGGTGAAGATGGTTTTTCATAGAAGTGTAGAGGTGTGTGCATAGCCATAAGGCTAGGCAATACTTTGTCAATAAACTTAAAATAAAAAAGGGTAAGGGTGTTTTGGAGTTTTGTAAAAAAATGTAAACATTAAGGGGGGTACGAATAGAAAATGAAGGGGTGCTAAAAAAACTATTTAGTATTTGTGGGAATGTGTGAAAACGTTGGGCCTAAATGAGACCAAGCTAAAGAGAGCGCGTGAAAATCACAACCTTGTGGGAAATGCCACAACATTGTGGTCGCACACAAAAATCATTATCTTTGGGTTTCACTCCAAGTCCCATATCTCCTAGAAATGAGCATCCAACGCACTCCTTTTCCTATAAATAGGTCTCTCACTTCCTTTTATGCTTACATACTTGAATGAATGAAGCAACACTTCTTTAGTGAGTTTATGATATTCTAGTTGATAATCTTCCTTTATGCTTTTGTGAGGTTCTTTCTTCCTTTATGCTTTTGTGTATTGAAAGGAGTGCAACTTGGATTACATTACATAAGTCTCATGAGAAAGTTTGCAAAAATTTTTAAAACACAAATCAACCTCCGTTCTTGTGTTTTTTAAGACTTATAATTTTAACATATTAATAAAAAGATGAATTTACCTATTAAAACTCAAACTCTTTTACATTTATGAGTGCTTACTAATTAAACTTTAAAAAGATATAAAATAAATAACATAATAAAAAATATGTTAATAATAATTTTTAATGTTTTAAATAATAAATTTAATATTAAATAAAATATAAAAGAAAAAACATAAAAGAACATGAAAAATAAAAATAAAAAATTGGAAAGAAGAAGAAGAAAATATAAAAAAAGTTCAAAAGTCTAGTATTCCTAACTTTAACACTTTTGATTTAATTATAATGGTGTAATTTCTTATTTTCATAACTAAATATTTTTATATAGAAAATAGATAGAAGAGAAGTGGAAAAAAATTATGAATTTCATTACAAATTATTAAAAAATATAACAATCTTTAAAAAATTAAAGTAACTTTGTTAAGAAATATATTATAAAAGATTACTTAAATGAGAAGGAGTTTATAAATTCCTTCTTCCCTTTATTATATGATGGTTGGGTGCGTATCTTTTATCTTTTTATGTTTTCATTAATTTATTTTTTTTTTTATGTAAGTTGTTAGTTACATTTAAGTTCTGAAGTGTAAATTAATTTCATATAGTAAATGTAAACACGTAAGACTTTAAGATACATTTAGTTTCAAAATACACCTTTTGAGCTTTCATGACTCACAATGATTATTTTTTCTTGAAAACTATATATGAAGATTGACAGATTTTGAAGAAAAGAACTTGCATTTAAATTATGTCTGTATCTCTATCTTTTATGTCATTATGTGACATGTAAATCACTCAATAATTTGATTCAGTAGAGAAAAATTAAGAGACTTGATGTAAAAAAAATACATTTTTAAATAAAATATAAAATAAAAAACATAAAAGAAAATAAAAAAAGAAGGATATATAAAAAGAAGAGTTTAATGGGTATACCGACGTCAATCACAACCGTGATAAATTTCTTGACTTTACTAATTTATATTTAAAAGTCACATAAATGAAAAGTTATGATTGACAGTCAATGTAAAAAGTCTTTATATTGACAATTTATACCAATTAAACTCATACAAAAACCTTAAAAATCTAATATTCTTAACTTTTACATTGTGTTTGGATAAAAAATTTTACAAATACAAGGAATTTAAAATATATTGAAATTAAAATTCTTTCAATTCAAATAACTTCATTTTTTAAATGTTTTATTTGTATAAAATAATTCAAATTATTGAATTTTAATTTTCTTGTTTGGATATAGTATTTTATTTCCTACTAAAAATGAAAATTTATTTTACTAAACAATATTTTGAAAAAAAAAAAGGAAACCATCCTAAAGCGAACTCAAATATAGATAAGTCTAAGTTTAAATGCAATCAGCAGGGCCACACTAAGAGTCGTTGTTTTGAACTTAATGGATATCCAGAGTGGTGGGATCGCAGTCGGGATCAATGAAGAAAGAATCCAGTTGCAGCAGCTGTTGAGGCAAAGAACGCAGATGAAACCTCCAAAGAGTCCACTGCTTTGATGGTAATTAGAGGTAATGGTGGTGAGTTTTCTGTACCCATTACTAACAGCACATGGATAATTGATTCAGATGTTACTGATCATATGACTTTTGATTTTAGACAAATTTCATCCATGAAACCATCCTCAAAAGAATTGATTTCCACTGTCAATGGTGACACAACCTCTGTTATTGGAAAAGGATCCTTAACTCTTAATAATAATTTTACTTTAGATTCTGTTTTAGTTGTTCCATCTCTAGAATATAACCTTTTGTCTGTATCACAAATTACTACATCTGTAAATTGTATTGTTATTTTTTGGCCTAATTTTTGTGTGTTTAAGGACATTCAGACCAGACAGACGATTGGTTATGGTGTTAAACAAGGAAGATTATACTATTTGGACTTGGTGTCGAAAGATTCTGGGAAGTTAGAAAGCGCTTTGACCGTGAAGAGTTCTACCAAACAGAAAGAAGAAACTGAAATTTGGCTATAGTATCGTCGCCTGGGACATGCTTTATTTAGTTACTTGAAAAAATTGTTTCCTTTATTATTTGCAAAGATTGACATCTCTGTTTTTCGTTGTGAGGTATGTGAACAAGCAAAAAGTCATCGTGTTCCTTTTCCAATCAGTTTGAATAAAAGTATTGTTCCTTTTATGCTTATACACTCGGATGTTTGGGGTCCTTCTAAGATTTCTACTTTAAGAGGATCACGTTGGTTTGTTACTTTCATAAATGACTGCACTAGAATGACTTGGTTATGGTTAATGAAGTCCAAAGGAGAAGTGAACTTGATATTTCAAAAGTTTCACAAAATGATTGAAACTCAATACAACGCAAAGGTTCAGGTTCTTCGTAGTGACAATGGTGGTGAATACCAAAGCTTAGACCTCAAGAGGTACTTGGAAGTACATGGGATTATTCATCAAACTACGTGTCCTAATACACCGCAACAAAATGGTGTTGCCGAGCAAAAAAATCGAAACTTACTAGAGGTGGTACGTTCTCTATTATTAGAGTCCCATATGTCTTTCTCTTATTGGGGAGAGGCTCTTATAATGGAAACATATGTTATAAACTGTATCCCTTCTAGTTCTAATGAGTTTCAAACGCCACTACAGACTCTCCTGAACAAAGTGGTTGCCCTTGGTAGTACAAATTTGCCTCCTCATGTTTTTGGTTGTGTAACATTCGTGCATATTCAAAAGAACCCAAACAAATTGGCACCTCGGGCTTTACGATGTGTGTTTCTTGGATATGCTATACACCAAAAAGGGTATCGGTGTTACCATCCTCCAACTAAAAGGATGTTTATAAGCATGGATGTTGTTTTTCATGAACAAATAATGTATTTCTCTTCAGAATCTGCACTTCAGGGGGAGAACCATAAAGAACTGCAAACTCTAGACTATAATTGCCAAGAATATGTATATCTTGAGAAAGACCATTTAGAGATAAATTGCAGCAACGATAATTCTTGTGCAGATAACTTACAATTAAGTTGTACGGATGAGATGAAAAATGAAATAAATGGGACTTCACATTATGAGGTGGTGATAGAACTTGGTATGACTCCTCTTGATGACACACCAAACCAATCATCTACTGTCATGGATGCTCTTAATCTTGTGCCAACAAAAAAAAACTACCAGAACGACACACTAGAGGTATTCCTAAACTCACTTATGAGCCCACTCTTTCTAGTAAGGTTAGATACCCCATGAATAATTTTGTTTCCTACCACCGTTTGTCTGAATCAAATAAGTCATTTGTACATCAATTATCTACTGTTGTTATTCCTAACAATGTACAGGAAGCCTTGGCTGATCCACGATGGAAAAATGCGATGAATGAGGAAATGAAAGCCTTGCAACAAAATGAAACATGGGAACTTGTTGACTGTCCACTAGGAAAAAAACCAGTTGGATGTTGATGGATTTATGCTATAAAGTACAAAGCAGATGGCACAATTGAAAGGCTAAAAGCAAGGTTAGTAGCAAAGGGCTACACTCAAACTTATGGGGTAGACTATACAGAGACATTTGCTCCTGTGGCTAAACTCAACACAGTTCGAGTGTTGTTATCTCTAGCAGTAAACTTAGATTGGCCGTTACAACAACTTGACGTAAAGAACGCCTTCCTCCATGGAGAATTATCTGAAGAAGTTTATATGGAACTGCCACCAGGATGTATGGTTCCAAAGAAGCATAGTCAAAAGGTGTGTAAATTAAAGAAATCATTGTATGGCTTGAACCAATCTCCAAGGGCATGGTTTGGAAGATTTTCAGAGGCAATGACTGCTTTTGGTTATCATCAGAGCAATTCCGATCATACTTTGTTTCTAAAGAAACAACATGATAAGATTACTGCTCTTATCATATATGTAGATGATATGATTGTTACTGGGAATGACCCTGAAGAACAGAAAGCTCTACAAAGCTATTTATTTGGAAAATTTGAAATGAAAGATCTTGGTCCTCTGAAACATTTTCTGGGGATAGAAGTTTCCAGATAAAAAACAGGACTATTTCTCTCCCAGAGAAAATATATCCTAGATCTTTTGCATGAAACAGGCATGAAAGAGTGTCGTCCTGCTACTACTCCTATTGAAGAAGGATTGAAATTGTGTCTTGAGCCAAATCAAATACCGGTTGACAAAGGAAGATATCAAAAGCTTGTAGGAAGAGTAATGTACTTGGCCCATACCAGACCAGATCTTACTTATGCATTAAGTGTTGTTAGTCAGTACATGCATAACCCAGGAGAAAAATATATGAATGCTGTCATGCACATCTTAAGATATTTGAAATCTGCACCTGAAAGGGGTATTTTGTTCACTAAACACACTGATTATCAAGAAATAAATGTATATACAGATGCAGATTAGGCTGGAGCCATAGATGACAGGAGGTCTACCTCAGGTTATTTCACTTTTGTAGGAGGAAACCTTGTAACTTGGAGGAGCAAAAAACAAAACGTGGTGGCCCGCTCAAGTGCAGAAGCTGAATTTAGAGGTATAGCACTTGGTCTATGTGAAGCATTATGGTTAAAGCTATTGTTGGAAGATTTGGGATACCCTCTTAGGCAATCAATCCAGCTGTATTGTGACAATAAAGCTGCATGTGATATTGCCCATAATCGAGTACAACATGATCGCACAAAGCATGTTGAAGTAGACAGATTTTTCATCAAGGAAATGTTGGATAAGAAGATTTTAGAGTTGCCTAAGATCAGAACAGAGAATCAATTGGCTGATATTCTCACTAAAGCAGTTCTAAAACCAGTGTTCTCCAAATTTCTAAGCAAGTTGGGTCTAACTGACATTTATGCACCAATTTGAGGGGGAGTGTTGAGATTTTTAATTGATTCACTGTATAGTAAATTACCAAATATAGGTTGATTTATTGCATTAGCTAATTTCCAGGATTAGTTAGAGGGATTAGCTTAATTATAGGGATTGAGCAGTTTTTTGTTTCCAGAGATATATTCTCTCTACTGCTCTACATATATGTATTTCCTGTAATCATGAAAATATATTTTAGAATGTCATTTCACAATAAGGAAGACCCAGTAACCTACATCAAGTCCATGCCAGATTAAGAGGCTTTAGGTAATAGGTCATATCAAGAATTTAATAACGCCTATTTAGTTAAAGAAATCAAATATAAGGCCATATAAAAAGTTTTCAGCTTCCAACTAATTAATTTTTTAGCTAGTTTTAGCAAACGTATTCTTAAATAGTAAAGTTAAATCTTATATTAAGTTTTTTGAAAAATAAAATTGTCTTAATTCAAAATATATTTTAAATAAGTTATCATGAACATTATAATAAACCTTAAAAATATGTTTATATCATATAAATAAGTTAAATTTGATTCTTATAAAGTATGATATACATGCTTTTATCTTTATTTTAGTGTTAAATTATCACAAACTAGGTCTTTAGTAAAATAAACTTGTAGTTTAGGTAAGCTTTTATGTAGGCTAAACCTAGACTCTTAAAAGAAAAAGTCTTTGATGGATAAATAATTCAAACTAAGGTTAGGTAATTTAAGCATTAGGTAGCATTATCATTGTCTTATTTTCAATCCTAATGACAAAGTCACCTAATGCTTAAAAGTGAGAAAGAAAGGGAAAAACACGTTGTATGTTCAAATATCTCACTAACTCAAACTAACAAATTGTTTCCATTCATTAAATGTCCAAGACAATATTTATTTTTTTATTGAAAAATATTCTAATACAATCATGAAATTAGGGATGGTAACGAGGTGGAGTAAGTTTAGCCCTCTCAGTCCCTGTACCCAGAAAGTGTGGGGCGGACACAGGGGCAGGTATAGAGGGGACAAATATGAAAATTTAATCTTATGTTCATCTTTGTTGAATATTTTTGGATATATTATGAGTATTTGTTACATTATTATGGTTTAAATTTACTTATAATTTAATAAATTATATGTTAAGTTATTAATTTATTTAAACTTAATAAGTATATTATTAATGATAGTAGATCTTTTACAGCATTGTGGTCTTGGCCAAAGTGCTATAATTCTTATGTAGTCATGCTTTAATAGTCAATGTGATGTGAATTTGTACACAAACATATATAATTAAAAATATATGTATAAAATTTTCTTTGAAATGAAATAAGAATAAGGGCAAAGTAAAAACAAGAATGAGTCAGATAGGTAGTTGGTACTTGTGGGAAACATGATGTTCATCCCTGTATGAAATTCTCTTAAAATAAGACATTTTAATTAAGTATAAATAAAATAATAATTAATATTTACTGATAAGAAAATATGATTCATATTTTTATAAATGAACTTGAGATAATAATTATAAAAATGAATGAAAAATATCCTAGACAACTAGGTGTATAACAACTGGCCAAAACGGGAAAACGTGCTCAATTGTCGTTATCAAGACTTACGAGTTAAGAGTAGTTCTTGACGCAGCGAGTGAGCATCTGGCCACAAAGAACCAAACAAATTATTAAATTAACGCGTCATACAATAGTTAAATGAAAAAGAAGTTTCGTTTATAGCAGTATTTTATTTCACATATCATGTACAAGCAGCCAGGTATAATATTTTAAAACTCATACAATACATATATTTTGGATATGAAATATTTCATGAAATTCACACTTTTATTGTTTTATTTTTATTGAAACTAATTATGCGTGTTTCTCGGATGGCCACGTCGAACTCTTCTGCCCTTGATATTTGATCATTGATTATATCAACTTGTACTTAATTCTATTAGTTCGAATTCTTCTATCAAAAAAACCAATATGGAGAAATAATAATAAAAATAAAATAAAAAACACTATATTACATGAAAATATATAAAATAAAATGTAAAACATTTTTTAACAATATGTGACCGTAGTTGGACAATGTTTCTAATGTTGTTGATTACATAGATTTTTTTATATATTTTAATTATATTAAAATTTTAATTTTTTAAAATCTTTTTTCTTTATTATTATTATTATTATTATATATATATCATACGACATTTCTTTTTATATCATACATGCATTTTTGTGAAAGTATTAAGGTTTATAAAGAGTATGATTGGATATAAACGTCTGTTAATGTAATATTTTAAATATATAAAGAATATTAGTATATTATTTTTAAGCTTAAATAAGGTTAATAATAGAAAATAAAAGAATAAAAATTGAAAGGTATGGTACTGGTATTATTGGATAAGATAAGACGACATAGACAGCATGTACACGTATGTATATTCAATTATTCATTAAAAACAATAGTACTTTCCGGTAAGCATGTCCAGTACTACCAGCACGAAAACAAATGAAAAGAAAATGAAAAATTATATAAGAATACCTAACGTCTTATTACACATCTAGTAAAAACAAGAAAAAAAAATATATAAATAATAAGACTTATAATGTGATAGATGAGAGAAATAAAAAATAAAAAAATATTAATAAAATATATAAATTTGAAAGATATATATGTATTATTACTCATAAAAAATACATAATATAAAAAATATAAAAAAAAAATTTATTTGTTATTTAATATATTGAAACTAAATTAAGTCATTTATCTTTAATTATTTTAATATTCTATTATTCCCAAAAAAATATTAAAAATTATTTATTAATTTTTAAATTTGTGTGATTTTGACTTAGTATTTAATTAGGTTTTATTTAATCAGAAAAAATAAATATAAAATATGTTTAATAACAAAATTTACATATAAAAAAAAATAAACTAGAAAAAATTTGTATGTTTAATCATTTTACTAATAAAAAATTAAATATATATAAGAATTAAAAAAATGTATTTATATATGAAAAATAGGCAGCCTAAAACCGTATAAGCAGTATTAACCTACCATAGTTACAAAATCAATTATACTCTTACTTTTATAAGAGTTAAATTGATTTGCTTTTACTTTTTAGTTTTTTAAAAAAAATTATTTGATAATTATTTGAAAACTATTTTAAAAATATAAAAATGAATTTTTTTTTCATATTTATTAAAATTTTATTAATGAAAAAAAAATAATATATTCTGATTGTATTTTAAGGTTTAAAAAAATAATAAACTAAAAAATAAAATTATTTTTAATTGTTCCTTTTTTTATTTTTTAAAAATTAAATAATGAGAACTGTTTTTAAAAACTATTTTTTCTAAATAAATTTTTTAATTTTTAAATATTAAAATACTAAAAAAAATTTATATCACTTTTATCAAACAAGTAATAAGTGCCCCTTGTAACCATGTATAAAAAATTAAAAGACAGTCTTGGTACAAAAAGTAGCTCCTAATGTGAAAAAATTATTAAACAGTTATACAGCATCACTTTTCTATTTTTATATGCACAATTGTGGGTAAGTGTCATTCTTGTAACGTGGTAATATTTTATTATTAATAATAAAATTTTCTTTTTTTAAAAAAAATTGTCCACTTATATTTATATATATATATATATATATATATATATTTCATGAGTGCATCACCTTATTTATAATTCTAACTAATTAGTAGGTAATATATAATTGTTTAACTAATATAATTTATAAAAATAATTAATTATAAATTACATTATTATATATGGAAATCATATGATAATTAGTAACCTTCTAATAAATGACACCGATTACCATCTATTAACAACAAATAATATATAATGTTTAAATAGATCGATTGGTTTTTACTTTAACTTGAATTATTATTACTTTTACAAAATTTAATATGTTAGAAGTGTAGAATTTTTAAACTGGAAAATTATATCTAACTAAATTATAAAAGTTTGATTTGATTTAAATTTTCTAAGAATTAGATTAAATTGCACTTATTTTTTTAATTTAATTTAAATTAAATTTCAATTTAAATTCCACCAAATGGGATGGAGAACAGCTAAACAATCCTAATTTGTAGATAAGATTTGGAGATATTGTCATTCTTGTTGGAAAGGAAATTTCTTTGAAAATTCTAATTTCTCATTTTCTTGTGAATTTGGGTTTCCTGTCAAGTTTCTGAAAATTTTTTTGGGTCATTCTATTTCTTTTTTTTAGTAATCTTTGAGCGAAAAAATAGGTAAAAGAAACCGAAATCTTGCTTTTTAATTTGAGTAATTGTGCTTTGGTGGAGGTGACGTTAATAGAAAGTAATTGATTTAGCTTTTGAACTAAATTTGGTAGTTATGTGAAAATTGATTATGCTCATGAAATATATGTTTGGAGCGTATTTTATGAATATGAGGAAAAAATTATAATGATTTTGACATGAAAATGTAGTTTTAGAGATTGAGATAAATGATGATGTGTTAAGTCAATGCTTGTTTTGAGAATTGGTACGTGATTGAAATGATTGCTGATAGAGTATGTTGGCATTCATGTTATGGTGATATATATGAAATGAAATGTTATGTTGATATGATGAATTGTTAGAATTGGTTTATGGATTATTGTGATTATAATTCATTTATAAGGAGTATTAATGAATTGTGTTATGAGTTGTTGCAAGGAGGTAACAGAGCCCCTGAGGTCATGCATTAAATTAGGGAGGTGGATAGTTTAAGCGATCATGATGCTAAGACCTTGTTTCGGGTGATGATGCAGTTTCAGAGCCCTATGTCGGACAATGATACACTAGTGATTAAGGTCTTGTGCTAGACGATGATACACGACAAGATATACTTGGATGACAACATGATGCAGTGTTAGGGCCCTGTCTGGGGTGATAATACACTAGACATCAATTGGTTATTCGATGAGTATGCTCAAACTTCAACTGGCTATTGGATGGGTTAAATAAATACCAGATACCAGTGTGGGGAAAGCTAGATGAGTTATTATCTTGATATCTGAATTCAATGTAGTAAGTATTTCCAGAAAGAGTCTAATTTTGTGATTATGACATTTAGTGTTTTTTAGCAGTAATAATTTGTGGGATTATAAGTTTGAATATCAATATTTGAATTACTATTGATGAATTTGTGAGATGAATAGATTATCCTTGTTTTATATAATGTTTTAAATTATGTTGAGCTTACCATTGCAATTCTTGAGTGTTCTGTATGATTGTGATGATCGTGCTATGCATGAGAGCATATGGTAGCAGTGGGTTACACAGGAGAGATGGGTTGGATTGAAAAGAATAATGGTTTGTCATGCATCAAAAAGTGTGTTTTTGTTGTATAAATCGTGCTAGAGACAATTAGTAAGGATATGTTGTGTTAACTTGTGGGTTTATAGTATGAACTCGTACCAAAATTATGTCAATAATAACCCTTTTGAACACTAGAAAGAAATTTGAGTATATGTGTGGATGTATGCAGAAACTAAAGATATGATCCTTAACGGTTTTATACTAGTTAGGTTGATTAAATATAGTTTGATTTGATATGGTATTGTATGGAAATAAGTATTTAAGAATGTCGCAAATGGTTAGAAGACTTGTTGTGCATGGATTAAGTGAATTATGCAGCTGGGATTCTGCAATCTGCATGGTCTCACTGGACAGTGAGTGTCTATGGGCGATGAGTCTTGCTCAACAAGGATTTGTCTCTGATTGAGAATTGGTTAGAATTGCGGTCAACAAAAGATCTCGTCCAATGCAATTTATTCTCTATTTAGAATTAAAGAGGATATTCGTCCAGCAACGTGTCTCACTGAGCAAAGTCCTTTTATTGAGACAGTTTGCTAGAGGGTTCTCATTGGTTGAGGATTGTCACTGGGCGAGCTACCCTGCATCTTGATGGGTGACAGAGTTCGCTAGGCGAGGAGTCATTGTACGTGTTTTGTTGTATTCAGTGATTTTTTTTATATACTTAGTTGTATAGTATGCTAGAATGATTGTATTGTGTTGAAATTTTATATTTTAGTATTTTGGGTTATAAATTATATAAGAAATGAATTAGACTTTATCAATAAAAAGGTATAAATAGTATCGGTGTTTTGGGATGTTACATGCACGACTCAGCTTACATTAAAAAATATCAAATAACCTAAATAATTTTATACTATAAAAAATCATAAAACAATTAAATTATATAAGAATCAAGAATACAAATTAAAGAAGATAGTGTCAACATTAGATTTGTGGCTTATTTTATGCTAATTTCCAATGCAAGTTGCAATCGCAAAAGGGTAAAGCTAGAGAGAGTGAAGACTGAATGTAGAGAAGACTAATAGGAGATTTTTTCCATTTAAAATGGCATTGTTTCACCCATTAAGATTTTTTAAAAAAAAAAAAAAACATGACCATCAAGTTGTCAGGTCAAGTCTGACCGAGTCACTCCGAATCAATCCAATTCTAATCTAAATGGTGACTTAGACCGGTTATATGCTTATTGCAATAACTGTTTGAACTGAATTTTAAAACATTAATTCTAAGTGTATATTAAAATTTTAAAATACATTAAAAATATAAAATATCATTTAATATAGTCAGAAAAAGAACAAACATCCATACACAAAAAGTGAGTTGAACTTTTTTAGAAAAAAAGCAAACTCGCATGTCACATCATAGAATTCATTACGGAAAAAACTTTCTTTTATAATATATATTTATATATAAATAGATTGGTTCAATAAAAATGCAATTTCTTTCTTTTTCTTATTTCTCACTACACATATTATTTTCTTGTTTCAAACGATAAAAAATATTCAAAATAAGAAAATTGTACTCATCTCTCCTAAGATATTTGAAAATGACACTTATGCTTCCTCCATTTTATTTTTTTTTTAAAAAACTCACCTTTCCTACAATGTAATTTATAAAGGTATTTGCTTGATATGGTAAAAGGAATCAGCTAATTTAATGCGGGTTGATGGTTATAGCAAATTGAGACATAAAAATTTGAATTTAATTAATTAATTTGAGTCTCTAAAATAAAGTCTAAACCTATAAACCCTATTTTTTTAGAGTTTTTTTTTTACGAGTTTTTGTAGGTGAAATTCATATTAGATCATAATCAATTTGACCTAAAAAGATCCACATCTTATTCATACTTAAATTTAAAGCTTACATGCCTCATATTTCATTGAGCAAGTTTAATTCATTGAACTAATATTTTTTTAACTTCGAAAAACTAGATTCTCACTTGATTCTACTCACCTTTCGTGAAAATGTTTTTATAGAAAACTAGGTGATAGCTCGTGTTTTACTCGATAAAAAAATGGTACAATATGAATAAAAAGTAAAATAGAAAATTAAATAAAAAGGAGAAGTAAATAAAAGATAAACAATCATTGACTACTTGATAGGTAAGGACAACTCGGACATATTTTATAATACTATTTATTAGGCTAAAAAAATTATAAAAAACATTATCTTCCAAAAAATTTATTTTATAGAATAGATAACAAACATTAAAAAAAAACAAAAAATTTCAATCAATATTTTTAAAAAAGTAAAAATCTCTATGTATATGTTCTTACTTTATCATGTTATTTACAACTCCATGACAGGAGTAATACACTCCCATCTTATATTTATTTTAAATATTTCCTGTTATCATAATTATTCTTTTTGCAATGTAGATTCACTTTTTTTTTATATGTAAAATATTTTTTCCTTTCTATACACTCTTTAAAATCAACCATCTGCCTCCTCCTAAAATCTCACTGTATATTTCATTTTAAATTTATTTTTTTTACAATAAACATCCTATTTTGTCCCTTACAAATCGCCTATTTTTCCACTATAAATTCTATCTGTTATCACACACTTCATGCCATTATCAAAATTTGTACACCACTCGCAAAAAATTAATTATTGTATCTTTGTATATTGACTAAAGTAAAAGGGTGAGACTTTTTTAGAAAATACATGAAAGACGTTCTTCCTCATATTAATATTACACGATCTTATCAAAATGCAACACTTATTTTGAATCTGGCACAACAATTATAACATATTATTTCTATTCTTAAATGAATGTTGTATTTAATTAAAAAATTGTTTTAAAATAAATATCTCATTTAGTTTTATAATAAAATATTAATTACTATTCCTCAGTTCTCATAATAATATAAATTATTTTATTAATATTAAATTTATAAAAATATGAATATTTTTATTTATTTTATCATTATATTTTAAAAATATTTATTTGAAAACAAAAGAAATATAATATATGAAGCAGTGAGTAGTGAGTAGCGAGTAGCGAGAGAGGGTGAGGCCATGTCCCTTTTTACCCACTGGATCTGTCGCTGCGCCCCATCGAATGGCGGTGGTGGGGTGCTGATCTATCCAAAGAAAGAGTCTGTTGCTTGCATTGCACAATGCACAGATCCAGATCGTTCATCCATTTCTATACAAATATCATCAACGATAAGTATTTATTCCTACACTCTTTCTACTTTATTTTACATGATATCTTTCTTCTTTCTGATAATTTTTTCTTAAAATAATTATTTTTAATCTACACATTTAAATTAACTTTCCAAAAAATATATTTATAATTTTAAATGATGTCGTAATTTATAGTGTTCCATCGAGTTATCTCACTTGATCAAGACTTTAATTATTGATAAATAAATAAAAATGTAAATAGAATAGATAGAGGTAATGAAGAAAACAATTAATTAAAGATTATGCTTTTCTTAAAAAAGTAAAAAGTAGCAGTTTGAGATTATGGAGAGAAAATATTTTACCTACATGCAATCTTCATGTATGAAATATACATTAAAAAAATTAAGAATATCCAGAATTTTAAAATTTAAAATTTAAATAATAAAAAATGGTTTCCTAAAAAAAATAGTGGAACGTGGTGCGCGAGGAAGAATATAAAATGATAGAAATCTGAATGGTAATAATATAATATAATTATGATGAGGCGATCTTTAAAAACCAATCACAGTCACCAAACATTGATATGATTTACATTTGGATAAGGAATAGTTAACATACATCCCTTTCAGTTTCCTAATCTTTTATTTCATCCAATTACAATTTAATAATTGTCGAGTAATGCCCACCAGGCTAACGAGTTTCCTAATCCTTTATTTACACAAGCACAACGACATATTTTCTTGTATCATCTTTAACTAAAAACTTTAAAGCAATAGGTTATGAGTCTTTCTTACTTATATAATTTTTAATTTTTTAAATTTTTTATTAATGTGAGACTTCAACTCACACATGCACTCCAACACCCCTCACTGTTACTCCGTTTAGAACTAAACGAAAACCAATCAAGCATTTTCAACCTTACAAAAATTCATCTCCTTTTAATTTTTGTACTTTAGTCATTTTTTTCATACAAAGAGATCAGTATATCAATATGGGACATCCAGATTCCAGACTATACAACCCAAATGACTTAAAAAAGAAATAGGCTTGGATCGTACTTTTTGTTAATCCACAATTTTATATATATCAGAAAAATTATCAACAAAACATTTTTATTATTATATTATAAAGTTTCAAGTTATGTCTCCATTTTTCTTTTTTTTTTTTGTAAGCAAAGAAATTTATTGATAAAGTATAAGTAATACTTTGTATGTCCATTTTTCTTAATAGTTTGAATGTGTCTTGTTCTCTTGTCACAGTAATTTACATATCAAGCAATATATTAGGTGTCACATCATCGTTCCATATCATTTTCACAAAAATATAGAATAAAATTCAATGAAAAATTGGAAAAAAATCTAAGATATTTTATTTTATAAAATAGATGTACTCTACAACTCAAGCAATTTGGTTCCACCTGTGTGACTAGTATGCACGACAACTCTTTCTCTTTTTCTAGTTATTTAACTGTATACTTAAAATTTAAACTTAAAAGATCACCAATTAAACTGACACAACTACATAGCAGTTGATCTACGTCTTTGGTGATAATTAAAATCAACATAACTAAGATCATAAAACTGTGATACTTAAAACAAAAATATGGTTGAGTCTAATTATTCATTTTTTAAGTTTAATATTTATGATATATAAAAGAATAGTTTTCTTTTAACAAAAAGAAATACTTTAAAATTAATAATTGAATTTCTAGTTAAAATTTAAAGATTTGTTGAGTTAAAAATATCAGTACTTGTTAGCCTTTGTATATTTTTACAAGTAAACCGAATCCCTCAAGGGAAATAATAGTAAGTTATAGTATCCATAAAAATTTGCTGAAATATATAGGAACTTATCAATTGTTATTATTAGACTTGTTATGGAAAAAAAATTGAGTTTGACATTTAAAGTAGTTGGCAATTTGTTGATATAAACTCGGAAATATGTTGAGAGTATAGTAGACTGTGGTTTGAGATGGTAGATTGAACAAGTATGGCATAAGCGTCTGGTAATTTTTTAAAATTTTCTAAAGTTATTGTATGACTTTCTTATGGAAATTAAAAAAACAAAGGTAATTAATCAAAAAGTTAGAACACAAGAAATTAATAGAGTAAACTTTTTAAAAAATAAAGTACACTAGGGTTAAATTTCGTGAAACATCATCTCATCGCACAATCTAAATTTCACAAATAAATCCTAGTTTTCCTAGACTTTTTCCTTTTCTAGACGAGGTTTATTTTGTCTTATCTTAATTTCTAATATGAAATTGTTTCTTAATTAAGTCATTTACATTAGGTGATTAAGCTAAACATGCATTCAAATAGAAGACAGCATAAATAAATTGAAAAACAACTTAAACTATGACGATGAAAGAGTATACATGGTTTTAATTCATCTAAACTCAACAATGATGAGTGTAGCTTCTCATTACCATGAAATCTTTTGTAACTATAAACAATAACAAGAGGATAATATTAGTATTTATCGTAAGCTTTCTAATTCTAATCTAAACTACTATAAAGTGGCGAAAGAAACCTAATAAAATTGATTTATAAAGTATTTAAATTTCAAATTATCTTTTCAGGTATAGCATGGCAAATTAAAGATAATTAATAAAAATAAAAATATGTATAATTTAACATAGTGTACACACAAATGATAGTCCTTCAAGATGGAATATGTGGTATGCGCATAACTAGCAAACAAATTCTTTTCTATATTTGCATCCTTCGATGTTTTAATTTGTGTTCAAATCTAACTTCCTAGATTTAAAAGAACACTCACACTTAAACTATAATTAAAATATTAAAAATTAATAAATACATTACAATTTATAACCATTTTTCTATGTAAATGACACTGTATATACTAAAAGTCTAAAAAATGCAACCCGTCAATACTATATAAAAATTTTGGATATGACGTTTTATATGTATATTATTTTCAGTTTATTAGTTGTTGGCTTTTACAATTATTATGGTCTACGTATTAGATTCTTTTCATATTTAATTTACATGATTTATTTATGAAGTTTTATAGACTTCAAACATCTTGCACGTTAACATATAAAATTATCTTTTTCATTAAAAAATGGAAAATTATACACTTTTTTTTAAAGGAAAAAACAAAATATGTAATATATATCAAAAGAAGGAAACAAGATGTCTCATCCTTACTCTACAACATCCAAAAAACTAGCCTGCTGGGTAGGCCTGCCATCCCTTGTCCACAAACAACCTTACCTAAATAATCACCAGCAAAACTAAGACTATGGCATAATTTTATCTCAAATTTTAAAAGATATAAATACAGATTAATATACCAATTTAAGAAGAAACAATCTTTGTTAAAACTAAACTTGTATCATAATTATTTTTAGGATACCACTTGAATAGCAGGCAAAATATTTAAAGATTTTATTATTTTATTATTAAAAATAATGGAGTTTCCTAAATATCCTGATATATCATGAGACCACAATCGGAAACAACTACCTAGAAGAAAGAGATCTACTTAAAAAATTGAGTTGCTGATATTAATTATTTATTATAATTTTTTTATGTTATCTGAATAAAAATATGATTAGTTAAAAAAACTATGTTGCATTGACTTTTATAATAAAGTTGATTTTTTCACTAAAAATATTTTTTGTTTTTTATAAAAAAAATGAGGATACTCACAAATTAATGCCTGCAAATATAAAAAATACAAGTATGGATGACAGAAAGATCCTTACTTGCAGGTATCACCCGAACCTATCCTAATTTTTTACAAGTACTACCCGTTTTTATCAGGTACGAGTATGAGTACTATTCGATGTTGTAAACGAGCATGGATATAGGTATTAACTATTCACCCAGTACCAGTACTTGAACCCGTTATAATATAATAAGTTTAAAGTTTTATATTTAGTTAAAAATTTTAATTCTTAAACTATAATTTCTAATTTCTTGTTGTTAATTATTCTTTATATACTTTTTAAATTAAAATATAATTAATAACCTAATAATAATTTATTTAATAATAAATAAGTAAATTTAAATTATAAAAATAATATAACGGGTTACCCGTAGGTATACCTGAAAATACCAGATGGAATGGGGACACAGATTAAAATTTCGTACTTGTTCCTTTTATATTTGAACCGGAACTCGCCTCACATTTTCCGGTGATGGGGACGTGGAGGGCCAAACTCAAACTCGTCCCACCCGGTTATCATCCCTAAATACTAGTGGGTATACATTTTGTGGATTAGGGGTGTTCAAGAATCGGATTGGATCGGATTTAGACTAAAATAAAATTTGATCTTATCAAATTTAATCAAATTCGATTAGACCAGATTTGAAAAAGTTAGCAATTCGATCCAATCTTATTAAGGGTGAATCAGATCAAATTGAATCCATGGATTATAAAGAAAATTTTTTAAAACTGTTCTTTTTATAAAATATAAAAAATAAAATAGTAAAATAAAATTTTTGAACAAAATATTAAAACATACACTATTTTTTCAAAATATCATGAAATTACATATAAAATAAGTGTATAAATGATAAAATGTAAATTCTAAAAAACTAAAAACAATAAAATTAAATACCTTGTAAGTTCCATCATCGCAATACTTTATGCATTTCTTTCCAACTTTAAAATTTCCATATGTAAATATATTTAAACTTTAAATTGTATTGTCAATTTTCGATTCACATATTTATAGATTTTCAAAATTCAAATTTGTGATATGATCCGTCAATAGTTGGATTTAATCAGATAAGATTTTATCTTATTACGTCTGGATCGATTCAAGATCTAATTGGATTAGTTCGGATTAACAAATCGATCTGAATCCATTCATACCTCCATTGTGGATATTGTGTGAATATAGAGTGTGACCATGAATTTCTCTCACTATAGGTGGTAGAAAACATCTACAATTGTTTTTTTAATCAAGAATAGACAATTATAATTAAACAATGTTATTTACCAACCAATCTTGATAAACCCCTTTGTTACGATTAATAAAAAAGATGTAAAGATTCAATTTCAAATTTTAAACAAAACTTGTAAAATAAAATTTGAACAATTTTAGAAAAATCACTAAGTTGAAAAGATAAAGGGTTAGAGAGATCAATACACTTAAACTTTTATACTTATTCAATCACATGACCTTCATCTAGTTTAATTAATCATCTCGATTCAATATTTCCACTATCAGGTTAAACATATATCATGCACAAATACAAGAATTCACAATTGCACCTCACAAGTGAAGGTTGGATTTTTTACAATACCCCACTATAAGAACCTTTGAGAAATCTTTTCTCTTAATTGTGTAGTTAAGTTCTTAGAAATGGTTTTACTCGGTAAATGTAATAACCCATTCTTTTGTAGAATGAGTTATGAACCCTAAGTTTTGCTCTTAAATCTATCACCGTGCTCAATGTGACATATTTTTTTACATAAGCTATGTTAAGTAGGTCTTCCTTGTGCTTTCAGCTTAACTTTATCTTCAATAAAAAATTTTGACTTATAATTCTTTTTCTCATATCAGACTCAGCAAAAAATACATGTAAAGAATTAAAAGAAAAAAAATACCATATTAGTAAAATTACATATAAAAGTAATCTATAAATGATAAAATATAAATCTTAAAAAGATAAAAACAATAAAATTTAATAATTCACAATTTTCATTATTGCACTACTTAATACATTTCTTTTTCAACTTTAAGTCTTCAATGTAAATAATATTTAAACTTTAAATTGTATTATCAATTCTTATTTACACCCTTTTCAAATATATATATATATATATATATAATAAAAATATTAAACTTTAAATTGAAAGGATCGATCTATGGATCTATGAATTTCTAAAGTTCAAATCCGTGATCTAATCCGTCTATGATAAAATTTAATCGGATTGTATCGAATTTGATCTAATTACATATAGATCGTTTCACGGTTCTAATTTGATCGATTTAATTCATGGATTTAATTACATATAGGAGTTGACTGTAATTTTACTGTTGGTAATGATGGTATTTCACATATCTTTCAGATCCTAAGAGTGAGAGCTGCAGCGACTCTGTTTACCTTCCAAGGGATGAATCATTTGGTCACTTGAAGTCGTCAGATTTCCTTGTCTATATACTTAAGTCTACATCTCAGAATGTGATACCTCAATTACAATCCGCACTCAGACTAGAATTCAATGACCCAGAGTTTACTAGCTTTGAAGACGTGCGTGGACACTATGATGGTGGAATTAAGTTGCCCACTGATATACTTAGCGATCTTAGTCCTATACCATTGTTCAGTGACCTATTCCGAACTGATGGGGAACAAGTGCTTAAGTTTCCACCACCTAAAGTAATTCAAGGTACACTACAAACATACTCCTAACTAATCCCAGCAATATTTATATTCATTAACCTGGTAAGCTGATACATCTTTTCAAATGTTCTTCTTCTTATTTGGAGCAGTGAATCAGTCTGGATGGATGAATGATGAAGAATTTTGCAAGAGAGATGATTGCTGGTGTAAATCCTCACATTATCAAAAGACTTGAGGTAAATTTATTAATTTCCTGTTAAGAAACTGCATTTTATGTCCAGTTGTTCATTAAATTTGCAGGTCATAACCTTACTTCCATGAAAATTAAATTTATTGCAGGAGTTCCCACCAAAGAGCAAGCTAGATAGCCAAATCTACGGTGATAACACCTGTACAATCACCAGAGAACACTTGGAGCCAAATTTGGGTGGGCTCACTGTAGAACAGGTAAAACCACATTTGTTTTTTCTTCACTTATACAGTAATACTATTTTGAAGAATTCTACTGTTACTTTGTTGAATCACAGAGACTAAGATATTTTATTTCCTTTTTTGAACGTACAGGCCATCCAAAACAACAAATTGTTCATACTAGACCACTACAACACACTCATTCCATATTTGAGGCAGATAAACGCAACTGCGACAAAGGTATATGCTACTAGAACCATCCTTTTCTTGCAAGATAACGGAACCTTAAAACCGTTGGCCATTGAGCTAAGTAAACCACATCCTCAGGGTGATAATTATGGTCCTATTAGTAACGTTCATCTTCCAGCGGAACAAGGCGTTGAAGCTTCCATTTGGCTACTTGCTAAGGCTTATGTCATCGTAAATGACTCTTGCTATCACCAGCTTGTCAGCCACTGGTACAAATTTTTCAAACAAGATTTATACATTCAAACTTAATCTGTCTATGAATTATTCATCCTTTAATATTATCTTACACGTGCGACAGGTTAAACACTCATGCAGTTGTTGAGCCATTTGTCATAGCAACAAACAGGCATCTTAGTGTTGTTCACCCTATTCACAAACTTCTTCTTCCACACTACCGTGACACCATGAACATCAATGCACTTGCAAGGAATGTCCTGGTCAATGCTGAAGGTATTATCGAATCAACATTCTTGTGGGGACGCTATTCTTTGGAAATGTCTGCTGTTGTATATAAGGATTGGGTTTTTCCTGAGCAAGCACTACCTGCCGATCTTGTTAAAAGGTAATCCTTACAAATTATAAGAACGTCTCTGAGATGTTTAGATTCCATGTCCATTCATTAATTGAAATCAAAATAAAAAATTATCTCAAAGTAACTTTTTTATGTTAATGTTATTTCTTTGCTTGTCATCCAGAGGCGTGGCTGTTGAGGATTCTTCTTCTCCACATGGCCTCCGTCTTTTGATTGAGGACTATCCTTATGCTGCTGATGGACTAGAAATTTGGGGTGTTATCAAGTCATGGGTGCAAGAATATGTGTTTTTCTACTATAAGTCAGACGGTGCTGTTGCACAAGATACTGAACTCCAAGCCTTTTGGAAAGAAGTTGTAGAGGTTGGTCATGGTGACAAGAAAAATGAGACATGGTGGGTAAAGATGCAAACTCGCCAAGAGTTGATTGAGTCATGCACCACCCTCATATGGACTGCTTCAGCCCTTCATGCAGCTGTTAATTTTGGGCAATATCCTTATGGTGGTTACATCCTTAACCGACCAACTCTTAGTAGGCGTTTCATGCCTGAGATAGGATCACCTGAGTATGATGAGCTTGCCAAGAGCCCTCAGAAGGTGTATCTGAAAACAATTACAGGGAAGACTGAAGCCCTTAAAGACCTTACAATCATAGAGGTCTTGTCAAGGCATGCTTCTGACGAGTTGTACCTTGGACAGAGAGATGGTGGTGAATTTTGGACTTATGAAAAAGAGCCATTAGAGGCCTTCAAGAGTTTTGGCAAAAAGCTGGCAGAAATTGAGCAAAAACTCATCCAAAGGAACAATGATGAGACTCTGAGGAACCGATATGGCCCTGTGAAGATGCCCTACACATTGCTTTATCCTTCCAGCGAGGAAGGATTAACTTTCAGAGGCATTCCTAACAGTATCTCTATCTAAATTAAGGAAGATATGTTGCAATCTAAATAAAATATGAGAAGGAATTAATCAATTTCTTCCTTCCCGTGTATTGTATGGTTATGATGTGTATCTTGGGATCCTTTTATGTTTTAATTAATGAAATTTGCCTGTTTTTATTACTCTGTACAGATTTACAATTTACATTATGAAGTGCAAATTAATTTCATATTTGAAAATAGTAAATGTAAACACCTGTAGAGTTGAAAGACATACTTTTTAACTCTCATGAGTCACGATTGTTGTTTTACCTCGAAAATATATATAGAGCTTTTGAAAAGAGTTTACATTAGGCCTTAGTTGTTTATATTTTATGTTTTAGTTTTTTAAGAGTTTTTGCAAATTATTTTTTAGAAGAGTAAAAAAGAATTTGGTAAGTATTATTTAAAAACTGTTTTGAATATATGAAAATAAAAAAATTTTATATTTATGAAAATGTCATAAATGAAAAGCAAAGAGTGACATATTATCATTATATTTTGAGTTTTCAAAACAAAAATAGAAAACTGAAAAGTAAATTTACCTATAGTTGTTAAAAATCACAACTATTTTTAAAAACTGTTTTAAGAATACAATAGGAAAATGAGTTTTTTAGTTTTCAAAATATTAAAATACTGAAAATAGTTTTATAAAATTGTTGACAAAATAGTTTTTTAGTTTTCAAAATATTAAAATACTGAAAATAGTTTTCAAACAAGGTATTAAGAGGCGAGGAACGAGCATTGGTAATTTAGAGTACTTCATATAGTAACTATTTATGTATTCTTGTGTACTTTACTATTATAAATATGTTTAGTTGTGCATTATCCATGTCTAGCTAAACACCTTTTTTTAGGATTGTGATGTAAATTTTTGTAATTCTCCATTTTCACTTTGTAGATTATTCAATATCGTTTAATGATTAATTTACTTCTCTATTTTATTGGTTATATCTTAATTGTTTAAATAGTCATGATCATTGATGTTTGAACAACTTATATGAGAAGTAAGTAGGTTATTGTTTCAGTAACATTAACCAAACTTATTGGGCAAACCTTCAATTAGGTAAAAAAAATCGATCTTAACTTGAAATCTTGCATGACCAAATTGGATAACAAATTAACATTATAGTGTGGTGTGAATTGCCAAATGCACTACAATATCGTAGTAATTTATTAGTAATCATTAAATGACAAAAAATGAGATTGCTTACTAAACAGAGATAAAAACATTGCAATGAAAGTCACAATCCTAGCTCTTAACGCATTGCACTCTAAAACAATTTTTGCTCTTATTTTACTTATTGATCAAATTCTAAATCATTATGACTCACTTGCTAAATCATCGATTCGTTTAGTCGTTGTTCTTTTATCTTTAAGTTGAATTATTGAGAACTAGATCTAGTTCATTGGATACGATATTTGAAATTAGGTTCATTATTACTATTCCGTAGGATACCTTTGTCTGGTCATAATTTTATCATAAACCACTTGGGTTGTATCTTCAAAAGCTAAGAAACATGTAACTTTTCTTAATAATTACCAAGGAATTGAACTTCCTCCTGGTGTTAAGACAAATATTGTTTTATTTTGATTATTTAACTTTATTGTGATGTTCTTTTAAAAAGATGTTCATTTGTGAAATTATTTTCATCAAACTTTGTCTTGTTGTTTTACAAAATCTTTTCAAATAACTCTAAAGACACAATGATGTAATCTCACTTGTCAAAGTTTCCACCACTAAGAACATGGCTAGAAGTGTGGCTAAAAGGACCATGAGAGAGAATATCATAAAGTTCAAGTCCTTGTCTTGCATTTTTATAGTAAATAATAGTTTGTTTTTTCACTTCTTTTTGGTAGGGATGTTCATGTTTCAGGTTGGTTCAGTTTTGAGGGGAAAAAATTGAAAAAATTAATTTTAATTGGTTTGGGTTGGTTTGGATTGCTCAATTTTTTTTCTAACACAAATAAGTGATAATCGGGTTGATTCGGTTCAGATTCAGGAAAAACCAATAAAAATTAAAAAAAATTATTTTCATTAATCTACTTAATTTATAGTTTTATAACAAAATATCAAATGTTTTATTTATACCAATTAGTCAAATTAAACTATTAAAGGAATCTAATACAATACAAACAACAAATTGTATATATTTAAAGCAATTCAATACAAGAAAAATATAAAATAACTATATAATAATGTATATACTTTTTATTTGGTTTGAGTTGGGTCAGAGTTTTAAATTACTAAAACATGAACTGAACTAAACATAATCCGTTCTGGGCAATTTCTTTTAGCATCCCCTCATTTTCTATTCACACTCCTGTAATGTTTACAATTGTTTACATCTCTAAGTTTTTTATCCTAAGTTTTTGGACAAAGCATCACCTAGCTTCACAGCTACACGAACACCTCTACCGACTTATCTGAAAGAGCACCCTCATATTTTTTTGACATACATGACAGATGAAGTTTCTAAAAATAGTGATGAAAAATATATATGTTTGAAGAGGGTGAGTATGCGAAATGGAAAAGCCAATGTAATTTTTCAAAGAGGGGGGTAGAGGTGCGCTTGCAACTATGAAACCGGGTGACTCTCTTTCAAAAAACTTAGGGTAAAAGAGAGCGAGAGTGTTTTGGAATTTTGCAAAAAATTATAAACATTGAGGGGGTGTGAATAGGAAATGAGGGGATGCTAAAAGAAACTACCTTGATTCTGTTTGTTTAGTTCGGGTCTAAACCTGATCAAGTGAAAAAACCAAACTAAATTAATTACTTTGCTTCGAATTACCAGTTTCATCAGATTGACCTGAACCAATGAACACCCCTACTTTTTGGGCCATGTATTTCAGTCATTTTTATAGAGTTAGTAGGGTATGAGATGTCATTAGTATTTGGGCAATTTCTTTTAGCAACCCCTTATTTACTATTTATACCCCCTCAATGTTTACAATTTTCTGCAAAATCTCAAAACACCCTTGCCTTCTTTAACCCTAAGTTTTTTACAAAGCACCACTCAACTTCATGGTTGCACGCGCACCCTACCCACTTCTTTGAAAGATTGCATTGGCTTTTCGATTTTTCATCCTCACCCTCTTCGAACATATATATTTTGTCACCTCTATTTTTAGGAACTCACTTTGTCATGTATGTTCGAAGAGGGTGAAGATGGTCTTTCATAGAAGTGTAGAGGTGTGTGCATATCCATAAGGCTAGGCAATACTTTGTCAATAAACTTAAAATAAAAAAGGGTAAGGGTGTTTTGGAGTTTTGTAAAAAAATGTAAACATTAAGGGGGGTACGAATAGAAAATTAAGGGGTGCTAAAAAAGCTATTTAGTATTTGTGGGAATGTGTGAAAACGTTGGGCCTAAATGAGACCAAGCTAAAGAGAGCGCGTGAAAATCACAACCTTGTGGGAAATGCCACAACATTGTGGTCGCACACAAAAATCATTATCTTTGGGTTTCACTCCAAGTCCCATATCTCTTAGAAATGAGCATCCAACGCACTCCTTTTCCTATAAATAGGTCTCTCACTTCCTTTTATGCTTACACACTTGAATGAATGAAGCAACACTTCTTTAGTGAGTTTATGATATTCTACTTGATAATCTTCCTTTATGCTTTTGTGAGGTTCTTTCTTCCTTTATGCTTTTGTGTATTGAAAGGAGTGCAACTTGGATTACATTACATAAGTCTCATGAGAAAGTTTGCAAAAATTTTTAAAACACAAATCAACCTCCGTTCTTGTGTTTTTTAAGACTTATAATTTTAACATATTAATAAAAAGATGAATTTACCTATTAAAACTCAAACTCTTTTACATTTATGAGTGCTTACTAATTAAACTTTAAAAAGATATAAAATAAATAACATAATAAAAAATATGTTAATAATAATTTTTAATGTTTTAAATAATAAATTTAATATTAAATAAAATATAAAAGAAAAAACATAAAAGAACATGAAAAATAAAAATAAAAAATTGGAAAGAAGAAGAAGAAAATATAAAAAAAGTTCAAAAGTCTAGTATTCCTAACTTTAACACTTTTGATTTAATTATAATGGTGTAATTTCTTATTTTCATAACTAAATATTTTTATATAGAAAATAGATAGAAGAGAAGTGGAAAAAAATTATGAATTTCATTACAAATTATTAAAAAATATAACAATCTTTAAAAAATTAAAGCAACTTTGTTAAGAAATATATTATAAAAGATTACTTAAATGAGAAGGAGTTTATAAATTCCTTCTTCCCTTTATTATATGATGGTTGGGTGCGTATCTTTTATCTTTTTATGTTTTCATTAATTTTTTTTTTTTGTTATGTAAGTTGTTAGTTACATTTAAGTTCTGAAGTGTAAATTAATTTCATATAGTAAATGTAAACACGTAAGACTTTAAGATACATTTAGTTTCAAAATACACCTTTTGAGCTTTCATGACTCACAATGATTATTTTTTCTTGAAAACTATATATGAAGATTGAAAGATTTTGAAGAAAAGAACTTGCATTTAAATTATGTCTGTATCTCTATCTTTTATGTCATTATGTGACATGTAAATCACTCAATAATTTGATTCAGTAGAGAAAAATTAAGAGACTTGATGTAAAAAAAATACATTTTTAAATAAAATATAAAATAAAAAACATAAAAGAAAATAAAAAAAGAAGGATATATAAAAAGAAGAGTTTAATGGGTATACCGACGTCAATCACAACCGTGGTAAATTTCTTGACTTTACTAATTTATATTTAAAAGTCACATAAATGAAAAGTTATGATTTACAGTCAATGTAAAAAGTCTTTATATTGACAATTTATACCAATTAAACTCATACAAAAACCTTAAAAATCTAATATTCTTAACTTTTACATTGTGTTTGGATAAAAAATTTTACAAATACAAGGAATTTAAAATATATTGAATTTAAAATTCTTTCAATTCAAATAACTTCGTTTTTTAAATGTTTTATTTGTATAAAATAATTCAAATTATTGAATTTTAATTTTCTTGTTTGGATATAGTATTTTATTTCCTACTAAAAATGAAAATTTATTTTACTAAACAATATTTTGAAAAAAAAAATGGTTCTTTTTTGAAAAATAATATAAATTTATATTTAAAAATAAATTTTTAGTTTCCAAAAAAAATAATGTTTTTACAATAAATAAATAGAAAAATCACAAAAATAAACCTTGTATAATTGGTTTTATTTTTTTTACAATATTATGATTTACATAAATAAATGAAAAATAAATTTATGACAAAATTTATTTTATTTTCTTAGCAAATACATTTTATAAATTTTACTTAATAATTATTTTATATTTTAATTATTATAATCATTTTATTAATTTATATAAATATGATTTTTAAAATACAAATATATTAGTTTGTCCTATAAACACGAGGGTTAGTTGACAAGTCAGTTTTCTTGGTTCGTCCCGTTCATTGTAGTAAAAAAAAAAACTAGTTTTTTGAAAGAATTTGAAATTCTACTATTTTAACTGATCAAATTGCTTACTAAAATGCTTAGAATTTCAAATTCTTTTAAAAATTTTCATCACAAAACATTTAAAATTGCAAAATGAGATTAATTACCCTTTTAAATTCTCCATTTAAACACACTTAACTCTTTTTGTTTAATTATAACAATCTAATTTCTTATTTTCATAGATAAATATTTTTATATAGATACTAGATAGAAACAAAGTAAAAAAAATTATGAATTTCATTAGAAATTATTAACAAATAGAATAATACTCTTTAAAAAATTAAAGTAATTTTGTTGAGAAATATCTTATATATTTAGAGAGGGAGAATACGAGACATGTTGGCAGTGCAATTAATAAATGTGTATATATAAAGAAAGAAGCGCGATTGAAACTGAAAGCAAAGCAACAAATAGGGATCAGTGAAGACAGAACAGAGTGAATGTGAATGGGGAATCAGAAGCAGAAGTGGACGCAGGACGAAGAAGACGCACTCATCGCCGGCGTCGAAAAGCACGGCCCCGGAAAGTGGAAGAACATTCTCAAAGATCCTGAATTTGCCCCTTTTCTCACTTCCCGTTCCAACATCGATCTCAAGGTAACAACCACTGATCAACCACTAATACTTCCTTCTTATTAATTAGGGTTTAGGGTTCCTATTTTTTCTTCTTCAGGATAAATGGCGAAATTTGAGCGTCAGCAACGGTTCTCAAGGCTCTAAAGACAAATCTAGGGTTCCCAAGCCCAAAGCTCTTCCTGCTCCTCCTACTGCCACCACCGCCACTCCTCAGAACGCTGCTCCTGCTCCTCAAAAAGCACAGTCCGATGCTACGGCCCCAGACTCTTCTCAGAATGACCAAGATGCCAAAAACCTTCCAAGGTCTGCCAGTAGTGCTACACATGTATTCTGCCTGTCCTTCACATTTTTTAACAAAAAAACAACAACTTGTTCTTAGGCTTCAGACTGTTACTTGTTGAATCCTTTTCACCTTGTCTATGAAGATTTGTGTTATATCCTCCCATCACAAATGATAATGATTTTGAATTTTTGGATTCCCTTTTCTTCTGAATAATAACTGTAAAACTTTAATTTGAATGAAAAAGTGAAGTTACTGGAAAATAAAAGGATATTTGCATGAACAAAATGGATAATGTAAAAGTGTATAATGACATGAATGAAAAAAATTATTTAATCCCTCTACCTTACATGGCTGAGCATAGAGACTCTATAAACAAAAAATTATTCCACGCTGCAGCCAAAAACATCATAGATTTCTGAAGATGGCTGAAGTTGAAATATGGATAGAATAAATTACCAATTAATGTAAATGTATGTGCAAATATTCACTTTCCACGTATCAACTTTACTATTTGATACATTTTAATGTGATGTTGCAGAACTATTCGCTTTTAGTTATCGTGTAGGTTTCAGCATTTCTAATTAATACCATGGTTATTTTGTTATAAATTCAAGAACATAACAAATTATTTGTTCTGTCAATTAAGATTCTTATTATGAGGCCTGCTGGTACTTTTGTTCTTTTATCAGGTATAACTCAATGGTCTTTGAAGCTCTATCAGCACTAAAGGATAGTAATGGATCTGACCTAAATGCCATTGTTAGTTTCATTGAGGTCAGATGAAGATCTTTATTACCTTTATGTTTCCATAACACACATACACATGCTAACATGCATATATAATAAGGGTTTTATTTATAATTAAAATCAATTTCCATATATTAGTATGCTTTATAGATCTAGGATTGAGTTTCAGCTGGTTGTTTGGTTTTCTGATTTACCAGAGAGTTTTATTCGAGAATAATAAACTTTTTTTTTTCTCCCAAAGGATAAAATAGTTCTGGCTGGTAATAACAGACATGTTTGTAATTTATCCCTTTGCCGTCTTCACTCTACTTTTGGGTATTTAAGATCAATTCTTCAACGCCAACACCCTCTAGTGTTTTCTAATTGGAGATGATAATGGTTTTGTCATGAGCTTTAAATTGTAGTATGCAACCTTTTTTATTGGGGCAAAAGGAGTTGAAAAATTAATTTTAGATTTTTATTGTGCATATTATCCTTTATATTAAGTATTATTGTTTTTATTTCAGAGCTTTAGAACTAATCATCACTGCATGTAATACTGCAGCAAAAACATCAGGTTCCTCAAAATTTTAGAAGGGCATTAAGTACAAGGTTGAGGAGGCTTGTTAGTCAAGGAAAACTTGAAAAGGTAATTTAGTCCTCTATATGGTGATTTTACACATGCATTGTATTGAGGTTGATTGAGCCTTGAAAGTTGGAACAATGGTGAGGTTGTTGCCTTGTGAACTAAAAGTTACTGTTTCAAATCTTGGAAACAACCTCTCTGCTTGTGCAAGTAAATCTATGTATATCATTATCTACCATTTCTCACCACTCCTCAAATCCAACCAGGTTGGAATCTTATGCATTGGGCTTTTTTTAATTATTATATTTATTTATTCATTTTTATTATTTAAACTTGTAGATATCAAGCTGAATTTTATCATTGAAGCACGATATCTTCTTGACATGGCTTTAATGCATGTGTAATCAGTTATTTAATCATTGTTGTTCTTTTTTTCTTTTCCCTAAAGAGTAATTCAGACCATCAGTTATTTATGATCTACCTTCTCCTATACTCCTCAATTTTATTCTCTTATTTCTAAGTTGCTATGTCCGTCAGACCATTCGGTAATTCAGAAGTTGACCTTATGCAAACTTTTTAATATAGCAACACTCTTTTCTACGTATCTGTGTTCAGGAATCCAATTGGAGTTCCTCAGAAGGAAATTACATATTTTGTGGCATGTTCATAATAGAGAAAATACATTCTAATTTGGGTGGGGAGAGATACGTAATTATGCTTATTTGTTATGATTACAACTTCCTTTTTGTAAATTATGATCATTGTTATTGGCTATTGATCTGTTTATGTACTACTGAACCGTTAGAATTTTTTTCTATACACATTTACACATATTGTGCATTTATGTTTTTCCCCTACACACAAGTACTGTGCACTTGCACCCATGCACAAAGGTATATTTGCACTCTTTAAATTGTAATAATCAAGTATGGACATTGATATATTTGTGTTATCGAGCAATTAGTAATGTAGATGTCTCCAAATATTACTCAATTTTGTTTTTCTGACCTGCACATCATACCTATTACCTGTGTTGTACAATGTATCAGGGTCTCCATTTTTAGGACTCTGTTCCACTTTTTCCAAGGGTCTATAGGCCCACCTTCCTATTTGATCAGGGAATTTGCACACAAGCAGAAATTTCACATTTAAGTTGAATGATTTTAAAGCTTGTTTTCATTCTAGAAGGATTTCTCTTCTCTTTACCATCCGCAGGTACAAAATTGTTACAAGATAAAAAAGGATGCCTCCTTGGGCACAAAATCACCTTCACCAAAACCAAAAGATATCCGGCTACCACAGCCACAGCCACAACCACAACGGCAATCCCCAGCTTCTGTCTTTACGCCATCTAATGCAACCATAAAGGAAGCTGCGGATACTGTAGCCTACAGAGTTGCTGATGCTGAGAGTAAAACATATCTGGCTGCGGAAGCAGTAAAGGAGGCAGAAAAAATATCATTACTGGTTGAACATAGTGATTTCATGTTACAGCTAGCAAAAGAAATATATGAAAAATGTACTATAAGATAAACTAACCTTTCTACCTCGTTGGATGTTAAATTTTCAATCTTATTGATTAATGATTATTTATGATGACCATTGATCTTGTGGATCTATTTGTGCAGGTTCCCGTGGTGAAATTATCCTCTTGGCTTAAGATGGTTAAAGTAAGGTCTATAAATAGATTGTGCTGATGTTGGTTTCTAAATGTAAAATTTTGTTGATACAATTAAATACTATTTTAACATTTTTTTGGGTGTATTTTATCAGATTCCTTTTAACATTTTTATTTCTTAAAATTGCATGGAAAGTCATGTTTATAGTAATATCATCTGTCCGCCAAATCTGTTCAGATGTTGGATCTAAAGTGTAAACAATAGAAACTCATTTGTGTTTTTTTAGCCATGTAATATAAATCATTCTTGTGTCTTGGCTCTCCTCTTTGAATTCAATCCTTCCTATCTAATTATTTTAAGTAAAAGTAAAATGTCAACTTAAGATAACTAATTATCACGTTAAAGAAGAAATATAAATAATTAATGTGTTTTTATCCAATAGTTTATGGTACTTTTGAATTAATCCAATCATAATACTTATATTGTCACTTGGTTAATTTTAGGCTATTTTGAATCATACTATTTACTCATCTCAATTGGATGTGGTAATAGGTGTTTTTTAACTGTTCTTTGTCAATTTTTGAAATTGAAAGTTTTTATTTTTAACTAAATTTCAATAATATTTTTCAGTGTTTATATCCAATTATGATTAATTTTATTATTATATAATTGATAAAATAATTCCACTAATGAAGTGCTAAACATTAAGTTGACTCCCTTGCTTATAAATTTTAGTTGCAAAAGGAATGCCTCAATCATAAAATTTATATTGCATCCAAAAAAGCTATTCTAAAAGCATCATTATACAGTTACGAGTTTAAAAATTCACTTGAAATTTTAACCTAATTCTAAGCTGCTTCATAAAATAACATGTTCCATCAAGCTTTACCATTTATTGATTTACAACCAACATTCTTGTTTGTCTTGGAGAAACTAATGGATGTGTGAATTTATTTTCCCCTTCTAAGACATGTTAAAATTATAAATGAATTAAAATGTTTTGGCAAATTATTCCGTTCAATTACAATGTTCATATATAAAAAGTTCAATTACAATGTTCATATATAAAAAGTTCGCACAATAACATTTTTTACCTATTTTTCTTCAGCAAATAAATAAAGTGTCTTTTGTGAAAGATTTTTAGAAGAAAAAAATAATCTCATATTTCAGTGTATCATTTTTCACTATTTTAGCTCTAACCTGACTTATAATATTCTTTTTTAAAAAAAATATCAATAGTTGAAAACTAATGTATCATAATTTTTAGTTATTATGTTTAAAATACAATTTATATGTTTAAAAATATTTACTTATTATAATATTTAGCTACAATATAATTTTATATATTTAAAAATAATTTATTCTTATAAATTTAATTTTATGATAAATGTTTATTCTTGCAATACACATGTTAAAATATTAATTATTAATTGTTAATAATAAAAAGTTCCTTTTAAAACAATAATAGAAAAAAGTTAACATAATTTTATATTAGGAAACGTACAATGTGTGACTTTTGTTTTAATCATAGGTTAGAAACTATGACTGTCTTCCATTTTATTGGTCAAAAACTAATCTCGCAACCAAAACTAAAAACCAAAAATGCAAATTAAATATTGAAAAACATGAGGCACGCTGTTGGCAATCTGTATGTACAAGTCAGATGCTCAAATATGAATCATTCACAAAAAAATGTTCAAATATAAGCCAATCATGAGAGGCATTGAAAAACATGAGGCATGCTGTTGGCAATCTGTATGTACAAGTCAGATGCTAAAATATGAATCATTCACAAAAAAAAATGTTCAAATATAAGCCAATGCATGAGAGGCGGAAGATTTCCTATGACTCTTGTTCAAAATTCAAATGAATGCATATTCAGATGAACATCTTAATTTGGCCCATACGACTAACACGCAGTCAAATAATCCAATATTCCGTTGTTGAAGTCCAGTAACAAAATTATATTAGAAGAAGAATGTTAGAAGACAACACATTTAAACTTAAAAAGACATCATCGTCAGTACAAAAATAAAATAGTAAACAGGATAGGGCAACCCTAAAGTTATACCAGTTTGTGGCATTATTGGCACCCCAGAATTGCCTCCAAGGACTTTGTAAAACTTGTTTGTTCAAAAAATAAAGCAAAGTTTAAGGTCTAACCGTGGATGACCACATAATTTGCAATTATATGCCTACAGCAAAACCATTCTGAATCCCAATTCATCCATAACATAACAAATTTCCAAAATTTAGACTACAGAAGCACAAGCCCAAGTTCTGACGGCTTCAATGCATGCTGCATTCGGTAGTTGTAAAGATAATAATGAAGTTTTCCATCACCTGGTCCAAACTTCAGTTCCCTCAAGAAGGTCTCATTCTGCATGACATCCAATGCATTGAAAACATCATAATCCTTCTGTTTTGCAACAATGAGAGCATCATTCATCAGCTGAAGTAAAGGAGTAACAGTGGAAACATTATAAAATGAATATGCTGCTTTCAAAATTGAATAACTTTGGTGGCCAAGGATAGTAGAAGGAAGTGTGTAAAAACTGCAAAAGTCAGTGACCTCATGAGTTTCAGGACTTTCAACCAGATAACTATCAATAACGTCCTCCTTTGGCAGAAGCCAATGCTCCACATCATTTTCATCGAAATCAGGTGAAACAACAAAATGGCTTAAATAATTCCTAATTAGCCTTGTAACTGCAGGAACATCATGAATTTCCATCTTTCTAAACCCTGGAGTGATTGTTGATTCTGGTAGCTTGTAAAGCTTGATGGTTCGACTCATTGTCATTCTTGCACCGAGCCGAGAGAAACCAACATCAATTAGCTTCTTGGGATTCAAAGATCTGTGCCAGTATTGACAAGTTGCTATTGGTGTAGGAAGAACTATTCCAGCAGTGTAGGCTGCCTGCCACATATTTTCCAGGTGCACCCTCCTGGTTACTTCTTTGATCATGACAGGAGCAAGCCTCTTTGTTCGAAGCTTCTTATGGACACACAGAAAATTGATCTCTGCCATGTGAACAACCTCATCACGAACTCGGATTCTAGCAGGAATACCTGTTATAAAGGCAACCATTTTCTTGGAACTTTTAACACGGACACCAATATGCCAACTCCTGAAATAACCGGGAGGTTGCAGAGCCCAGCGCAGAAATTCCTTTGAGTAGTTAAATCGAAACATGTTCTCATCATCCTCAACATAATTAAAAGTAAGAAGGTTGTATACTTCATCACACATCTCCTCAGGGTTGATGTCACAAGTTACCCATTCATAGTTGTCAGGAAGGTTGTATGGTTCTTGTTTGACCTCAGATAAGGGGGTTGGAAGTTCAATAGGGCCTTCTGGCAAACTGGAGTCCCCTATATCCTTGAACTGCCCAACAGGTTGGGTTTCCCAAAATTTATGTCTTTTTTCCACAGAGAGAGATTCTTGAACTTTTTGTGCTAGATTATCCAATGCAAGATCACTTTCAACAGGTGCATTCCCATCTGGGTTGGGATTTTGTGTTTCTTCAGGTGATCCGGAAGAAGGATTGCTATCAACCATTTGAAATGCTTTAAGACAAGTAATCTGAAGGACGAAATAGAGATTTTTCAGTAAACAAGCCTAGTACAAAAAAGCAAATTTTTTTCTTAATCCCCACAATTTAAGCCTTTCCTCTTGCGGCAAACTATTGTATTCACATCAATGGGCTGAAAATAAACATAAAACTTAATTCTCATGGAAACTCTGGTTATTGCTGCAACTATTCTAACTAAAATGTGAAATGAATTTTGAAAATGTATGTTCAGGTGAAACAAGTTGCCATACTATGAAATGCATATTCAATGGGATCAAAGTTCCATATAACCAATTAATAACTTCTTCAGAAAATATTAATCAGCATGGGCTATTTTGAATTTACTGCACAGCCACTATACAGGTCCTTTGAAGCAATCTTACATCCTATAGCGTGAGCTATTCTAGTTGGAGAACTGCTACTACAGCAGAACCAGTACAGAATTAATGTCAGATTTTGGTATTCAAACGATAAAATAATCAACTTTAAATTCAGCAAGTGAAATCTAACACAGATCACAAATAGAAAAACGTATGATGACAGACTGCAAACAAAAAAAAACATAAAAAATTTTCAACAATCATTATAAACAGAATTAATATTAATATTTCCAACATTCAAAACTAAAAAACCACATCCATTGTGATAATCCAAAGAAAACTGCACACTAAATCAATTAGGGAAACACCATCAGAAGGTGCATTTGAATCTGGGTTTGGGTTTTGGAGCTTCTTAAGATGATCTAGAGGATATCTTGAAACCAACCATCTGAATTTTTTCAGAAAAAGTAGTTTGAAAGACAAGATGCAAATAAATTTGATCGAAGAAGGAAAAGTTTTCCTTAGGCTGCAAAAATTTAAGAAGTGATATTTATCTATATTTCCTGGAGGGAGTCCAAATACTTAATCTGTTGAATTTCTAAACAAGTTCATTCCATTTGTAGAAAAAAGAATAAAAATTATATTTCTAAGAATTTGAAGTTGGACTTTAAAATTAACCCCCAAAACAAGCTCAAATGATGAGGACTGCTCCCTACTTAGCCTTGTCACTTCCAACAAAACAAAAAAGCATGATATGATAAGGAAAATTGAAGATATCATAGCAGCACATATGATATATAAGGAAGTTTTGAGAGTGAAAAGTGTACCTGCGACCGAGTCAAGAGTCAAGAGTCAAGAGTGAAGTGAAGAAGAAAGATGACCACAATGGAATCCATCACACTGGATGCCATTTCCATGCTCTCCCATTTTCTATTCTCGGTCCGGCCCATTTTCTAAAGGCCCTTCTTTTTATACACCTTCTTTTAACACCCCACAATTTCTATTCGCACTTCCCATCGTTTAATAAATTTTTAAAAATTCCAAAACACCACTCTAACCTTTTAACTTAAGATTTCAAAATTTTTACCTGTACTTTAACGACAACTCTATCTCTTATTTCCACTTCCCAACATGCCTACTCTCATCTTATAATCATTATAAAACCTTTCTTTTGTGACAACACAACCTTTCGACAACATTCCAACCACCATTATAATCTCCTTTATGTAACACAATATCTATGAGACTTTCAAATCAATAAATCTGATATTAAATTTTATTGCTATGTTATTTGGATCACCAGAACCAGAATTTAATTTGATATATATTCTGGACCAATTAATCTAGAAAATAAATATTGATTTTCAGTTGTCCAAAACAAAAAAAAATAATTAAATTCTAAATCAACTAGCTCAAAAAACATAATAAATGTCGACTTACTGATCAATTGATTGAATTTTCATGAGTTTTGAATTAATTGACTTAGAAAATAAGCGTATGTCGGGTATATTTTTTTTGTAGTGTGAATAAAAATTATGGAGTATTAAAAGTAATGTCTCTTTTTTTAATACGTCAAAACCCCCTTCATAGACAAAAATATTCTTAAGTTTTTCTCATAAAAAATAACAATTCGGATAGTTTTTAAGCAGAAGTGTTAAAGGATGGAGGGACAATTAGTCTTAAAAATGAGAATTCATTTAGAAATGCAAGTTTTTAAGGCTTTATCAGCTAAACTTGTGAGCAAAGTTTAATGGCAAGCTTCTACGCCAATATCATTTTATTAAAAAAAAATTGATGTTACTGATAAAAAATATGAGTAATAAAAAAGAAATTAAAAAATTTCAAAGTTGATATTTGAGATTATGTTTTTCATTACATTTAAAGATGAGTTTAATTAATATACACGGTATAATGGTTAATTTTACTCATTATTATTTTAAAAGTCACATAAATGATCATAAGTGACTGTCAGTATAGAAATCTTTTACGCTTAAAGTGTATACCAATTAAACTCTTTAAATATTAAGTACTTTTACTTTGCTTGTCTTCTAATTTGTGTGAAGATTTTAAATAATATTAAAGTTTTATAATATTTAAAAACAATACTATGTTTTTCAAAAAAAGATTTGTTGATTTTCTTTATGCGAACTTGCTCATTTAACTTGCATGTTTTACGAGGTGAGAACAAACTTAAATAAAATAGCTCATTTAAAAAAAAAAAAGTTTTACACATTGAAGTAGTGAGTGTGAGTTTCATGGGTTAGGTTTTCTATAGACGCATCTTTATTTACATATAAGGGTAGTCGATAGGTGGAGGAAGGTGAGTCATTGGGGTGGGAAAAAGGAGTGCATAATAATTTGGAACATCTTTTTTAAAGTTACAAAATTTTATGTCCAATCACGGATTGAAATGGACATTTTGAAAATTATAAAATTTGTATATACGATTTGAAATTGTTACTCTAAACCTTGATCTGAAATAAGCATTCCAAATAACATAAGCAAATTAGTTTTAAAACCTTTGTAAATTATATCTTGAAAACTTTACATCTCATTCATGTAAAAAAAAAAAGGATAAACTTTGAATATTATAGTATATGGAGGTGCTGAGAAAAATGAATGAATGTAGGGAGAAAAACCATATCAAGTTAATAAAATTACCAATTTTTAAGTGTGTAGATAATATTTAGAAATTAGAATTTAGTTGAACTTAGTTGAAGTTAATGAAAAAATAATTAAAGTATGAAATAAATTTTGTTGTCAATTGAATCTGAAAAACTGTTAAATATGTTGGCATAACATTCGAAAAGCTAGTTATGATTATGACTTTAAACGCAAAAACGTGTTTTAAAATTCTTAATAGGCCATGATTGTTTATCTTTTCTTATAATGTAATTTTACAATCTCATAAACCAAAGTAATGGATTGTTTCATACCCATCAGAGTACATGATAAGGAGAAGAGAATAAATTTTGAAGTTGTTGAACAAATAAAATAATATTAAATTTATTAAAATATTTTTTATATTAATTATCTTAATATAATTTAAATTACTATTTTATATAATATATATAATGTGAATTTAAAATATAGAAAGTAATATACATGATATCATAATATTATTACAAATAATAGATAGTCTGAATTCAAAATACATCAACTAATATTTTTATAGATAGCAAATGATAAAAAAAAATATTAGTTTTATCTATTACTGTAAGTTTTAGCAAATTAAATAAAACAAATAAGTTGAACTACAGGATATGAAAAAAATATATTGTAAATAAATTCATAAAATGATCACGAATATAAAAATATACGTGAAAGAGATTATATATGGTATGAATCGTTTTATATAATTGGTTTTAAAATCTATTTTAAATAATTATAATACTTTATTGATTTAAATTATTGTCACAGATACTATGGTTGAATTAAATATTTATTTATATGAAAATTAATTTGTAATATTGGGAATATAATTCTTGAAATAATAATAATAATAATATATTGATAGTGTATCATGTTAATATGATCATTAATTATATAAAAAATAGATATCAAGCTTACTTTCTCAATAGAAGTTTAACGAGGGATTAAAAATACTAACAAAAATTTATGAGGAATTACAAATTGTTAAAAAATTTATAAGAGACTAAAAGTAAAAATTTGGAAAAGTTGAGACACTAAACTTTATTCAACCCTTTTAATACTCTGATAATTCAAAACATTCAATTTAAAAGTTGATTTTTTAATCTTTTCCTTCTATTATAAATTAGAGCGATTATCTTGAATTTTATTTTAAATTGAATTTCTATATTTTTGCATTGTAGATTAGATTCCATTAAATCGTAAAAATATCCATATGAACGGCCAAAAGGATTTATTTTGATGGAAAAAAGGAAATTTGCATAGCATGTTAATGAATAAATAAATAAATAAATAAATAAATATCCTTATCTTTTTAATTGTAGAGATGAATTTCATTGTAGTATCATATCTTATGTTATTTGATTATCAAATCAAAATAAGAATAGTCATAATTGATCTAAGAAGGCATCTGAAAGGGTAAACGAGGAAAGCCAAATTTATTGTTATTACTCTTTCGAATATAACACTCCCTCTTCTCCTCTATTCTCCTCCCTTTAACTCCACGGTGCAGATCCGAGGAGTTACCCCTTTGCTTTTCCTCTTTCCTTTTTCTACTATCAACCCTTCAAATTTCCACCAGGTATCTATCCCTCTTTTTCCCTTTTCAATTTCGTAAATCACTGATTCTCTGCTATCAATCTGCCCTTGATCTAATTGTTTTCTCATTTAAAATCGACCCACTAGTTTTTTATTCCTTTTTTTGTGGTTTCCGGCCAAAAAGATCGTGTTTTTAGATTTAATGGATTGTGGGGTACTGCAATCTGCATATTTGATAGATTGATTTGTTTTTGGATACTGTGATGTGTTACACTCAACACGAGTTTAAGTTTTCAATGATCACTTTGTTTTTGTGCTTTAGTTTCACTTTTATTTTGGCACTGTTTAACTGATTCTTAGAGGAGTCGGCAAAGTCGGTATTTGACGCTGAAAGATTTGTTTTTTATATGCCATTTATACATTTCCCCCTCTAGAGTGTCTTCTCCGGACATCAAAGAGAATTATAAGTTTAATGCTTGCTCTTCTTCCTTTGTGGCTTTCAAGTTTGGATCTTCTCTTACATATGTGTAGGGGAGGATATGCTTTTCTTATACATGTATGAGATCATCAGAGTAATATCTATCACAGACTACTGATTTACTGGGAAAGTAGAAACTTCTTGAAGCATTCTGGATTTGGTTATTTGTATATTGGATTCTTGTGTTATTTCTCAATGATTCATTCTTATTTGTTTCAATTTTGCTGTAGATATTGAATGTATTCTGTCGTCTTAATTTTTAACAGAAGTTTTGCATTTTGCAGTGATGGCAGGTCTGGCTCCAGAAGGAACACAATTTGATGGTCGCCAATATGATGCCAAGATGAGTGAACTGTAAGTTGTACTGTATTCTTCAGTCTTCACTAGTTGTAATGCTTGAATTCTTTATTCATGTATCTTTTCTGTGATTTTATGTCTTGCAATTAACTAAATAGGCTCTCCACTGACGGGCAAGAATTCTTCACCTCATATGATGAAGTCTATGACAGCTTTGATGCAATGGGATTGCAAGAGAATCTTTTGCGAGGCATATATGCTTATGGTATGTGCTAGCAGATTGATCCCTCATGTTTGAAATGTTAATCATATCTGTTATAGTACCAATTGTTCTGAGAGATTTAACTTTCTTTTCAAAGTATAAAGTAATTAATTTGTGCTGGAGTAACTGAAATTATTTGTAGTCTCATTAAAAATTTGTAATTATTTATCATTTTGTTATTATATTGGTAATTATTATAAATTGGGCATGATTTACCACTTGCTTGATAATGCATATGTAAAATGAGGATCTACTTTTATTCGTTGCATATATACTTCAGTTTTTGTTTGTTAAACCTACCTTTGCTTCAAAACTACTTACCTACTGGAAGACAACTAAACAAAGACCGACAGATCATCAAAATATGATAGTAATTTAACTGTTTTGAAACTTGTTGCATATTTTGTTACGGTATTGGTGATGCACTTCTTTCTAATAAACAATAATGTGTGATATGTTTTATTTTTGTTCTTAAGGTTTTGAGAGGCCTTCTGCCATCCAGCAAAGGGGGATTGTTCCTTTCTGCAAAGGTCTGGATGTTATTCAACAGGCTCAGTCTGGAACAGGAAAGACAGCAACATTCTGTTCTGGAATTTTGCAGCAGCTTGATTATGGATTGGTTCAGTGCCAGGCTTTGGTTTTGGCACCAACGAGGGAGCTAGCACAGCAGATTGAGAAAGTTATGCGAGCTCTTGGTGATTACCTGGGTGTTAAGGTTCATGCTTGTGTTGGTGGGACAAGTGTTCGTGAGGATCAGCGCATTCTCCAAGCTGGTGTCCACACTGTTGTTGGCACTCCTGGGCGTGTGTTTGACATGCTGCGGAGGCAGTCTCTTCGCCCAGATTGCATAAGGATGTTTGTTTTGGATGAGGCTGATGAAATGCTTTCCCGTGGTTTCAAGGATCAGGTTTGTTTCCACTTCCACAATTGAATATGACAATGTGAATACTTTGGTTTCATAAAAGTACTGTACTTATTTAGGATTCATAAACATCTATGTATTTTCATGTATGACAATGTGAATACTTTGGCTGGTGTTGCAGATCTATGACATCTTTCAGTTGCTGCCATCCAAAATTCAGGTTGGTGTGTTCTCTGCTACAATGCCACCAGAAGCTCTAGAGATTACAAGGAAATTCATGAACAAGCCAGTGAGAATCCTGGTAAAGCGTGATGAACTGACCCTGGAGGGTATCAAGCAGTTTTATGTCAATGTTGACAAGGAAGAATGGAAGCTAGAGACATTATGCGACCTTTACGAGACTCTGGCTATCACCCAGAGTGTCATTTTTGTGAATACCAGGCGCAAGGTGGACTGGCTCACTGACAAGATGCGAAGCAATGATCACACAGTCTCTGCCACCCATGGTGACATGGACCAAAACACGCGAGACATCATCATGCGAGAATTCCGGTCTGGCTCCTCTCGAGTTCTCATTACCACTGACCTTTTGGCCCGCGGTATAGATGTGCAACAAGTTTCTCTGGTCATAAACTATGATTTGCCAACCCAACCTGAAAACTATCTCCACCGCATAGGGCGTAGTGGCCGATTTGGAAGGAAAGGAGTTGCTATAAACTTTGTCACATTGGATGATGGCAGAATGCTGTCTGATATTCAGAAGTTTTACAATGTGAGTGTAGAGGAGCTGCCATCAAACGTTGGTGATCTGCTCTGATGAGTTAATTTTTGTTCTGTTAAGTCATCAGGCTTTTTTGCATTTAACAAGTGTTATCTTGTGCTCATTTTCTCTCTCTATATTTATCCATTAGAGATCAAAGACATCTGATCTGATGCCATTTTTATTGGATTCTATAAATTTTGTTTAATCAATTTATTTAGCAGGTTGTTATTCTAGCCTGCATTTGCTTTGTTTTCTCGTCTGTGTTGCCTGTGAAGTTCTATTTCCATTGTAATTCACAATCACGGGAACCCACCATGCAGTTAAAGAATCTTTTTTTGAACAGGAATGCTTTAAATCAGATTTCGTTTAAACTGTTTTATGTAATTGAACTATCTCGAAGAAAATTGTCAACTTTTCTTTTAATGAATAGTAAGGAAGAGTTTTTCAACAAGTCTCTATTTGCAGACATTTTAAATTATGACATGTACCGTATATTAATTGTAACTTGATGCTTGGAGAAGAAATTTTAGTTCTTAGTCCAGCTAACATGTCCATTTTGTGCGTGATACAATATTTTTGTGAACCAAATAATCCGATAAGCAAGTTTGATCACCGATTTATTTGTTTTAATTAACTTTATTATCTACTAGCGAAAAACCCTAACATTTGCATTTTTATTTTGATATTATAAGAATTTTAAAGTTTTAAGTTAATATGTTTTTTAATAATATGATAGAATATAAATAATTCATTGAATTATTTTGTGTACAATAATTTTAGTTTAGTATATTTTTTTGTTTATATTCAGAAACATGTCAAATTTTCAATAAATATATAATATTTGTAATGAATTTGAGAAAATAAAAAAAGAAAAAAGTTTAAATAGAACTTAAAATATTGTCGCACATTTCTATTTGTGAATGTGAGAGAAAAATCATAAAAATATTGATGTTTAAAGAAGATTGATTTGTGATAAGGTAGAAATTATGAAGATGTACATAAATTAATCGAGAGCAGTTATTTATGAAAGTGAAAAAAATCATAAAATGTTTAAAAGTTAAAATAGTCATAAAATGTAGAAACTAAAATTTCATATTTTCATTGTAAAATATATAATATATAATACAATATCATATATTATGGATTAGATAGATATAGTAGGACAATTATATACGTTAGATATAAAGGTTTTGAAGTAATTTTATTCTTAAAATTATATGGTTGTTCTAGTGGCAAACTTAACGTAGGGGGTTAGAGGTTGTGAGATCAAATTTTTCCTTTAATAAAGTAGTTTATTTTTTAACTTTCAAATAAGTATAAGAATAAAATAGATAAGTGCAAATGAGAAAGAGGTATTGTTTTTATATATAATATAGATGATTGTTAGTTATATCTACCTAATGATGTTCCTTCTCTTATTAAATGTAGTGCTTATTTTTCTATTTTTGTTTCAAAAATTCAAAATACAATAAAAATATGTTGTTTTTTATGTTTCATTAATAATATTTATTTTTCCAAGTTTTCTTGATTTTCACATCTTAAAAACAGTTTTAAAATAACACTTATCAAATAAGTTTTTTTTTTCTCCTCTTCCACAAAACAGTTTTTGAAAACTCTTTATCTAACAATTTATTTTCTTAAAATATAATGATTAAGATTAGTTACTCATAACAATCACTAGATTTTAAGAAAGTGGACAATGAAGATGAAAAGTAATTCTCTTAGTCTCTTTTAAGTAAGTGAATCTTTTCTTTTTAATGAATTGAAAATTAGATCCTTTAAATTATTCTTTTTGTATAATTATTTTAATAGTTAGGAGTATAAAATTACTAAATATATCAAACAGGTTAACCTTTTATAGGTTGGTCGAAGAGCAAGATAGACTGAAAGAGTAGCACATTATAGCTTTTAGGTTCGATATCTCACGCTTCAACTTAAGATTGAGGTGTATGTAAATTTTGTGTAAACACTTTAATTTACAAGTTTCTCTTGTTATGAAATGTAGTATTAATCTCTTTTCTTTAGAGTGTATATCTGTCCATGCATAAAAAGAAGTATCAAATTAAGACATCGAATTATCAATCTATATAATATAAAAAATTATTATATGCAAAAAAAACATGAAGCTTGCACATAATTTTCCCATTCAAGTGTATATGTATCTAAGAACCAATTACTTCACTCTTTTGCTTCAAATTTCAACTTATATACAAGCAACTCCGTTGGGTGTTGTCCAAGTTTCTCTAAAACTTTCAGTCGCCAACTTTCCATCCCATCCCATGGACCCATGGAATCATGGATATATAGTGTATTGGGGAACACATTAGAAACTGTGTTGTGCTGGACATAGATTTCTAATGCAATTAATAGTTGCTTTTGCGTTGTAATATAGCTGGACTAGCTTCCTTGTTTTTTTTTAAAAAAATAAAAATAAAAACTATCACTGTGATAAAGTTTATTAAGAAGCTATACTATGTATGTAAAAATTACTTACAGTACTGAATCATTGAAGTTTGAGAAAGACAGCGTGTCGCATATCTTATCAATTACTACAAAGTGGGACAGATACAATTAGTTTGAAGAGGATTGCTTCGATATTAGGTACTGACACTGATAATACTAATAACGAATATTTCTTTGCACAATTTCGACCAAAACTTGAAAATAAAGTTTGTACAAAACTCAAACCAACCCAAGAAAAAAGTAACTTCTATTCTGGTATTGAAAGTAGAAAACTGAGAAATCTGTTATTTTCGTGTACGAGTTTCCTTTGGTTGATTCAATAATTTCATTTTGGCTGGTAGCTAAGCTATTATTGAAGTCATTTTTCTTAATTTGATTTAAAATGCACTGGAAAACGTAGTCCATGCCTTTGGTCTCTTTAGTGGCTATGTCCAAGATTTTTGCCCCCTTTATATATAGAATCAAAGGGGGAAGGAGTTACAAATTTCACCTAGATTGTTGGACACAAACATGTGGGGTGATCCTGCAGGATTTAGGGTATTATTTAAGATGCGGAGTGTGGAGCCCAATTAACCATAAATCAATGTGTTTTGCCTTTTCATGAACAGAGATTGGCCATGGGATTTTTGTAAGAAAATAGAACCGGAATGGGGGGATGCTCCTTTAACAACTTTATAGACACTTGAATGTCCTATATCTCTTAATTACCAATGTCTTTTATCCACTTACGAGAATAATATCAAATTCAAATGCTATTAATTTAAATGGAAATTTTGATCTCAAGTTACTCAATTAGTGAACGATAATATAGCTAAAATTATGTGGAGAAAACAGAAAATAATAAAGTCCACTTCTTCATCTAACTTTGCATTAATATTTTTGTAGAATTATAACAAGTTGATGTGTTTTTGCAGTTTGGCTAGTTTAGCTAAGAGGGTGGTGCATTAATTTTGTATTTTGTCAAAGAAGCATTACTCCTTGGCTCCCATAGCAGCTACCTCCATGCCCTAACCCTTTTTTTTTTAATGACTTCCACGTGTAAAAGTTGGTCAAACCCAAATAGTCCATACAGTTATGCCATGTTGAATGAATCCGTTGTTGCCCCACTGACTGCATTAATGAAAACGACAAAACAAAGAATAACATTATCATCTTCAACTGTCTCCTATTCAAAGATTTGATTATGTGAAGGTAGGAAAGAGAAGCAATAAACAACACCAATAAAATACAACTAGAGAAAAGCAAAACCAACCGACCAACCTACCATCTCTTTTAGTTTCATTCTTTCTCTCCTTAAAACTGCATCCTTGGTTCTTCACCCTTTCCATCATGGAATTCCGATCCAAATCATGCAGGGATGAGAGTCTACAGATTGAAAATTACAATGGAGGAAGAATGGCTCCAACAAGCATGCAAGATCTGAGGTCTTACAGTTACAGTGCAAATTATGCTGGTTCTGCTTATCCATACAAGATAGGTAAGGATAAGGAAGTGAAGGTGGATAAAGGGAAAAGCACAGTTAGCAAAGTATCAAAAACTTGGAGCTTCAATGACCCTGAGTTGCAGAGGAAGAAGAGGGTAGCTGGCTATAAAATATATTCTGTAGAAGGGAAAATGAAAGGATCACTGAGGAAGAGTTTGAGGTGGATCAAGAACACATACACCCAAGCTGTCCATGGATGGTGGTGAATGGTCATTAGTTATCAATCGTATATACTATATAGTAAAGTAATACACTACTGTTTCTGTTTGCTGTAATGGACTCTAAATCTATTTATATCATATTACCTTCCTATTCATGTATTCAACTCCATAGCCCATAACTTATAGTTATCATCCTTCCAGTACCTCTAAAAGCTTTCACGGAGCAATGATCCATAAATTTTAGCAAGCTGCTTCTATTGCTTTTTAACTACAATTTGGTCGATTCATCCGCAACTTTAGTTTAATTGTCTTAAATAGAAAACAGAAAAAAAAAAAAAAAAAAAAAAACACTAACTGAGTTTTGGGTGAGTTACTTTTTTCTGTAGAGAAACTATTAGATAATTTGAAATTACATAAGTCTCATCCAATTTCTATGGAACACATAATCAAAATTTAATTTATTAATTTAAAATATCGACTGTGTGAAAATTAGTGTAGTCAGACTGTGTAATAATTTTTCCTTCTTCACCATCATTAACAAAGTTCTGGTCCACTTCATCATGGGCAGATGGAAAACAAAGATGCTTAAAATTTTGAAATAAATTTTATTTGGTCCCTAGCAGCTATTATTAGAGAGGGAGTTTAAGACAGTAGTCCAAGCTTTTCGGGTTTCACCAGACATATCACTAATGCTTATTTCTGTTATGGTATAGGTGCATAGAAAGCAGACTTTACAATTGCAACTACGAAAGAAAGAGTATGAAGAAGATTTTCAAAAGGTATTAGTAAAAGAAAAAGTTAGCCTTACAAGTAATACCTAGATAATCTCGAGAAGAGTTAGGACAAAACTTAAACATGTATAAGATCTATGCAAACTAAAATACTAAAGTTAAAACTGTTTGAAGACAGAATGAAAATGGAAGTTGTCACTAATTAGCAATGGTTAAGTAGTTGCAATTAATATTCTAGTTCCAATGTGTCATAGAGTGTGTGAAGACAACACTTGATTTGGCTCTGAAGTAGGTCCTCATCAATGCAAAACGAGTTATTTAGTATTCTCATCTGATCGTTGGATATGCCAGTAAGCAATGGCTATAGTGAGATTTGGCACAGGACAATGTTGAAGTAGTCAACCCTTTCCTTCTTGTTCCCCCTGCAACTAAGTGAGCTTAGAAACGCTCCAAATGAAACATAATGGCCTAATTTTATTTGGACATTCAAATGTGTATAATTAAGTATTCGTACATGCTAACGTCTCTCTCTCTCTACTGGGATTGGATCCATAAAGAACTTAATTAGAATATATAAACGATTTAAATAATTTTACGTAAAAACTAATTACAAATAACATGTCAGCAAATCCGTTAATTTCTACGATAATTATTTTAACATACTACGTAATTGTAATTGACAGTCAAAATAAAAATCTTCACATGGAAACGAAAAGGAAAACCAAAAGGTGAATTTTCATGCACCTAAATCTTTTGTGCCTGTGCTTGTTATTTTCAAATATTGAACAATTCAAATTTGACCGGCCTTGCCGAAAATTCATTGAACCTTTCATTTCAAAGTTGTTAAGAAACGGCACTCTAAAAATATTTTTGCATAGAAAATAATGGAAAATGCTATGTGTCCTGAGGTTGTATAAGTTATTACATTATGTTTTAGTCTCATATTTCTTTTTTCCACATGATTCTGATGAATACACCAATAAATTTGTGAAGAATTAATATGAAGAAGATTAGTATCGTAAAAGTAGCAAATGATGCATTGCCTCTTTAGTTTATTGAATCCGTTAGTATGGAATCATTGTTAACCACATCATTTGGACAGAACCTAACTAAACAAAATAAAAATCAAACATAATTATTTATGTATTGAGAATTAATCTAATCAATTACAAATAATCTCAGATATGACTTTTAAAACAAACAAATATTTTAATTTTTTTTATTGCATAAGATAAATATTTATATTATATAATTAAAATACACAGTGAATAAATTTTTTTTTAAGAAACAAAATATTATAATTAAAATTTAGAATAAATAAATAAATATATTTATATATATGTCATATTTTATAGTTACAGTTAACAATTGAAATTCTGAAATGATATTATTTTTTAATTTCTGTTAAATTTTTAAAAATATTAAAATCCAATTTATAAATAACGATAAAAGAAAAATAATTTGAAAAATTAAAAGAAAACATTTCTGCAATTTACAAGAATAATGTGTAAAATACACACTTAAAAGCGAGAAGGAAGAAAATATTAAAAATATTTAATTAAAAGAGTGGGGAGAATAACCCAATGGAATATGCAGTATGCAGCACCTCCAAGCAGAAGAGTGTCTGGTTATCGGACATCCATCCAATTCCGATTCCGATTCACATGAGAGAACCCAATCCTCTCTCTCACCCTAGACCCAATAATAACAGCACAAGTATGCGTTGCAGGTACCCATCACCATACACAACCAATTATAAAACAAAATAGTTGGCCTTAAGCCTCATCCTAAGAGGAGTCCTCTCGTTTTCGAATACCTTTAAAAATCTTGATCCAGCTCATTTACGTAAAGTTCACCCATCTGTTCGATTGTATATGTTAGCATTTTTTTATGTTTTTCTATCAATACAACCGACCATAGGATAAGAGCAATTAAAAACCAGGAGTTATTCAGAGCGATCCAATTAAAACCTTGAACTATGCTCTATTGCCACGCAATAAAGCTTTTATTGACGTTATAGCGACATCTTGCTCAGAAAATCGTGCGCTGCTTTCCGACTTATATAGTTTGTCACAAAGTGTAGGCTAAAAAAGCAAGAGACAAACATGACGACGAAATATCTTAGCAATCAGAGAAAACGATCGTAGAGGTGAAGCAAAACATTTTGTCAGTATAACACAAACTGTATGAACAGAACGCCTTTTTTACAAGGCCAAGGCCAAGGCCAGTTTAGTTAGGAAGCTGCCCAGACATGTCTTTATTGTATACTTATGAAGGATAGTTCCCAACTTGTTCGCAGCTTTTTTCTTCAACATTCCACTCCTTAGTTCGTCAAGAAGAGTATAAGCCTTTTAGAATTTACAAAGAAAGGTGATCGAGAGTGGTAGCTGCTAATAATGTACCCTCTCCTCATTGAAATGCAGGCTCTCAATACCCCTAAGAGTTGTCTCCAAATTCTTTATGTTGGATGTGTTTCTGCCAGAGGATGTTCGGTTTTGCTCAGATGACATGATAGCTGAACCTCTCTGAGCACCAGGGGCAGAGATTTTACGAACTGCTCCCTGACTTGAATCCAGGGTCAGGGTACGGGAGGCATCGGTTTCACTGCCAACTACGTCACGGGATTCACGACCACCTCGCCTAGCAGCTCCACTTGACCGGAAGAAATTAGAATTTGACAACTGATCAACCAAGCAGAGATTCATAATTAAGCATCATCGACACTCATATATCCCCAACCAGTAAGTAAAATATATCAAATATGAATAAAATATTGAACTAATAATTAAGGAAATCACAAAAATAAACACATACACTACGGAGGGTCTATATTCTTTTTCTTTTCCGAGAATCACAAGCACTGGAAGAGTATATTCTCTCCAAAAGACTCTTAATACAGGGCCACAGAATGATATATAACATGTCTAATATAAAGTTTGGATTAAATATTTAAAATTACCTGTTTATTCCAACTTCACCTTTAAACTGTAAACAAAGGCAAGTAATACAGCCAATACTTTGTAGTCCGATCACAATTCACGACCAAAAGAAAAATGATGCAACAAACATGGCTTCATAATTTTTTTTTCTAGAATAATAAATTATAAACAATTTCATATTTTTCCTTCTAAAACAATCACATATTCCTGATAAATATTATTATCGTTAGTAAAAAATAGTTTGACAGGTGTAGTAATGAAGATTTAAGAATTCTGAAAATTAATACATAGAGAAACCGTCGTCTTTAAACTTTCAGCAATGAATGTGCTGACATCATATCATGGGTAATAATCAATTCGTAAAATAAATACACGCACCATAACGTCTTTAGATCCAGTTGAGTCATATGTAACAGGGCCTTTTTGTCTAGACGAGATTCCATCATTAGCAATAGGTCCAGCGTTTCTCCTACGAGTAGGATCTGATGAAGACCAATTAGTATCTCTACCATCCTCCCCACCTACATAGAAATTGCCCACAAAAAAGATGCAAGTTTTACATATTAACAAAGCACAAAAAGGATGACTGAACTATAAAGGACAAAAAGCATCACAAATAACTGACACATTATTGAATGGTATGACATGTGAAGCAAAAAGAAAGATCATACCTAACTGTCCATCAGCATTTGCAGCCAGTGGTGGCATACCAGAACTTGGTCCAGCAGCAGGACCCTGCAAGTGTCACTTCCACTAAAATAACCTAATCTTAACAATCAATCAGCTAATTCGATGAGATAGCATGCTATCACTTACAATAGCACGAGCAGGGGCAGTGGCACTTTGAGCTTGCTGATATTTCAAAATGGTCCAATCAAAGACATAATCAAACTGGAATCCTGGGGCAAGAAGTCAACAACAGCCAAAAAAAGGCATATAAAAACAAATATATTGGCCCTAAAATATTTTTAGTTTTACTAAGGAGCATAGTACATAGTACATCCAAAAAAAAAATATAAAATAAAAAAAAAAGGCTCTAACCTTCCCGAATGAAAAGGTCACGTAGAAGTCTTTTCAAATATGCATAATCTGGTTTATCATCAAACCTCAGCGAACGACAATAATGGAAGTACGAAGCAAATTCAGAGGAATAGCCACGACAGAGAGACTAAAAGAAAAAAGCAATCCACAATCAGAAACAATTATAAAAACAAAATAAGGACATATATGATATGAAACAAAAAACTTCTGCACCCAATCACACCTCAATAGAAGTAGAAACTTTCTTCTCACTAATCTTCTCATACTTCTGCTTCTTAGTACCAGCTTTCAATCCCTGCCAAGGCAAACTGAAGAACTACCAAATAAAAACATAGCAAGTGATAAAAAATTAATAAATTAAATAACAAAGGAAAGAGGCTGATTACCTTCCTCTTAAAAAGTACATAAGAACATATCCAAGTGATTCTAAATCATCCCTACGGCTTTGCTCTATCAAAGCATGAAAATGACATTTTCAATTCCAAATCAATGGTCTTCAATAAAGAAATACAAATGGGTATTGATCAAGAGAGACAGACATAAGAGCATACCAATTCCCAGATGAGTATTCATACTAGCATACCTAGCAGTTCCTGTCAAATTCTTGTTCTCTCTGCAAAAGAAGGAAGTAAAAAATTCACATAAAATCATGAAAGTACAGAATGACAACTTAGAGCCCTAAAAATCAAGTTATGTCTTAATATTTAAATAAATAATTGGAGAGACTATGTAAATTGACAATATAGAAATAAAAAATAAAGACTAATACAAATCATTGCAAAGAAACTACTCAAAAACTCTGTAAGAACAATATGAAATCATAATTGATTAAAGAAACGGTGAAATACCTTCACAAGTTGCAAGGACAAAAAAAGGATTAATATATGGAACACAAAAGTATAGAAGGTTCCAGTGGAAGTGGAAGCCAAATTAGTTTACATCTTTCAATTACGTCAATTTTGAAGCTGCCAATCTTTTACAAGAAAATTCCCACTATATAAGTTACAGGCATAAATAGTTACAGCTTCATAACATTCAGAATCCCGATATAAGATTTCCACAAGCCCATAATAATAGATATTTGTCCCAATTCCTAAAGTTGAACTGCTTGACCGTTGTGAATAAAATCAGATAAAAGTAAAGATGTCATAAAAGCACCTGTAAGGAATATGCTGATGTGTATAGGTATCTCTATATTTCTTAGCAAGGCCAAAGTCAATGATATACACCTAAAAAGTGGCAAATTAAAAAGGACAAATCAAACATAGGACTAGGAGATGATAACACCAAATTGAAAAGCAACAATTAAACACATACTTGATTTGCACGCCTCCCTAAACCCATGAGGAAGTTATCTGGCTTGATGTCACGGTGTAAAAATGATTTGGAGTGAACAAATTCAACTCGATTTAACTGCAAACAGTTCAAGACATTTAAAGATAATAAGGTGAAAGTAAAGAGGAATTAAGAAGGATGCCTATGGCAATGTGGGAAAACCTACCATCTGATCAGCAAGCATAAGAACAGTTTTGAGAGACAGTTTCCGATTACAGAAGTTGAATAAATCCTCAAGACTAGGGCCAAGTAAATCCATCACGAGCACATTGTACTCTCCTTCAACACCATACCATTTAACATTGGGAATCCCATCTGCCAAATAAACCAAAAACATTTAAGCTGAGTAACACAAAAATCAACAACCAAAAATTTCCACCAAGATGAGAAATTACTTCCTCCTTGCAGTATTTTATAAAGCTTCGATTCATATGACAATTGAGGATGCTTGGTTTTGACATTTTCCTGAATCAAAACAAAAAGATAAAACAACAAAACATCCAATTAAGCACGCCCTACCAGGCACTAAATCCTTTCAATTTTGCAGCAGAAAGAAACACAATAATTCAACTGCCAAGCACTTAGTAACAAAAATTAGCCAACCGTGTCCAGTGTTAGACAATAAACTAAAAGCACACCACTAGATATTAAACATCCCAAAACTCGAATTTCAACTATACAGTACACTATTTCTCATGATTCACCATTTAAACATCAGTGCAAACATTTCAATTCCCCTAATTCTGCAACTTCTTAAAATTTCTAAACGACCAAACAGGAGTAGCATAAAAACAAAGAGGTTAAACAATTATTTTCAAAATTAAGGTAGGTAGTAGGTCTGAACACTCACAAGCTTAATCGCAACCTCTTCGTTTGTCTGAACATTAGTTCCTGCAACAAGGTAAGCAAAAAAGCAAAGCTGATGAACGAAAAATAAGAAAAAAACGCAGTGAAAAGGGAAAAGGAAGTGGAAGAAGAGCGCACCAAGATAGATCTCCCCGAAAGATCCGCTACCGATTTTCCGACCGAGACGGAACTTGTTTCCAATTCGAGCTTCCATTACTGGACAGAAACCCTAGGGAGTTAGGGAAATTGAAATTGGAATTGGAAAAGCGAACACGGAGTGGAGCTAGGACTTGAAGTAGGTCATGGTGGAGGAAGAGGGCAAAATTGGGAAATGGGGAGAAAGCGGAGGGCAAAATAGGAAGAGCAGAAACGGATAAAAGAAAACGGAGACGAGAAAGAGAGTGAGAATGATGGTTGTCTTCACACGCTCACTGCTCACTTACCCTCCTCGCGCTTTCATCCATCAACCTATCAGCTTTTTTGTTTTCTTTTCACACTTCAAAACGACCTTCTTTTCCATTTTCTTTCGTCGTTTAATCCCTCTTCCCTATTCCCTATTCCCTATTCTCATTTCGGGAGTATATTATTTCTGTTCATGCTTCTTTTCCCGTTTCATTCAAGGTTTCAAATTTTAAGATTTTAAACTCCTCCTTTTTTTATCAGCTACTTTTGAAAAAGTAATTGCTACACCCTACCAACCCTAAAATAAAATTAAATTAAATAAGATTCCAATGCTTACCACATTATTCTTTTTTCTTATCTTTGATTGATTATTTATACTTTATTTGAAAAGCAAAGAAAATATGGAGAAAAGAAATAAATGAAAAGAAGGTTTCTCAATCTTATTTTAATATATTAAATTTATTTAACAAGTTCGAATTAAAGTTTAAATTTTATTACATAATTACCTTACTTACAATAATTAGAGGTGAACATATTTTTTGTTGATTTTTATTTTAAAAATACAAATTATTGTGATTCAACTATAATATTAATTTATTTTAAAAATTTACATTTGAATTTAAATCATTTATAATATTTATTGAAATATTTAAATTCAAAAATCATTGTAGTTATTGTAATAGTTTTTTCTCATAGAGTCATATTTCTTAGTTTAAGCAATACAACCCTTTAAAGAAATTACAATAAAAATTATTAATTAAAATATGGAGAATTTCTCCATGTATCTCTATAATTACTCCCTACACCTCTGTAAATGTAGAAAAAGTTTAAAATATCCTTAGGTAAAGAAAATAACTTAATCTCTTCTTCTTTGTCTCCTGATATCTCTTTTGTATATCTCTTCTTCGAGCTTTGTATCTTGCACTTCCTTTTTTCTTCCTCTTTTTTCGCCTAAAGTTCGCGCCTCCGTGCACCTCCATGCAAACACCTTCGATTAAGGTTAACTTACAAAAAGAAATCAATACTTACGGGCATATTTTATGTGTTACCCAATGCAGTCATTAAGGATACCTAAAACCCAAGCACACCCTTTGGTCTTTGACTTGGTGACATAGTCATCAACACTTTGAATCGAACTTCTGAAATATTAAGGACATTTTAATTCAATGCAATGTCACATGCAGTTTCAAGCAAACCCTAACAAGACAATCATGCATTTCCAAGATTCTTCCATACCCAATTTGAATTATAGGATCAACTTATGCAGTTGTAGTTTGAGAAATTGATGCAAAATTCACAATCTGTAATAAACATTAGTTGCCTTTGAGAACCATTTATTGATAATAAATGTCTTCTTGGAACTCTTGTAAGTTCATTTTCAAGCATCCAATCCCTAATCTTAACAATTTTGCAAATTTTTTTACAAGTTCGAACTGGGGTGTTTGGACTTGTTAAAAAATTTGCAAAATTTTTTACAAGTTCGGATAAGGGTGTCCGAATCTATAAAAATTTTTGCAAAAAACCTGATTCCATAATGTACCAGAGAGAAGGTAAACGCAAACCTAAACCGAGAAGAACAAAGCAAACACAAGCGGGAAGAACACAAACACACGAAGAAGAAGAGAAAGAGACAGATTCCGTGGAGAAGAAAAATGAATTCATGTGAGAGAAGCAAACAAGAGAGATGTGAAACGAGAGAGAGACGCAAATGAAAAAGGAAGAAAAAAAGTAGCGTGATAATTAAATCTTTATTGTTTTTATTAAGGGCATTTTCTATCATGTTAAAAATTTATAGAGGTGTATCTTCCAGCTCGATACATCCGGGCCTAAAAGGTCACGCACCCAAAATTACCTCAGCACAAGACTCTAAAAGAATTTGCAAATTTTTTTACAACTCCGAATAGGCTAATTCGGACTTGTAAAAAAATTGTTTTTGCAAATCCGGATAGGTCAATCTATACTAAGTTGATCAAGACTTGTAAAAAAATTTACTTTTAAAGGTTCGAATTACACAATCCAGACGGAAAAAGATGAGAGGCACGGGTAGCAAAATTTTAACTTTTATTACCAAAGGCTATTCTTGTCATTTTAAAAATTATGGAGGTGTAGGGAGAAACACATGGAAGTACAGGGAGAAAAAGCCTAAAAATGATTTATTAAAATATGTACCTATCCAACCCAATACATCCTGCCCCAAAAGGTCGTGCACCCAAAATCACTTTAGCCCAAGACTCCAAAAGATCACACATATCCTAACTATCTCATCTAATATACTCAAGATCCTCCAAATCTAAAAATCTTGGGATAATCACCCTCAAAAGATATAATCAAGCTGACTCTAAAAGGTATAATCATACTCCAAAATCATAGCATTTATCTTTAATCCCATCATTTAGTTCCAATAACTTCTATATATGCAAACATCACAATAAGACTCAAGTAAATTTTTAATATACCTTCTTTATATCTTACACATTTTCTAACAAAAAGGAGTTTGAAGGTTCACGACATTCAAAAGTTATTGTCATGGTAAGAGCAAAATACAAAATAAACATACATTCTTTTTTTATTAAAATCAACCTATCATTATTTTATAATTCTTAAATAATTTAAAATTTATTTAATAAATACCGTTTATTAGATTTTTATAATGGGTTTTAACCATCATTTATAAAAAATAGATTTTCAAAATGAATTTTAACTATTATTTATATAAATATATGAATTCTTACCATCTACTAGAACATTTTTTATTTGTTCTCAATGATTTTCCTATAAAAATATGTGAAATAGTTACTAAAGTGCGTGAACACAAATTTAGATTAAGTATAATTAATATTAATTCACGAAACAAGTAGACCATGCTTAAAAATTTATTATTGGAACAATTATATACTTTCAAGCATTTAAAATATATATATATATATCAAATATAAAAAATAAAAATAAAATTTATTTATGATAAAAACGTAAATAAATATATAAAATATATAGTTAACTATTATTTGTATTTAATGTTAATATTAATTATAAACTTTTAATATTAGTTAAAAAATTTAAAGAATAAAAGTATTTTTATGACATAACCAATTAAAAATATTATTTCACATTATGATTAATTAATATAGTTTAAAATATATCATGTATAATATTACTATTTTTCTATTTGACAATATAATTTAAAATTAAATTAAGAAATTAAAATATAATACAAATTTGTAATATGATTTAGATTTAAAATCATGGACAATTTCAATTTTATATACAACAAATTTATTTTAAATTCATCATGTATTAAATAGCTAAATATATCATGTGCAACGCATAAATTATCATACTAGTATTTGTGAATAAAAAATCATTTGGAAGAAAAGAAAAAATTATGTAACTATCTCTAAATGGGAAATAAAGGAAATAATAAAACGAATAAATAAATAAAAACACCATTATTTATTATATTTTTTATTTAAAATATTTATTTCATTTTATATTTTTCTTTTTTATAAAATAAATTTTTATTCAACAATATTAAATCTATCCAAACTATAAGAAAAGATAGGTTGATGTCTTGTAGCAAGGATTATGTATTTGTAGATAATATAAACAAAAAAACTCTTTAAAATATGACTAACTCCACTTTTGTTTACTTAATATTTGAATACAATATTTTGTATGCATATGTCACTCAACAAAGTAGAAATACTTCATTTTATTATTAGTTATAACTCATCCCATGATCTTTGAAGAGTATCAAATCATACTTTTGATATATAAACTTGTATTCCCTTAAAAACTACTTTGTTTCTAGACAACTAAATGGAATATACATTTTAGTCCATTTCATATTTTCATTTTTCCCACTTGTTCCCCCAACATGCTGCAAAAAATGAAAAATGCTTTTATGAAGTAATACATTTTGTTTGTCAAGCCACTTAAAGCAACATTGCCAAATTTGATACACCATTAGACATGTAAAAAAATCACTTGTGAAATAGACTCCAAAATTGTATTACATATCGGACAAAGACCATCATCTAACAAATTTATGTTTCTTTGAATGAGTTCTATCTTTGATGAGATTTAATTCAAAGTAACTTTCCATGCAAAAATGTAAAGATGGTAAATGGAACCTTTGCACTTTATACCTCTTGTAAAATTTGGAATTCTGTAATGAAATTTGAATCAAGTGGGGGAAATTTCTTTCAAAGAAGAAAAAAGACTCGAATAAACATCTCCACCAATTAATAAATATTTTTGTATCTCTAGGAACTAGAATCAAGTAGAAGTTATGGGTTCACTAATTAATTCAAATTAGTAATATTGTGTTTTCAACTTTAATATATAAAATAAGTTAAAACCTCTATTCTAGTGTGACTTATATTCTAAATTAGTATATAAAGTATTTGAATAAATTTGTAAAACCTAAATCAAAATATGATTTAGATTTTGTTCATTTTTGGAAAGAAAAAATAAAGACTTGCAAACAAAGCATTACCAATCAAATATCAAGTTTGAGACAAGATCGAATGGTAAAAATGATTAAAGAATTACTAGTATGGAAGGTATCGAGAAATTAAAAAAAAATAGTATTACATGAAAATGGAATGTAAAAAACAATAGATGGAAGGATATTACACTTGAATATAGAAAAGCTTGAGATATTTTTCTCAGCTTTGAGTCTCTTATTAAATAGAGATACAATCCAATCTAAAACTCAGAGTGGTGAATACAACTACCACCAACCTCTGACATACAATAATAAATGAAACATAATATGTCTCAACTAACAACTAATAACCAACATTTAACATTAATTTAACACTCCCCCTCAAGCTGGAGCATATAAATCATATGTTCCAAGCTTGGAAATCAAGTATTCAATTTGAGGACCCTTTAAGGGTTTGGTTAGTAGGTCTGCAAGCTGGTCATTGGTGCCAACAAATTCGGTCCTAATTTCCTTGAACAACACTTTTTCCCTGACAAAGTGACAATCAATTTCAATGTGTTTAGTCCTTTCATGAAATACCGGATTGGAAGCAATGTGGATAGTTGCCTGATTATCACAATAAAGTTGCATTGGAGAAATTTCACAGAACTTCAATTCTTGTAGAGTTGTTTAACCCACACCAACTCACAAGCTGCAAAAGCCATAGATCTATATTCAGCTTCTGCACTATAGCGAGCAACAGTCTTCTGTTTCTTATTCTTCCATGAGATAAGATTACCACCAAGGTACACACAATACCCAGTAGCAGAGCGTCTATCTGTATCGGATTCAGCTCAATCAGCATCACAGTATCCAACAATTTGGCTATTTCCTTTATCTTCGAACAACAGACCCTGACCTGGAGCCTTTTTTATGTACCTGAGAATACGCATTACTCCATTCCAATGATCAACACAAGGTGAATTCATGAATCGACTTACAACTCCAACTGCAAAGGAAATATCTGGCCTCGTAATAGTGAGATATATGAGCTTCCCAACCAGCCTTCTATACCTTTCTGGATCTGAGTATAAGTCTCCCATATCAGCTACTAATTTCTTGTATGGGTCCATAGGACTATTGACTGGCTTACAATCAGACATTTTTGTTTCCTTCAGAAGGTCCAAGGCATACTTCCTCTGGGAAACTACAATGCCTTCTTTGGATTGAGCTACTTCTATTCCCATAAAATATTTCAGATGACCAAGATCTTTTGTTTGAAAGTGATTGCATAAGTGTTGCTTTAGTTGAGATATTGTGACTTCATCATTTTCTGTAATGACAATGTCATCTACATAAACAACTAAATAAACACATTTGCCAACAGATTTGTGATAGTAGAAGACAGAGTGATCTGCTTCACTCCTTTTCATTCCGAAACCTTGGACAACATTGCTGAACTTTTCAAACCAAGCCCTTGGCGACTACTTAAGACCATAGAGAGATCGCCTAAGTTTACACACTAGACCAGACTCCCCCTGAGCAACAAAGCCCGGAGGTTGCTCCATGTAAATTTCCTCATCTAACTCACCATGTAGGAATGCATTTTTAACGTCCATCTGATACAGGGGCCAATGGCGAATAGCTGTCATGGCAAGAAGAAGACGAATAGTAGTGATCTTGGCCACCGGGGAGAAAATGTCTCCATAATCAAGTCCATATATCTGAGTGTAACCTTTGGCTACCAAACGAGCTTTAAGGCGTTCAATTTCACCATTTGGACCAACTTTAATAGCATAGATCCATTTAAACCAACAGCTTTCTTCCCAGGAGGAAGATGAACCAATTCCCAGGTTCCATTGTGATCAAGGGCCTGCATTTCATCAATCATGGCTTGTCACCATCCAGGGTGATCAAGTGCTTTTCAAACATTTTTGGGAATAGTGATGGATGATAAGGAATTTATAAAGGAACAATAAGATGGAGACAGACGATGATAACTCAAAAAATTGTAAATAGGATGAGGGTTTCAAGAAGAGCGAATACCTTTTCAAAGGGCAACAGGCCAACATGAGTTGTCATCGGCCATGAGAGGAGAATTAGGAGCCGTTGTACAAGAAGCAGACGGAGATGGACACGAGCCACGAGAGTCATCAGGAATACTAGGTTAGCTTCAGGTGTCATGCCATGAGGAGGAGTTGAGGGAGAATGATCAATTTCAGATAAGATAGGCATTGGACTAATATTGGTGCGGTCAGGTTGATGAGACATGTCTGGAGAAATGACAATCTCAGGACTCGGAGAGGGAGAGGGCAAGATCTCTTGGATGGAAATGGAGTCAGGTGTGAAGGATGAGTAGAAGGGAGAATCTTCAATGAAGGTAACATTTGCAGACATGTAATACTTCTTATTATGAGGAGAATAACATTTGTATCCTTTTTTAAGGCGAGAGTATCCCAGGAAAACACATTTGATCGACTTAGCTGACAATTTATCAAGGCCTGGAGACATATCATGAACAAAACAAGTACAACCAAATACACGAGGTGAAACATGATATAGAGGTTCATCTGGAAATAGGATGGAATTAGGAATTTGATTATCAAGAGAGGAAGAGGGCATCCTATTGATAAGATAGCAGGCAGAAAGAATCGCACCTCCCCAATGATGTAATGGAACTTTTGCATTAATCATTAAAGAGCGAGCGGTTTCAACAAGGTGACGATTCTTTCTTTCGGCTATCCCATTCTGTTGAGGAGTGTAGGGACAAGTGGACTGATGTAATATACCTTGAGAGGACAAAAATGCCGAGAGTTCAGAAGAAAAATATTCTTTTCCATTATCACTTCTGAAACATTTGATTGATTTTCCAAACTGATTTTTTATTTCATGAAAGAAGGACACAAATATGGACCAAAGTTCAGACCTTTCTTTCATTAAATAAAGCCACGTGCACCGAGAATATTCATCAATAAAGGTGACAAAATATTTAAATCCAAAAGAAGTAATTCGACTAGGACCCCAAATATCTGAATGAACAGCAGAGAAGACTGAATTACTTCTTGATTTATCTTTACTTGAAAAAGAAGACCTAACATGTTTGCCTAATTGACAAGTTTCACATTCTAAAGTTTGGATTTTCTTAGTACTAGGAGCCATTATCTTTAATTTGGCAAGACTAGGATGTCCAAACCGATCATGCAACAATTTAGGAGAGATAGATGCAAGACAAGACACTGAAAAGCTAGATTCCAGGTAATAGAGACCTCGTGATTCATGTCCTGCGCCAATCTGCCTGCCCGTACCACGGTCCTGAATGACAAAGGAGTCAGAGTTAAATGTAACTGAACAATTTAAGGACTTAGTTAATTGACTAAAGGAAAGTAATTTGGGACAAGAAGGAATGTACAAAACAGAAGATAAATTTAAGGAGGGAGAAATAGAAATTGACCCCACTCCTTGAGCTGAAACCTTTGACCCATTGGCTAATGTGACAAGATGTGGAAATTTGGGAGGTAATAAAGATGAAAACAAGGAGTTATTACCAGAGATATGGTCTGAAGCACCAGAGTCAACAATCCATGGGTTTTGACCTTCCACAGATTGAGAAATGCAGGCCATTGAGACATTAGGTCCAGAAAAAGGTCCAGCAAGGCTGTTAGATTTCATCCTCAAATACTCTTGGTATCCTTGATATTCTTCTTCAGACAGTTTCCTCTCTTCTGGCTTCTCAGACTTTGATACATGAGCAGACTTGTCTGGAAAACCATGCAGAGAGTAGCATGTCCCATGAGTATGACCCATCCTTTTGCAATGAGTACATTGTGGACGATTACCTCTTCCACCACGACCTTTGTTTCCACGTCCTCCTCTTCCTCTTGAAGATATCATAACAGAGGACTCCATATTATTTTCAAGGAAGATACCCTTATTGCTCAAGGTAGGAACACGGAGGAGACGAGTAGTTAAGCTCTCCATGGAAGGGATATCTTGACCAGTCAGAACTTGATCATGAATGTGATTAAATGTCGGGTTCATACCACGAAGCATCATAACCATATAGAGGTTATCATATCGTTTCCTTATTTCTTCTATAGAATCAGCTTCTAAGAAAAACTTCAATTCTTCTACAGCGGCTTGAGCTTCGGAAACATATGATACCATATCTGAGTCATTTTGTTTTAAGGAGGCTAGCTTTTGAACACAATCAAACAAACGTTGGATATCATTAGAGTAGATATCTTAGGCTTTCTTCCAAAACGAGTAATAGGTTTTGAAACCTCTGAGGTTACTCAATATCTTAGGCTCCACTGACTGCCATAGAAAAGCACAAAGCTGAAAGTCAAGTCTCTTCCACTGGGCTTGTTGTTCAGCTGATCCCTCAATATCTACCTTTTCTAGATGCTCATGGTGTCCTTGACCAAGGAACCAGAGTTCCACAGAAGCAGCCCAAGCTAAATAATTTTTACCATTGAGCTTTTCTGTTGTGATGATGGCAGATCCAGAAATAGGAAGAATGGGACCAGAGTTGACTGCGGTACAAGAAGACATTTTTTCAGATCTGAAAAAGAGGAAAAACAGAGACCGAAAGAGAGTTTTGATTTAAATCCACTAAATCTTGCTCAAAGTGAACCACGCAGGTCAGCAATGGCTTCAGGAGGCTCCGACGAGTCAAACGGCACCGGAACGACGGTGAACGGAGATCGTTTGGTCAGCGCATGGAGCTCACGCACTTTTTGTTTGGCGAGACCGAAGCGGCACGTGGAGCGGCGTATGGAGGAGCGATTTACAGGGGTAGAACACGCACGTCGAGCCGCACCTGGATCTGTGCTCACTGGAGAAAAAGTCGTCGGAGACGACGGCGGACGAGGGAGGACGGCGGCGGACAGCAGCGACAGTGGCGGACAGCCTACTGTGTGACTCTAGACGATAAAGAGCAGAATCGAACTTGCTCTGATACCAACTTGAATATAGAAAAGCTTGAGATATTTTTCTCAGCTTTAAGTCTCTTATTAAATAGAGATACAATTCAATCTACCTCAACTACCACCAACCTCTGACATACAATAATAAATGAAACATAATATACCTCAACTAACAACTAATAACCAACATTTAACATTAATTTAACAATTACTATAATAGATAAAGAAATGCCAACTTTGGATCAGGCTCTTAGTGGTATTTTAAATGTCTCTGCAAAAATATGTATTATGCAAATTTGAGTTGATTTCACATTTGAAAATTATCTATAACTACAAATTTATTTAAGTCAAATTTTGATATGTTTTGTTTGTTGTTAGAGAAAAATTTAGAATTAAGGCTTGATTCAAAATTAATTATAGATTAAAGCAATTTAAAGGAATTTGTATTGAATCTAAAATTTTAACTAAATTTTACTCAGAATTTGCTTTTATAATAAAAATAAAATTTAATTTCTATGCAATAATCTTTATGTAATTCAAGTGTAAAAGAATTTTATGTTAAATCACAACTATATTTATAACTTTTAAAATATTAACTGATAAAACTAATAACTTTATTATTCATAAATGATTGTTATTAAATGTCAGAAAAATTTATTATACAAACATAAATTATTATAAGTATATAACAATCAATTATGTACATTAAATTCCGTTTATCCAAACACCGACCTCCACCCACTCTCAATAAATGAAGTAAGTAAATAATACAGTCAACATGCAAAGAATTTGAATAGTATAATTAATAAACATTCATCGTTTTTTGAAGAAAAATTGGGAACTAGAAGTTCTAACCAAATAAAACTATATAAAAACCCCTAGCCGAAAAAAAGAAAAAAAAAATTAGTAATACAATTTAGCTTTCCTCAAGGTCAATTGAATCATAACCATGTGGTGAAAGAATTACACACTAACACTTCTATGAAAATATGTTACATACAGCAGCTTCCATGCTTTTCCGCTAATGAACGAGACTTTAATTCACCCCACTTAACCAAACAATATAAACAACACTAAAAGTATTCAAAACTGTTGAATTATGTATATAGTATCACGATGGGGGAGAGATAGCCAAGGTAGATTGTTTCTTCTGAAGCCTTCCCTTAAGTTGTCTGATCTTTGCTTCCACTCTTGCCGTGAACCCAACTTTGGTTTCCTGTCTAGCTTTAGAACGCTCCCTTGTCCACATATGTTGATCTTTAATATCCTTTTTGTAGTACTTGATTTCTTGGATAATGTGATGATCCATAGGATTGAAACATCTTTGGAAGGATATGTGGGCAAAATAAGGAAGATTGCATGTAACGGTAACTAAAAGGGTTGTTATCCAATAAATAGGTGCAGGACCTAGAGCTTCAACCAGTATTTGGTAGCCACTCTTGGAATATTCCGGAGAAATCATTCCATACAAGACGAGAAAGATGTACCAAGTGGCTATGCTGCCCCATACAAACAGGTGTTGAATCCATGTGAAGTGGCTCAACGTAAGTGCAATTTGACAGTTGACAGCCCAGATGATGCAAGTGAACATAGTGGTGCCAACAACAGCCATGTCAGCTACCTGACCATCAGTACGGAATGCTTGGTCGTAGAAAATGGTGACCATGAGGAAGAAGATGATTAGGGAGGAATAGAGACCATTGCCCATCCATCCAAATATTCTATACCAGTCAAAGAACAAATTCTTGGGCCCTTGTTGATATAGTGCAGGAAACTAGAAAGCACAACAGCCAACAACTCGTCAATAGGTTGGATTATTATAGCTTGGATGAAACACAATAAAGACATTTCGAGAGAACGAACCTGTAAACAAACTTCTGATGGAACATCTTGTTCAAAAACACCGAGTGAAATGACAGGCAATGATGTCAGAACAACATTGAACAATATCATGTACCAGTCATCATAAACCGATTGACCAGAGAAGCCAGTGAAGGCCTCAAAATAGAAGATGGTGAGGCCAAATGCTATATTCTTGTAGAAGAAATAACATATCTGCATGCATAATAGAATAGTTTAGGAAAGAAATAGTCGAATCATAGAAAGATATAAATCACTAAAAAATATTACTTGATTCTGTATATCCATGCAAAGCATAGAAAACAAGAAATTGAAGGCAAGGCTTCAACATGTGAGAATAATAATTAAGATAGTTATCAATGAATTACCATTTGTGCAATTCTCTTGTAACACCAATGTCCGTGAACTACCAGGAGCCTCTCTAAAAATCGAAATTGGGCAATCGCAAAGTCACTAGCCATCACTGCCTGGAAGGAAGTTGCAGGCTTAAGTCTACAACTTGCAAAAATTTACATGATACCAAACAGAAAAACAATGTCCGTGGACTACCAGGAGCCTCTCTAAAAATCGAAATTGGGCAATCGCAAAGTCCCATCACTGCCTGGAAGGAAGTTGCAGGCTTAAGTCTACAACTTGCAAAAATTTACATGATACCAAACAGAAAAACAATGTGCATTTTGTTGACTAGGAAGCATGAAAATGACAATTAGTGTGCATGGGCCATTTATAGTTTCTGGCCCAACTATGTTCTACATGAGATTAATTATGTAAAATATAAAAATCACAATGGAATCAAGCAGTGACCTATTCAAAATATCTTCTACAAAGTACAATAACGAATTGGTAAATTTTAAATATTTATTAATTGATGATCCCTATCTCACCCCATATTTACAAGTCAGAACAAAATAAAAATTGCCAGAGTGAACAAAAATAGCATTTGTATATACTTACATCTAACATATATTAATGAATGCCTATAATTAATTGACAACTAACGTTAGTTAGTAAGAATTTCTAGGGTGTATCATCCAAATGACCAGCAAAAAGTTTGCAATTCATTGTCCATATGACTAAAAATTTTAACTTTTCAATATGATATGAATTAAAAAATTACTATTCAGATTAAAATAAAAAAAAAAACTAAAAAATAGCTAATGCTAGATATGTTTCACATTGAGCAAGGATCACTTTTCTTCATTTTATTAAAGAAAAAATAGTTTGTAAATAATTATTAGCATAGCATGTGTAACCTTTTTCTTATCTTATAGAAGAAATTAGTGTTTGTTTGATAACAGTTTTATAAAACCATTTTCAGTATTTAAAAACTAAAAAGATCATTTGGTTAATGTTTTCTTAAAATAATTTCCAAACACCATTTTGGTTTTTTAGTTTTTAAAAATTAAAAAACAAGAATAACTATAAGTAGTTTTGCTTTTCAATTTTCTATTTTTATTTTAAAAATTCAAAATCCAATGAGAATATGTTGTTTTCATCAATGAAATTTCAGTAAATATAAAAAAAAAAATCATTATTACATCTTCAAAACAGTTTCTAAATAACACTTACCAAACAATTTTTTTTTTCTTTTCATCTAGAAAACAATTTTTTAAAACTATTTTTTAAAACTCTTTTCAAAAACTGAAAAACAAAATCAACCCAATCAAATCCTTGGTCTCCAAATAACTACAAAAAATGCAAAGAGAAAGTACACTTGTCTCTTGCATTGGTTCAGCATTAATCACAAGATGGCTAATAGAAAGGCTTTTTGAGAAGAAGCCTGGTTGAAAATGGAGATAAAACAAGCAAAAATAAACATGAGAGGTTCTCTATCTCAATGTTATTTTATAAAACATTTAAGAATAAAACTATAATTTGGTTTTGTATATGAAACATAACATATGGGAATTACAACTTGCAATATTAAATGTTAAAATCAAACCATCATTCACGATGATAGTTTTACGTGACATCATTTTTCTTAAAGAGTCAGTCATGTAAGCCACTGACCTGCATACCTTCAACTCCACTAATTCCAACACCAATATCTGCTTCTTGAATCATGCCAACATCATTTGCACCATCGCCTATTGCTAGTGTAGTCTTCCTAGTACCTTGCTTCACCAATCTTGTTACCTGACACCGAAAGATTAAGGAAATAGGACATCATAAAACAGAAGACTAGTCACAAACGGTTATATCTCACAATTGATATATTGATAGCTATTAGAAAAATGGAACCTACACAAGTGATGAAATAGCTATTGTGCACAACTGAAGTCATGGATCCATCTGAATTTAACTGGATATAGTTTTTCCTATCAAGCTAAGATGGATCCATGCGAGTAGTTATGCACACATTTAATCCAATAAAGTACAATAAGAAAACTAAAAATCACAACTGAAAAAGGTAAAAGGTCCTACCAATGCCTTTTGCTTGGGAGACACACGACAGCAGATGACAGAAGCACAATCAACAGCCAATCCCAAAAATTGGTGCTTCATATCATCTTCTAAAATATATGTAAGAGTTTTCCCATCGATAATTAATGCAAATGCAGCATGCGGATCCTTCTCCAGTTTTATCATTTGGGAAGCATTGGTAAGTTGATTTAAAATGTTGTCCTTGATGGCCTGGGGTGTTAAACATAAGAACAAGGCCTAACATCAGATGAAACTCAGGTCCATAAAGTAAACCTCTTAACTCTTTCTCAGTGAAAAAAGGTACCTTATTGACATCATTGGGTACAAAATCTGAACTCGGAGTAGTTACGCAGATCTGTTTCATGCCCTGTCGAAGCAAACTGCAAGAAAATCTGCACCACAAAAAAAAGTTTCACCATACTTTTTACAAATTTGTACAAGTTAAACCTTCATTATGTAGAACAGAAAAGAAATAGTTTCAGAATGTCATATGATTTGTGGTAGACAGACCCAATGTTGATTGCAGTTTCCATCTTATCCCCTGTCAACACCCACATCTTGAGACCAGCCTGAGCCAGATTATCAATACATTGGGGCACCTGCAGAGAACAAAGAATTAAATTGGGTTGAACATTTGAAATAGAAAAAACAGAAATATTTATCGACAATAAAGAATGATAAGGCTCACCCCTTTCTGCAATTTGTCTTCCACAGCAGTAGCTCCAACAAGAATCAACTCTTTTTCCATCATATCTGATATCCGCTCAAGCATTGAATCTCTGTCATCCCCAACAGATGCTTTGGCTTTCTGAAATTCATTGTTCCAAGCAGTGTATTCTTGTTCATCAAGCTTTCTATAAGCCAAGGCTAGTGTTCTCAAACCAGCTTCTCCATATTCATTTAAATGTCTAGTAGTAGCCTCCAAATACATTTTTCCATTCTTTGACATTCGATCAAATATTATACTGTATAACCAAGCAATAAAAGAATGGATGTCAAAGTTTAAAGAGAGATGTTGGAAACCTCTGTGAGCATTCGTGTGGATATGAGTGCATTTTCTAAAGCTTCTTTCTTTGGAAGCCAGAAATTGTGGTGATTATTTTGTATAATAGTGGTAAACAAGTTTAAACTCCACTAGCTTTAATGTGATGTCAATTTCTTTTATTTATAAGGTAAATTTTGAGGTGTAAGTCCTGTTGGTTAATAACAACCATATGTCCACCTGTCAGTAATGAATACTATAGGCATTAGCAAGAATAATAGATTCTACAAGCTAACCTGTCAGCCCCTTTGCACATAAGAAAAAGCCTGCCCTCCTCATCACGCACAATCACTGACATTCGCTTTCTCTTACTAGTGAAATCCAGAAGATTCAAAAGTTTGTATTCTCTGTAGAATTCACCCAAAAGTACATTAATAGAGGACACATTGTTTGAAAGAATTAAAAGGCAAAAGCTAATTTCGGAACTCTGATGCGGGTTGAGCCTAGACGGGGAAATAGAAGAGCATAATAAGAGTTTTCGTGAATGCTTGCCTTTCAACCACTTGGCCAGAAACAGAAAATTTTTCACGTATGAAAACACTTGACTGAGTCCTTCTACAAAACTCGAAGCCAAATTCTCTTGCTGCTACAAGAAAAGACCCTTCATCAGGAGACTCAGCTTCAAATGTAAAAATGCCGGTCTCCTCATTCAACTCAGGAATGGCAGTGTGGCAAACTGCTAATATTCGGAAGAACATTAAAAGGTCATCTGCATTGGGCTCTTTTAACCAATTACAGTTCATGAGGCGGTCATCTTCAAAAGCAAATCCCTTTATCGCATGACTTTGGCTTTGATCCTCATCTCCTTTGGAGGTAACAACAGTCTCCAGTTCAATTTCTTTAGCTCTTCTAACATTATCCCATGAAACTCGTGCTTTAGTGTTAGTCATGGGGAAATTGGAGAGATCTGAATCCTGGTCCTCAAGATCAGAAGCCATCTGTTTTGCTGCAGCGAGTTCAACTTCACTAGGGCGCACACCATATGCAGTACCTGCAATAGAGCACTTCAAAAACTCCATTTGATTACAGGTCAAAGTTCCAGTTTTATCTGACAGAATAGTATCTACTTGACCCAACTCTTCATTCAAATTTGATGTCCGTGCATCCGCTGGAGTCCCGGTTTCTTCATCATACATTTGAATGTCTTGGTTGATGAAGGTTGCCTGTAAAACCTTTACAACCTCAATGGAAACATAAAGTGAGATGGGTATCAAATATCCATAAAGAATGAGTGCGGTAATCAGATGACTCATTCCAGCCACTCCAACTTTCTTGGGATCATACTGATCCTCAATACTGTCTGGGCGTAAATACCACCACTGTGGTGTTTGAAACTTAGTCTTAAAGATAAACCCTATGGAACTAATCACAGATATCAAAATAAGGACAGTGAAGAGGGTGTATATGATATAATCCATCTTCTTTTCTATTGTGCTCCTTTTTGAAGGGGATTTTGTAGAATTCTGCATGACTTTGCTGTCATGGCCAGTGAAAATGGCCACCCCATAAATGTAATCAGTGTTCCTGAGCTTAGAATCTCGGAGAAGAATTTGACTAGGATCAAGAGGATAAATTTGGCGCTCATACTCAAGATTTCCAACAAACATATAAAGATTGGGATTGGGGTCTTCACAACGTATTGTTCCATTGAAGTCTTTAAAAACTTCATCATTATCAAGATTCAAGGTAGCCTCCAAAGATCTTTTTACCTTCAAGTTGGTCTCACCATCTAAATTCATAGTCTCCACATAGCATATGCCATCCTCATAACTCGATGACAAGAAAAGCAAATCAGCTGGAAAAAATTGATCTTTCTTCACTTTTAACACATCCCCAACCATAATGTTCTGCCACGACTTGGGACCAAAAACACCTTCACCTTTATGGCGATCAACCTTCCGACGATTAACTTTCACATCCTGAAGGAACCTGCGTGAATCTTCCAATGCTTCCTTTGCCATACTAAGCCCCACAACAAATGCCAAAGGAGCAATCATGCTCAGAGGGCTGAAAGGCGAAATTGGAGATGCTGACAAACACGCAGCCAAAAGAAAGTATATATTAGCAACCCTGCGAAATTGTTCAAAGAGTGCCTTGGGGAAAAACGTAACAACATTGTACTTGGTCGTGGATATGTCATTCTTAGAGTAAAATAGAAGCTTCTTGTCATGGAGTAGAGGCTGGTTGCAATACACTGTTCGAGAGAACCCGGGACCTTGAAGTGGATGAGGTGCCTCCTCAGTGGTAGAAGGCTTAAGGCAACCAAATGTGTAAAGATGGCTCCTCCGAAGCCTCGCCCTTATCCTCCCTCGCGTCATTTAACCAGAATTCAGCTCAATGTAGAGATATGTTTAACTTAACACATGCCCAGCAAGGAAACCAAAACCTTTAGAACTATCAAACTGCCCCTTGTCCTCCGTTTGTTCTCCTAAAGCCTAACAACACATACAAAAATGATTCGCTTGAGCACATAAACACTGATTATTTCATGCATACATTAAATCTGCATATACAATAAACAAATCAACAGTGCAAATAACTCAATCCCATGAAGTCTAAATTCATGCAAACATTAAAGTGTGAAACCAAAAAAACGAAAGTGTTCCAACTGAAATTCAAATTCATGTGATTCCTTAACATGATAAATCTAAAAAAAAAAAATCTAAAAACCAAGACAAGTATAATAACACTAATAATGACGATGATAATGAAGAGCAAAGAAACACGAGATCCTATGACACACTCATTCCTTTTCCCAGGTATGAGAAGTCAGAGAATTCAAATTGAGGAGCTAAACACCAAATGCAATGTTGCGTGACAATGTTTTAAATAAATTTTAAAAAAGGCGGGAAAAAATATGAAAGAAATCAAAGTCTTTCAAGTTTATTTAATTATTTTTTAAAAAAAATCCTAATAAAAATAATGATCCAGGCAGAGTCGTAACCATAGCTAATTATGAAGAATATTGAGTGGAAGCAAAATCCAGGAAATTGAATAGAAAAAAAAAATTGAAGGCAGAGCAGTTAGAAATTCTGCAGCTTCTTAAAATTTCTAAACGACCAAACAGGAGTAGCATAAAAACAAAGAGGTTAAACAATTATTTTCAAAATTAAGGTAGGTAGTAGGTCTGAACACTCACAAGCTTAATCGCAACCTCTTCGTTTGTCTGAACATTAGTTCCTGCAACAAGGTAAGCAAAAAAGCAAAGCTGATGAACGAAAAATAAGAAAAAAACGCAGTGAAAAGGGAAAAGGAAGTGGAAGAAGAGCGCACCAAGATAGATCTCCCCGAAAGATCCGCTACCGATTTTCCGACCGAGACGGAACTTGTTTCCAATTCGAGCTTCCATTACTGGACAGAAACCCTAGGGAGTTAGCGAAATTGAAATTGGAATTGGAAAAGCGAACACGGAGTGGAGCTAGGACTTGAAGTAGGTCATGGTACGAGTCTTCACAGGTACTCACCTATTCCTAGGTACCGAAAAGAAGCTCAGAGACTAACATGTTCAACAGTTATTGTGCTGGGAAGAATAAAATACAAAATAAACATACATTCTTTTTTATTAAAATGGACCTGTCATTAATAATGCTTAAATAATTTAAAATTTATTTAAGAACTATGTTTATTAGATTTTATAATGGGTTTAACTATTATTTATAAAAATTAGATTTTCATAATGGATTTTAACTATTATTTATATAAACATATGAATTCTTACCGTTTACTAGAACATTTTTTATTTGTTCTTAATGATTTTCCTATGAAAAATACATTAAACAGTTACAAAATACGGGAACACAAATTTAGATGATTAAGTACTAGCAAAAATATAGGTATTGTTGCGCTTCTTATTCATATTTCAATTTTAATATGTTATCATAATTGTAGGGTTTTAATTTAATATTTTTTGTAAATTTTTATATTTTGAAATATAAGTTGTTATGTGATATATTTTGAAATATATTTTGTTAATTTTATATTTTTTGTTTATAATAACATGATAAAAGCATGTCACATCATTAATGAATATGTCAAATAGGTAATGAATATGAAAAAATGAAAAGAGGAGAGTTTGAATAGAACTCAAAATATTGTCGCACTTGTATATTTGCATGTTTATTAAAAATATTTATCATGAAATATACGCATATATTATAGGATAGGAAGAAGTTATATTTGTGAAAGTGAAAAAAAAATCATAAAATATTTATAAAGTAAAATAATTATAAAATTTGGACACCAAAAAGTCATATTCTCATTATATAATACTAGCGAAAACACAGCGCCTGTGTATTCGCATTTCTATTTTAATATCTTTTGTAAAATTTTATATTTTGAAATATAAATTGTTATCTGACATGTTTTGAAATATATTTTGTTAATTTTATATTTTTTGTTTATGATAACATGATAAAAACATGTCAGATCATCAATGGATATGTCAAATGTACAATGAATATGAAAAAATGGAAAGAGGGGAGTTGGAATATAACTCAAAATATTGTCGCACCTGTGTATTTGCATGTTTATTAAAAATATTTATCATGAAATGTAAGCATATATTAATAGTTAGAAGTTAACTAAGAATTTTGAAAAGTGGACATCAAAAGGGGTATTGTCTTCATTAATAGTATAGATAGTATATAATATAATATCATATATTATACATTATAATTTATAGATATAATTGGACAATTATATATGTTGGATATCAATATTTTAAAGTAATATTTTTCTTAAAGTTATAAGGTTGGTTTAGTGGTAAAGTATATGGTTCAAAACAAGAGGTTATGGGTTTAAGTGCCTCTTATAATAAATTAATATTTTTTTTTAATTTTAAAATAGGTGTAAATAGAAGTATAAATATAGTATATAATATCATATATTATATATTATAGATATAACTGGACAACTGTGTATGTTGGATATCAATATTTTAAAGTAATTTTTTACTTAAAGTTATAAGGTTGGTATAATAATAAAGTATATGTTTGGGAGATAAGAAGTTATGAGTTCAGGTCCCTCTTATGAAAAAATAGTTTATTTTTTTAGTTTAAAACAGGTGTAAGAGTAGAATAGGTATATTGAAAAATAGACAAAAAAGGAATATTCTCTTTGTTATAGTATATAATATAATATCATATATTATACATTATAAATATAATTGGACAATTATGTATGTTGGATATCAATATGTTAAGTAATTTTTTGCTTAAAGTTATAAAGTTGGTCTAGTGGTAAAGTATATTTTTGGGAAATAAAAGGTTATGGGTTCAAGTCTCTCTTATTTATAACAAATTAGTCTATTTTTTTAATTTTAAAATAGATGTAGGGGTAAAATAGGTATTTTGAAAAGTAGATATCAAAAGGGGTATTTCTTTTATCAATAGTATAGATAATTAATATTAATTTATAATTTATAAATTTGTAGATTATTTTTATTTTTAAATTTTAAGTATAATTTCAATTGATATTTTCTTGATTAAAATTATATATGTGCAATTTTTACATAAATAATAGTTGTATAACTATCTTGCATTAATTTATGAACAATTTTCTTCTACAAATATATATATTATTCGCAGATCTCATTGGAGTCGATAGAAAATGAATATTAGTTTAGTGAAAAAATATTTTAATTATTTATTATTTACAATTTTATGTGTTATCAAATTTTTATTTTATTTGTAATTATTTATTACTCATTACTATCGTTATATTTGGTTCGTTACCAAATATACATGAATATATAATAATATACATTCATAAAAAAAATAATACATACATTTGGATCTTTATCATATTTGTTGCTACTTTAAAACTATATTATAAGATAATAAACTTGTTTAATGATCAAGATTAAAAGATTAAAAAAATTAAAAGATTAAAAGATCCTAAAAAATAAAATGTTAGCGTTTAAATTATAAATATTTTTTGAAAAAATTATATATAATATTTTTTTATAAGTCAATATATCTTATTAAAAAAATATAAGCATACCGCATACAAAAAGTGTCTGCTTTACAAAGAACTCTTTACAAACAGTTTAAAGAAAAATCTTAAATCAAGTAAATAAATAAAGAAATATATATATATATATATCGAACGAACTAAAATTTAAATTATTTTTAATTAACAAAAATATATTATATCAAATAATACAATTTTATTTTTTAGTCCAAAATCATAAATAATATTGATATATTATAATTTAAATTCATAGCATATTTAAATTAATATTATCTTTAACTAAACAATGTTAGCTCTTTTTTTTCATTTATGATAATTTAAGTTTTATTATTTTCTTCATTAATTAAAATTTTCACATTTTACAATTAACACATTAATATTTAATCATTAATAAATTAAATAGGTGCTTTTTAATGAATTAAATAGGTGTTGTTACCATTATTTATTACGTAATTGATAATAAATATTTCAATAATATCTTAATTAAGATAAAAAATATTAGATAATAAATAATAATTTAATCTAACCTGATATAAATTAAATTTTAGTTTTTTTTAATTAAATTCAATTTTAGCCATACTATTTTGTACTTAAATTATCACATTTAAATTAGAATTTTTATTTAAATAAAAGTATAACATAAACATCATATAAATAGCTTGAAAATATCAAACAATAAATTAAAAATAACAAATTATTTTCAAAATAATATCCTAAAATTTTCAATATTTATCATCTATAGTAAAATTTAAATACTAAAAAATAAAAAATATATTTTTAAGGAAAAAATAAACATTAATTTGTAACTATTAATATATATATTATAATATTTATTATTGGTTGATTTAAATTATAAATACTAATATATGGTCCTATATTATAAAAAAATTATAAAGGACATTAAATTGATTGATAAATAAAATATCATAATTCCTACTATGTAAATATTTGTCATTAATTAATCTACACTATTAATAAAAGAAGTTTCTCCTTTTGATATCCACTTTTAAATATACATATTTTATACTTTTTAAAAAGCAAAAAGAAAAAATAATTTTGTTAAAAGAGAGATTTGAACTCATAATCACTCTCTCCCCATATATAGATTTTATCACTAAATTAACTTTATAATTTTAAGAAAAAACTACTTTAAAATATTTATATTCAACATACAGCATTGTCTTACTATATCTAAAATTTATAATATATAATATTATATTATATACTATATATCTATAATCTATAATTTATAATATTAACAAAGGGAGCTCCCTCTTTTGATGTATAGTTTTCAAAATACTTATTCTACCACTTTTTAAAAACAGAAAAGAAAAAATTATACTATTAACAAAGAGAATTCCTCTTTTAATGTCATCTTTTGGAATTATTTATTCTATCATTATACCTATTTGAAAATTAAAAAATAAAACACTTTGGATACCCTACCACAAATCAAACTTTCTCAAACATACATCATTAATATATTAATATATGTATATTTTGGATCATAAATATTTTTAATAGAAATATGAATACAAATATGCAATAATATATTTAATTCTATTAAATTCTATTATCTATATTTTCTTAAATTCATTGTAGATTTTACATATTTGTTAATGATCTAACATGTTTTTATCACGTTAGCATAAATAGAAAAATATATTAGACTAAAATTATTATACATAAAAAGATACGATAAATTATTTATATTCTATCATGTTATTAAAAAAATATATTAAATTAAAATTATAAAATAATTATTCGCTAGTAATATAACAGAGGATTTTTTTGTGTGTGTGAAAGGGAAATAACGATTTTTTTGTGTGTGAAAAAGAAAATAACTAATTAACAACAACTATAGGAACAATATCACGTCTTGTGATGTTTTATTTATTATCCCTGAATAAATAATAATTGTTTGTCTTCAAAAATATAAACATCAATCACTTGAAAAAATAATCAATTAACCTTAGTAATTTTTTTTTTCAAACTGGCTAACATAAACCATTAAAAACAGAATGTACATTCTCATTTGAATACATAAATGTCGTCTTATCATAATTAATATTTGATTTCAAAATAAAATAATTAATATGTAATTTATTTAAGAAAATAATTAATATAAATTATTCTGTGTATAATTCAATTTAGAATAAAATAGTTAATATAAAATTAGATATTTAATGTTCAATTATTTGAAAAAATAACTATTAATTGACATTGATCCAATTAGTTTAAATATTATTAGTATACAATTTTAGTTATGCAATATAAAAATAGGTCAAACCTTAGTTAATGTTAATTCGATACCAATTAATACACTGCTTCTTGTTGAACACAAATAAGAATTTAAATATGATAGAAATTTAGCATTAAATAATTCTAACTAACAAAACCCTGCAAAGATTGTTAAGTAAAAATAAAAAAATGGAACTTGGTTGCTTTCCCCCTTAAAACCAGAGAATAGAGAGAAGTGTGAGTATGAGATGTGGACACATGAGTGGAAACCACAACCCATTTAAAGGGTCACAAAAGTTATTGATATGAGAGATTTTAATATGTTTTAAAAAATTATAATCTATTTTTTAATTATAAAATTATTTTTTAATCAAAATTCCACTTAAATTTAAAAAAATTAAAATAAATTATTTTAAAAAACTAAAAAATTATAATTTATGATATTTTTAACCGATTACTTTTTTAACTATTTACACACTCTTTTATTCTATAGTCAATATTTACTTATTTTTTATTATTTTAACAAATTTACTTTAAAATATTGATTATAGTCAATATGATAATTGATTATATAATAAAATATCAAAATAATTTAATTTTTTAACTTTTCCCAACACGCTTTTCAGATTATTGGTATTAGAAAAGGTGAAACCACCGCTTTCATTTCTTATTAACGAAGCTATAAACGTGAATACAAACATGCTTCGTCTGTCATTTCCTGTAATGCCAAGAGTTATAAGTTTCATGTTTCATTTTTTTTCTTTTCTTTTTTTTAAGAGCAGAATAAAGTATTATATTTATTTATTTATTTTATGAAACAAAGTGTTTTAACTTTTACACCAATAAAAAATTATGTCCATCCTCTTTATTACAATACAATGACCTAGAGAACTCTATTTCATATTTAACATACATAACTTACGATTTATAATGCAGTTAGAAAAAACACTTTCTGTATTAAATCCAACGAAATATAATAACAATTTCTATAAAATGAAGTTAATGGATATCAAAATATCCAAAGACTTCACTATTGAATCATTAATAACAATAAAGTTTCTGGATATCTAGATACACCAGCAACCTGCAAGGCAGAATATATACCTGCATTTCTTCTTACGCTTGTCATCCACCCATGAGCTCGATGAAAGAAAAAGTTAGGTCAAGTCCCCCATAAGTGGTGATTGTATCCCGAACCAACTCAACACTTTATACCACAACGATTCAGGATGTGGGCACGATAGAAAAAGATGATTTCTATTCTCAGTATGATTCTTACAAAAAATGCACACTGAACCATGTAGAAAAATGTCCACTGCTCGCCTCAATAGATTATCAATGGTGGGTAGTCTATCTAAGAGCATCAGCTAGGAAAATGCAATCACCTTAGATGACATTTACCCTTCCATATCCCGCGCAACACATGAGAATCAACTTCTATAATACTTTGAGGATTAGACTCAACTCCTAAAACTCTATAAGCATCCGCCACCGAGAAACACCTAAATACATTTGAGTTCTACACCCATATATTCGAAACACGACCCTTAGAACTACATTTTGCAACAACGTGAATCTAAAAAATCTGCCTTTCACACAAAGAGGTTCCTCTGCCAAACTCACCTCCACCCTAAGGTTGCTGAAAATGAACCCCATTTATATTTAACTTTGATGAACTTGTCTTCCATTATTCAAACAACCTAGGAAATGTTGTACTTATCACTTTGCCGCCTAACCAACTTTGCTCCCAAAACAAAATGTCTTCTCCATTTCCTACCTGCCTCCTTACACTACTAGCAAACCAATATGGGATTACCGTTTTTGGTCCATCTATAGCCCAAATATCCTTCCATCACTGAGAGGTCTTGGAAAATGATATAGGTGGCTTTGTGTATTTCTGGAACTCACCATATCTACATCTCAGCATTGAGCCCCGTATAACATTTTTCTCCGTTAAAAATCTCCACCTCTACTTAGCTAGCAAACTCAATTTGAATTTCCACAAGTACTTTACTCTAAGACCACCTTTTTCCTTTAGGCGAGACACCTTATTCTAGCTTACCCACTTTTAGATTTTTTGTCACCCTTCCCTTCACACAAGAAAAAGCGTTGCATTCGTCTAAGACTATTCAAAACATTTTTCGGGGCCTTATAAAAGTAAAAAAAAAAAAATACAGCGGAAGACTCGAAAAAATTGAGTTCACTAACACAAGTTTCCCTATAAAAGACATATTAGCCGCCTTCCAACCTGACAATCTTCTTTCAAATTGATCAATCACTGACCTCCAAACTTATGCACCCCTTGGATTTACCCTAATCGGAACCCCCAAGAATTTGAAAGGCAGTGAGCATACAAAATAGTTCAAAAGGCTACTCACAACATGCTTGAATGAGTCATTCACATTTAAACCGTAAAATTGACTCTTGCTAAAATTTACCTTAAGTCCAGAGGTCATCTCAAAGCCATAAAGAATTGCCTTCAGATACCACACCATATGCAAATCTGTTTCCCCCATCATGATCACATCATCTGCATACTGTAGCATTGAGAATTTTGTCTCTTCTCCTACCATGATCTCTTTGTACACTCCTTTGTAGATAGTTGATTTGTATAATTCGAAGAGTGTTTCTGCCACTACCAAAAACAAAAAAAAGGATAAAATGGGTCGTCCTACTTCAATCCCCTGCCCCATTTGAATTTAGTTATAGAAGTCCCATTTACTAAAATGGAAATATGACTATTAGTGACAATGTTGTTTATCCACCTACTCCCAAACCCCATCCTACTCAACATATAATCTAGAAAATTCCAATTGACTGAATCATAGGCCTTTTCAAAGTCTACCTTAAACACAAAGCAAGATCTTTTGTAGCTATTAGTCAATCAATAATTTCATTAGCTGTCACCACCCCATCCAGAATCGATCTACTTGGCAAAAGAACTGTCTGACACTTAGATATTAATCCCCCAAAACTCTTTTAAGCCTAAATGACAACAATTTGAAATAATCTTATGGATACTCGAGATTAAAGAAACAAGCTGTATTGAGATAACTTCAAAGGTCGGACCACCTTTGGAATCAAAATGAGAAAGGAAGAAGTTACCCCTCTTTGTAGATTGCTTAACTCATGAAATTCTTGCGCCGCCTTCACCACATCCTCTCCAATGACTTCCCAACAAAATTTATAAAAATTCATCCCAAAGCCATTAGGACCCGAGCTTCTCCCACCTTCACATGCCCAGATCGCCGCTTTTACCTCCTCAGTAGCAAAAGGCTCCTCCAAAAAAGACATATGTTGTTCAGTTAATTGATTAAACTGAACCTCATCCATAAATGACAACAATTTTAAGCCTAAATGACAACAATTTGAAATAATCTTATGGATACTCGAGATTAAAGAAACAAGCTGTATTGAGATAACTTCAAAGGTCGGACCACCTTTGGAATCAAAATGAGAAAGGAAGAAGTTACCCCTCTTTGTAGATTGCTTAACTCATGAAATTCTTGCGCCGCCTTCACCACATCCTCTCCAATGACTTCCCAACAAAATTTATAAAAATTCATCCCAAAGCCATTAGGACCCGAGCTTCTCCCACCTTCACATGCCCAGATCGCCGCTTTTACCTCCTCAGTAGCAAAAGGCTCCTCCAAAAAAGACATATGTTGTTCAGTTAATTGATTAAACTGAACCTCATCCATAAATGGTTGCATGAATCCTTTTTCCTTAAAGAAGTATGAGAAATAATTCAATACATTCACTTTGATATCTGGAACACTCTTCAGCCAACCATCCTCCGAATGAATAACCAGTATGGAATTTGCATAACACATTGCCTTAAAACAAATATGAAAATACTTGGTATTATTATCTTTATTAATAGCCCATTGTACCTTAGATTTCTACAAAATAGAGTGTTCCACTACCCTAGTCCTCCCCCAAAAAATTGACAAGATCTCATGCCTCGAGGTAGGTATAGATTGGGCCCCTGCGACAAGATGTTGATCAACCATATCCAATTTCTTTACTTTTTTTGCCAAAGAATTCTCATCATTCCTCTAAATCTATTCATTGCACTTTTTAATAGTCCGTCTTTAAACCTTTTAACTTTATGACCAATTGATATAGTTGTCAACCCGAAGGAAATTGGGAGTTTAGTACAGCCTCTACCTATGAGCTATTATTGAGTTAGTGAGCTATTTGCAGAGTTGCTCCCTGTTTGAATTGTGTGACCTATTTTGCATATCAAAATTGTGTTTTTAAAATTCAAAGCTTCTCGGACCCATAAAAATAAAAATAAAAAAACAATATTTGGACTACTAAGTGCTTGTTTGACACAATTTTATAAATTTTTTTCGATATTTTAGTTTTTAAAAACTAAAAAACTTTTTTTGGTAGTATTTTTTGAAAACAACTTTTGAAAATAGTTCTGATTTTTTAGTTTTTCAAAACTAAAAAACAGGAACAACTTAAAGTAGTTTTGTTTTCAGTTTTTTATTTTGTTTTGAAAACTCAAAATACAATCATAATATTTTGTTTTTTGCTTTTCATTAATGAAATCTTAATAAATATGAACAAGTTTTTCTATTTTTACATCTTCAAAATATTTTTCAAATAAAACTTGTTAAACAAGTTTTTTTTTCTTCCCGAAAACAGTTTTTGAAATTTTTTATTAAAAACTCTTTTAAAAAACTAAAAATAAAATCAAACCAATAAAGTACTTCAATAACTAACATTGATATCGTTAACAGCCCGAATTTGGATTAAGTTCGTACATCTTGGTTTTCTTCTATCCTTAAAAATTTGGGTTACCATAAAATGACAAAAAGTACTTTAATAAAATGAATCAGATTATATTATATGTTTGAGAGGAAATTACATCATGTGATGTTTAATTATATATGTATTAATTTCTGTTTTCTAAGTGATTATAAAATTATTTAACTTTTATAACTACATCATAGTTACACTCTTTACACCATAAATAATGTTAAAACTGTTAATGCAAACATTAAACACTTTCTGTTTAGATAAGCACTCCTTTTATTTTATTTTTTTTTCATATATTAAACCATAAATAGTTTAATGGGAGTAATTTTGGAAGAAACACAAATTTCTTTTGTATTTTTCATACTTTTTGTATGTGTTTTGAGAGGAAAGAAAAACATATAGGATTCATTAACTATTGACATATTTTCTTGTTATTTTCTAAAAGAATGAATTAGGAAAATACTTTTTTCTTCTCATTTTCCTTCTTCAATAAATTTTCACTATTTACTTTTCATGCATCTAAACTTAAATTTACTATGTATGCATGGTTTGTGTTTTACACATAAAGACTAAGGATAATAATTTGAGATAAATGAAAATAAAGAGTATTTAAAAAAAAAAAAACTGGATCATTCTTTATAAATATTTTTTCAGAGACAATTTTACTGAAATTGAATAACAACATTATAAATAATAATAATAATAATTCTTTGAATATTTAGTATAATTATCTATCTAGAATTATAATTCAAAATAATTAATTTTTAAAAGATTGTCATTTACATTTACGAAAATAAATTTAACTAAGTGAATTGAATTAAACATTATTTACTTCATTTTCCAATAAGCTACTGGGTATATCTTTCTTTTATTAGAGGAAGACACATGTATCTAGTTAGTTTAGCTAAATATTAATTTTTGTCTATTATATTTTAATATTTTTTTTATTTTGGTATATTAAGTTTTAAAAATCTCATTATGATATCTTATATTTTAAAAAAATTTCATTTTATTTTTTTCTTTTATATTCCGTTACTTTTGATAACTTTAAAATTTAGTTAAATCAAATATTAATAACAAAAAAAAAATAGTTTTTTTATTTCAATTCTATTAACTTTCTCAAACTACATTTATTATAACATTTACATTCTCCACAATACAATTTATCTTAAAGGTTACAACAAATTTTCATAATGACACAAAATGTAAGTAAAGAGTAAGTTTCACACAAACCAAATAAGAAATAGATGAACATACACATTTTTTTTAATAATGATCAAAATTAAAATTTTAAAAATATAAAAAATCAAAATAAAAATTTGAAACTTAATATATAAAAAAATGCTAAAACATAATATATCAAAATGTATTAGTTTCTTTCTTCCATAAATTAATCTAAGTTGGAATGTGTAAGAGCATGTCACGTGGCACAGGGCATGGCGATCCTCACTCCTCACCTCCAGTGTCACCAGTTTGTTTTTATTTTATTTTATGCTTTTTTTCTTCAATCAGACAGTTGGTAATGTAACCAAGATACAACAATCATCTTATAAAACATGTTCTGTCTTCTGCTACCTACTAACCCACCACAAGGTAATCTACAAATATTTTCAAATTTAAAATCAAATTGAAAGGGCACATTTTTAAAAAGTAAGTCTTGCCCTGATCCAAGCACAGTTTTGTTTTTGTTGGGTCCACGTCCCTCCCTTGTGTTTAGTTTACAGATGGAAACTCACAAATTCACATTTAATAATCAGAAATATTTTATTCCTATTTAAGTGTCTTAGAAACTGTTACGGAACTGCCATTTGTCTGCCAAATGAATGGCAGTTTTTTATTAAAGGAAAAACAATGTCCCTGATTAATTCCTCAGCCTGTATGCTAAAAACAACTCAATATTTTTTAATTTTTTATATTAAATTTAATAAAATTATGATACCTTAAAATTAAAAATTTATTTTTAATTATTGCATAGTAACATCTTTTTTTAATTTTAAAAAAAATTAATATTCAAAATATTTAATAATTTTTTGGACTCAAAATTTACTAATTAGAATCTATAACACACAAAATTCGAACACAAAATTTAGCTTAAGATATAAGAATTTAAGATGGAGAAGATTTGGGCAAAAGTTTTGGTCTTCTAGTAATACTTTTTATACTTAAATAAAAATGACTGTTTTTTTAAAAATCCTGTAACATTCATGTTACAATATTATGTTATGTTTACATTTTTTTTTTCTCCAATAATTCCTTTTTTCTCCGGCGTTAATTTCTCTCTCACCTTTTTTCTCATTCTCTTCTTCTTGTCCTTCTCTTCTTTTTCTTTTCTTCTTCTCTTTCTCTTCTTCTTGTGGCCACGGTCGAACTATCACGCCGCTGAACCACCCGCTTTCACGTGGGACAAGCACATCACTCCCCCCTTCCTTTTCTCTTCTCCCTTTCTCTCTCTTCTCTTAACTGCTTCTTTCCAGACACTTCTGTCACGCACCTCCTCCACCGGCCACACCCATCTTCTCTTCCCTTTTCTCGTTCTCTTTTCTTTCTCTTCCCTCTTTTTTCAATTAAAAAATAATATTATTATATACAAGTAATTGTTACTTGTAAAAACAATCCAATAAGTAACTTTTATGCCACTTAAGACTCCTCGAATGACAAATTTCTTGAAAGATCTATTGTTTGGAGTAAGAAACTCTCCAAGGATTTGTCATTGAAGATGATATAAGGGAGATCTTGCCTAAGGATATATATTTTATACATTGTATTATTTCACTATTCGTGTACAATTTGTTATTATTTAATGGTCAAATAGTATAAGAAATTTTATTAAATCATATTATTTTATAAGTAAGAGTATAATAATTTTTTTATGGACAAATGTTAGTTTTGTTAGAAAAATTTTAAGATTATAGTAGTAAAAATAATTTTTGAATATAAATATATTATATAATTTTTTTAAAAAATAATGTAATTTTAAATATTAAAAATTTGATATCATATAAAGAGTATTAGTCATAGCAAAAATTCAAATTTAATATATTAGTAGATAAAAATCCTAAATAATATATATGAATAAAATACAATGTAATTCAAAATCATCATGCAAAAAATTATTAATAGATAAAAATTTAATTTCATGTATATAATATATTAAAATTATTCTTTAATTTGACAATAGTATTCTAAACTTATTGATTATATGTATGAATTTATGTGTATTTAGTCGAATTATTTTTATTTTGAAATATGTTTGAACTGCATCTATTATAAAATTAAATATTTTTATTAGGATGATATTCATACAAATTTTATTACGTGTTAAATTTTAAAAATAATTTAATTTTTTAAAATCTATGTTATAATGTTAAAATATAAAATGATATATTTATTTGATTGTTTTATAACTATTTTATATAAAAATTAATAATTTTATAATATTATAGTTTATAGAAAATTTTGAATGATATAAAATTAATATAAAAATATTGAAATTAATATTAATTAAAATAATTATTAATGTTATCACAAAAATAAAATTTATATTTTATTCATTGACACCTATATAAGATTTAGAAAATAGTCAAATACATCTATAATAATTTTTTAATAATATTTAATTTTAAATTAGCATGACAATATTATATAATTCATCTTAATTACTAATTTAAATTTGAAAATTTATAATTTTATATTTAGATTGTGATCTAGTAAGGCAACCATAGAAACATTTCTTAGTGATGTGTTTTTTTACAAAAAAATATAAATCTTGATTGTATTATACTTTTTAGTTTTTTGAATCTTTAAATGTAATTGTGTTAAATATATAAAAAAACAATTATGTTAGATTGTCATAACACTATTTTACAAAAACGATATCGAGTAAAATTGTCTCATGTGAATGATATTTATAATTTATCATAAAATAAGTTTTCATGTCTATAATAATTTTGCTCACATCGTATCAAATAAGATATTTTGTGACAAAATATATTTGTATTGTTTATCATAAACAATTAAAATAAATTTAATTTATGATATTATTTAGTAATTAATTTAAAATTATTTTCCATAAAAATAATTTAAATTAATTTTGAAATATGTATCATACATTTATGAAACAAAATTAATATTATCATATACTTATTGATAAAAAGTTACATGTATGGAGTTATTAAACATAAAGTCAATATATTGTTAAGTCTTTAAAATGTGATTGCATAAATATTCTTAGAAAAACTTTGACATTCGTAATGGTGTTGAGTCTAATTATCTTTCATGATGATATTTGTGGGTATTTTTATAAGAATTTAAATTTAATTTAATTTATTATACAATTAAATAAGTAATTTAAAATTATTTTATAAAAAATATGTTAAATAAATTATTATAATATATTTATATTTTCTTGGATCATAAACCTAAAGTAGGTGTCTCCCAGTACTCAAGGTGTAGAAAAAAATTTACATTTAGAGCAAATTGAACACTCTTTTCCTAACTACTAGATTTTTTTTTTATCCTCTTCATAGGAGTTGAAGAAAGTGTGAGGAGATTTACATCAACTCATGCATCCTCCTCAACCAACTAAACTAGACTTTATTGACTAATAGTGTTAGACATACATTAATAAAAAATATTGATTGTATGTAACTTCTTTAATAAATATAACTTAATTTATGATATTTTATTAAGTAAGTAATTTAAATTATTTTATAATTTTAGTACATTTATTACATGTATATATATGTGTGTGTGTGAAATAAATATATCATAAAAAATCTATTAGGTCAATACTGTTAAAGTACTTGAATCCAGAAGGGTCCGACTACGTTCTCCACGAGCTACTCAAAAGAATATGTGGTTTTCATAGTAGAGCCCAATCTATGGTCACCAAGGTAATCAAAGTAGGATTCTATTGGCCTACCATACTCAACGACTGCAAATACTTCATTTGCAAGTGCAACAAATGTAAAAAATTCGAGAACTTACCCCTCTAGCCTCCAGAAGCCATGTGCACCTTAACCTCTCCATGACCCTTTGCAATACGAGGAATTGACATTTTGGAACCTCTCCCCAAGCCCAAAGACAAGCTAAATTTCTGTTGTCACCATTGAATACTTTACCAAGTGGATAGAAGCAAAGGCAGTAACTCACATTACAGGTCAGTGAATTAAGAATTTTATATGGTAGAAACTAATCTGCAGGTATGGAATCCTAAACACAGTAATCTCTAACAAAGGGAGATAGTTCACAAACTCCAATGTACAGGTATTTCTACAAGACCTCAAGGTTAAGAACCTCGTGACATCTGTAGAGCATCCTAAACCCGAAGTAGCAAAACAAAGTAATGCTGAATGAGCTCAAGAAGATGTTAGGAACTACAAAAACATTGTGGTTAAATGAGCTCTCAAGCATTCTATAGGCCTATCATTGTTCCCTCAATCTGCCACATAAGAAACACCATGAAGAACCATGAAACACCATACAAATTCGTCTATGGCTCCAACGACATGATCCTAGTTGAAGTCAGAGAACCCACACCATGAAGAACCCACTTCAACCAACAAAATCACACTACAAGAGGACCTCGACCTCGTTGAGGAAAAACGTGACCTCTCAAAAATCAATGAAACAACATGCAAGCTCAGAGCAAAAAGAAGATATGATAGCAAACTGGAGCAAAGGTCTTTCCAATGAGATGCCCTGGTGTAAAGAATGACAAGAGACGCAAGAAAAAATCCAACACATGGAAAACTCAGAGAACCATGGAAAAGGTCGTTTCGAATCATTGAAAGCCTACATAACGACGCTTACAAACTACAAGAACTTAATGGCAAAAATGTATCTTGCACATGGAACGCGTCACATTTGAAGTTTTGCTATAGTTAACCAACTATACAAGGTATTTTTTCCTACTCCAATTCTTTTTTTCCAACAAGGTTTTTTAGACTAGAAAGGTTTAAACGAGACTAACTACATTAATAAAGTACAGTTTTTCAATGCTTTTACTGATTTTAACAACTCTTCATTCTTTCAACTCACAAACTAAGCATGAGATTAACCATGCCAAACACAAGTCTTATACCCATGATTCAAACACAAACTCGTAAAGGTTGAATGCGAGCTTCCCATTCACGAATCAAACACATACTCGTAAAGGCTAAACACGAGCTTTCCACTCATGAGTTGAATTGAAACTTGTAAAGGTCGAACATGAGCATTCCATTCACGAGGTGAACACAAGCTCAAGACAATTAATTAACAACAGAAAATGAAAAACAAACAAGTACACTAAGTCACAATGGACAACTTAACTCTCCAATGCACATTCAACGATCATGTAAGAGAGACATCAAAGACAAAGGAACATTCATCTATCAAACTCCAACACAAGAACTAATTAAAGGTGAGCTCGATTCACAAATTCAAGATTAATCGCAACTCAAATAAAATGATGACATCTCATAACAAGAAATGTAGACCAAGAGAAAGGTCTATTCATTATAAGAAAAAGAAAACCAATTACAAAAGTATTCATTACATGAGACGAATCAGGAATCCACTCATGAAATCTAAAGCAACAAAAAACAAATAAATATAAGGCCATCTATTCGGCCATCACCCCTCACTATTTCCTTCCATAGCAACAATTTCATCCTCCTTCTCCTCACCATCCTCTTCTTCATCTACGAGTTGACTGTCCTTCACCTCCTTATTTATGTCAAAACGCAACTCTTCCATGCTAGTGAATAACATGGTCTGCTTTACATCTTTGTTAAACTCGTTGATGTGCTCTATACAAATCTTTTGTTGGGATTTAGAGAGGTCTTCCTCTAACTACATGATATTCTCTCTTGATTCTTCTAGCTGCTTTTGTGCCTCCCTTCTGCAGGTTAGTCGATGTTCCCTCTAAGTCAGAAATTTTAGCAATTGCCAGCCTCCTATTTTTAGCAGCTTTGGAGACAAATTGACTGGAACACTGTCTTATAAATCGGAAAACAACCATCCTTTCAGCAAAAGCAATAATAGCTCCTTAGAATCGACCTTGGAGCTCGACCAACTGAAGTCGGAGTGCAACCATCTCCGAGCTTATTTGCTTCTTATCAACAATAGTAGCGCACTTATGACCCCAATAGCTCAACATGTACTGATACCTCTGCAACATCACCATCGCTGAGGTAAAGCTCTCAATTGCATTATCCCTCTCTAAGATAAGAATGTCAGCTAGAGAGACAATATATTTTTATTGATGACTAGTGGGGTAGAGAGGTGAATATACTTGTTTTTTTAGAAATTAGTTAGGAGAAGGGTGTAATTAGCAAGTAGAATTCAATAATCACACCTTGATGCCTTTTTCTTCTTCTCATCCCTTTTTCTTTTTATTTCATTTTTTCTCCTTCCTTCTCTTTCTCCTCATCATCAATCTCTTTCTCTCACCATTGCTTCCTCTCCATGCATGACCAATGAATATTTGACGGAATCAAACACCGTCTCTTCCATAGCTCTTGGTTCTAAGTAATTGTCGTTGTAGGTAAGTTTGATCATAACTTTTCGAACCTTTTTCCATTTGTTTTTTATTCTACCGTTCTTATTAAAAAGGGAATTTCTTTGAAAATTCTAATTTTTTAGGTTCCTGTTGAAATTGAAATTCCTTAGGTTTATGAGAGATTACTTCGGGTTAGGGTACCTAAAGGATATACTTAAACAACAGTCATTTGTCATAAGGGTTAAGCAGATTCTAGACAACAGACATTAGATGATTATGCTGAAACTTCAGTTGTTATTAGATGAGTCAGGTAGACGTTAGACACCAATTCTGAGAAGTCTTTGACTCACTTTGATGTCTGAACTCAATAAAGTTTTTTCTGAAAAGCGTCAATTGAATGTTGTGAATACTTATGTTTAAGGGGATATAAGTGTGGTTGTTTCCATTAGTAGTTATGTACTGATTGGACTGATTATTGGAATTGTGCAATCTAATGATTTATGCATTTTAAGATGTTATATGCTTACCCTTGCTTGTATATGTCTTGTATTTGACTGTGATGGTCGTGCTTTGCATAGGAATAGATAATTGTGGTGGTTCCCAGAGGCAGGAGGGGCTAGACTCAAGAAGATGATGAGTTCTCAGGAGTTAAGGAATTATATTTTGACTTGTATATGTAACTTAAGAAGTTACGTTATGGCTAAGTTGTATAAAAGTATATTTGATGTTAGTATTATAGGTTAGTTGAAGAGTATGCGACACTTAAATGTGTATAAATTAAACCAAGAAACTGAAACATATAAGTAACTTATGTATATTGAATGTGTGAATGATGTTAACTGGTAACATTTTGTGGTTAAGTACAAAACTATGAAGTACTTGAATGGGACATAACATGTGTATGTATGCTGAAATCAATCAGACTTGGTACTTGTTGAGTTGAATAATTCTATTTGGTGTATGTAGGACATTGTAATTAGGTTGCATGAAAAAAGATTACAGGGGAAGGAATGAATTAGTTATACTTTGAATGTTGAAGTTAGGCAGTTAAGTTTCTGCAGTTTACAGAGCCTCGTTGGGCAGCATGTCTCGCTTAGAGTTCAATTCTGTTAGGTGAATTTCCAGTTTTGCGCTTAACAAGAGATGTCATCCAACGCAAAGTTGTCTCGGGTTGGAATTTAATGAGATTTGCACTCAACAAGGTAATTTCACCATCGTAAATGCCTGTCTGCCAAGAGTTACTTTGGGTTTTTCGCCTAGTGACGCATCTCGTTGAGTGAAGTCCTTCACTGGGACAATCTAGTTTAAGATACTCGCTGAGTGATAGTGCTTGTTAGGTGAGCTATCTTATTTCTCGCAGAGCAACTTGATTCACTTAGTGAGTTGGTGTAGTGTAAAATATGATGTGTTTATTTGAAATTTCTTTATCTCTAGGTGTATGTTGGATAAAGGTATGTTATTTAGCACTGAAGAGTATTTGGGTAATTCCTTTGGGAGATTGAAACAAAATTTATTATGAAAATTTGTTATTTTTGGAAATTATTGTGAATCGATAAAAATGCGTTAGAAATTAATGGATGTTACATCAGGATAGCTTGAGCAGCAACATTTAAGGACTTGAGATCACATCTTTCGTAACAAGATCATCATTCGAGGTAAGGGGAAAAATGATTTCTCATATGACATGTGTAAGAAAAAATTATAGTAAAGCGTTTCCTAAGTTTCAATAGATTTTATGAAATGTGACATGTGAGAAATTTGTTTTTTCTCTTTTTTCTTCTTTCCCATTTGTAAAGTTGAAACTCAATCTCAATTATTTTGCAAAAGAGAAGGCAAAGTGATGATAAACATTTTTCATGCTAGACTTCTTATATCCCTTTCTAAAAGCAGCACCTCTTAAAACAAATTTAATCTTTTGAAAATTCAAATATAAACAAAATAAAATAACAAAAAAAGAAAAATAAAGTTCAATAAAGAGAAGAAATAAAAAATAAAAGGTAAGAAGAAATACATTAAAGTAAGTGTAAATAGCAATATAAAAAAAAGTAGAGAATGTAGTAACAACAAATATAATGATAAATCTAAAAAGAAGAAAACTAGCATATATGTAAGGAATGCACAAGAAGGGAAGTACGCAATGAGAAAACAAAATAATAGATGTCTTTTGTGTTGAGGTAAAACAATGAATTCTTCTTATATAATAGCATATATAGATAGTGAGCAAAGAAGGGGTATATATGTTGAATGTCTAGCTAAGAATTTCTTCCAACATAGATGAGAATTTATGAATGGCACAACATTCAGTTAAAATTTAATGATTATAACATCCAAATATTTATTTTTATAAACTAAGTTAATTTTGAAGGTCAAGATAGATGTAGGTTTAAAAAAAAAGAAAAGATGAAAGAGTATTTTTTGGTAATAGAAAGAAAGTTAAAACAAAAATGAAAAGCTAAACAACTGCTTCATCAAAATCCATTGTCTGATGGAGGATTGTTCCAGTCCATGGTATGCGTCTTCGTGGCAGCACCCGAGGCTGCTAACATGTGAACAACTTTATTGGTGTGGTATTCATGAAAACGTAACAACCCAATTGTTCATTAATAATGCCTGAATGCAATGAAGAATATCTCCATATCAGTGACAACCAACATCTGCTAATATAACAATTTGTTTGTGACATACGTGGGAGATAGAGTTATTGGCATTTGGCAGTGGCCAGTGGTGGAGAAAACAAAAAGGTGGGTAGTCCATTCTTGGCAATGTCATTGCCATACCACACTGCCACCTCATCATCATCATCATCGATTAATACAGTACCACACCAAACAATAATAAATAGAAAAACAAAATGTGATTCTATTTCTAACTGATGCCAAAAAAATAAGGGAGCGAAAATAGTTGCGATATTCATAAAAAATGGAAAAGAAAATATAAATGTGTTGAGGGCCCGAAAATTGCTGGCATCAGAGGAGGGAAAGGGAGAGAGAGTGAGAGTCTCTCTTTCTCCTTCTCCTAAAACCCTGTCCTCTCTCTCTTTCTCTCTCTTTACTTTTTTTTCTCTCTTATTTCGATTTCATTTACTATTCTCTCTCTTCATTTTGTCTCCTTCCTTGATCTGCAACCGCAACCGCAACCAACAACACGCCTAGCGTGTTACTGCTCCCTTTCATCCCTTCGCATTTTGCTGCATTGCTACGTTCGTCTATCGACATGAACGGGCCCCTCCCGTTCGGTGCGCCTCTCTCATTTTCTTTCTCTTTTTTCTTTTCCTTTTTTAACTGCTCTGCTTTCATTTTTTTTCTATTCAATATTCTTCTTATTCACTCATGTAGACTTTGATTCCTTTCGTCTTTTTTTTTTAACCTTTTTCTTTTTTAATTTATTTAAGACATTCTCACACAATATTGCATTTTGTGTTTAGCTCCTCAATTTGAATTCTCTTACTTCTCATACCTGGGAAAAGGAATAAGTGTGTCATACGATCTCGTGTTTCTTTGCTCTTCATTATAATCATTATTATTATTGTGTTATTATTCTCCTCTTAGTTTTTAGATTTATCATGTCAAGAAATCGCATGCATTTGAATTTCAGTTGGGACAATTTCGTTTTTTTTTTTTTTGTTTCGCACTTTAATGTTATTTTGCACTTTTGATTTGTTTATTGTATATGCAGATTTAATGTATGCATAAATAATCAGTGTTTATGTGCACAAGTGAATCATTTTTGTATGTGTTGTTAGGCTTTAGGAGAACAAATTGAGGACAAGGGGCAGTTTGATGGTTCCAAAGGTTTTGGTTTCCTTAGTGGGCATGTGTTAAGTTAAACATATCTCTACATTGAGCTAAATTCTGGTTAAATGACGCGGGGAAGGATAAGGGCGAAGCTCCGGAGGAGCCATCTTTACACATTTGGTTGCCTTAAGCCTTCTACCACTGAGGAGGCACCTCATCCACTTCAAGGTCCCGGGTTCTCGCGAACAGTGTATTGCAACCAGCCTCTACTCCATGACAAGAAGCCTCTATTTTACTCTAAGAATGACATATCCACGACCAAGTACAATGTTGTTACGTTTTTCCCCAAGGCACTCTTTGAACAATTTCGCAGGGTTGCTAATATATACTTTCTTTTGGCTGCGTGTTTGTCAGCATCTCCAATTTCGCCTTTCAGCCCGCTGAGCATGATTGCTCCTTTGGCATTTGTTGTGGGGCTTAGTATGGCAAAGGAAGCATTGGAAGATTCACGCAGGTTCCTTCAGGATGTGAAAGTTAATCGTCGGAAGGTTGATCGCCATAAAGGTGAAGGTGCTTTTGGTCCCAAGTCGTGGCAGAACATTATGGTTGGGGATGTGTTAAAAGTGAAGAAAGATCAATTTTTTCCAGCTGATTTGCTTTTCTTGTCATCGAGTTATGAGGATGGGATATGCTATGTGGAGACTATGAATTTAGATGGCGAGACCAACTTGAAGGTAAAAAGATCTTTGGAGGCTACCTTGAATCTTGATAATGATGAAGTTTTTAAAGACTTCAATGGAACAATACGTTGTGAAGACCCCAACCCCAATCTTTATACGTTTGTTGGAAACCTTGAGTATGAGCGCCAAATTTATCCTCTTGATCCTAGTCAAATTCTTCTCCGAGATTCTAAGCTCAGGAACACTGATCACATTTATGGGGTGGCCATTTTCACTGGTCATGACAGCAAAGTCATGCAGAATTCTACAAAATCCCCTTCAAAAAGGAGCACAATAGAAAAAAAGATGGATTATATCATATACACCCTCTTCACTGTCCTTATTTTGATATCTGTGATTAGTTCCATAGGATTTGTCTTCAAGACTAAGTTTCAAACCCCACAGTGGTGGTATTTACGGCCAGACAATATTGAGTATCAGTATGATCCTAAGAAAGTTGGATTGGCTGGAATGAGTCATCTGATTACCGCGCTCATTCTTTATGGATATTTGATACCCATCTCACTTTATGTTTCCATTGAGGTTGTAAAGGTTTTACAGGCAACCTTCATCAACCAAGACATTCAAATGTATGATGAAGAAACCGGGACTCCAGCGGATGCACGAACATCAAATTTGAATGAAGAGTTGGGTCAAGTAGATACTATTCTGTCAGATAAAACTGGAACTTTGACCTGTAATCAAATGGACTTTTTGAAGTGCTCTATCGCAGGTACTGCATATGGTGTGCGCCCCAGTGAAGTTGAACTTGCCGCAGCAAAGCAGATGGCTTCTGATCTTGCGGACCAGGATTCAGATCTCTCCAATTTCCCCATGACTAACACTAAAGTGCGAGTTTCATGGGATAATGTAAGAGCTGAAGAAATTGAACTTGAGACCGTTGTTACTTCCAAAGGAGATGAGGATCAAAGCCAAAGGCATGCCATAAAGGGATTTGCTTTTGAAGATGACCGCCTTATGAACTGTAATTGGTTGAAAGAGCCAAATGCAGATGACCTTTTAATGTTCTTCCGAATATTAGCAGTTTGCCACACTGCCATTCCTGAGTTGAATGAGGAGACTGGCGTTTTTACATATGAAGCTGAGTCTCCTGATGAAGGGTCTTTTCTTGTAGCAGCAAGAGAATTTGGCTTCGAGTTTTGCAAAAGGACTCAGTCAAGTGTTTTCATTCGTGAAAGATTTTCTGCTTCTGGCCAAGTGGTTGAAAGGTAAGCATTCACGAAAACTCTTATTATGCTCTTCTACTCCCCCCTCCAGGCTCAACCCGCATCAGAGTTCTGAAATTTGCTTTTTCCTTTTAATTCTTTCAAATGATCTGTCCTTTATTAATGTACTTTTGGGTGAATTCTACAGAGAGTACAAACTTTTGAATCTTCTGGATTTCACTAGTAAAAGAAAGCGAATGTCAGTGATTGTGCGTGATGAGGAGGGCAGTCTTTTTCTTTTGTGCAAAGGGGCTGACAGGTTAGCTTGTAGAATCTCTTATTCTTGCTAATACCTATAATACTCATAACTGACAGGTGGACATATGGTTGTTAATGACCAATATGACTTACATCTCAAAATTTACCTTATAAATAAAGGAAATTGAAATCACTTTCAAGCTAGTGGAGTTTAAACTTGTTTACCACTATTATACAAAATAATCACCACAATTTCCTACTTCCAAAGAAAGAAGCTTGAGAAAATGCACTCACATGCATATGAATGCTCACAAAGATATTTCCAACATCTCTCTTTAAACTTTGACATCCATTCTTTTATTGCTTGGTTATACAGTATCATATTTGACCGAATGTCAAAGAATGGAAAAATGTATTTGGAGGCTACTACCAAACATTTAAATGAATATGGAGAAGCTGGTTTAAGAACACTAGCCTTGGCTTATAGAAAGCTTGATGAACAAGAATATGCTGCTTGGAACAATGAATTTCAGAAAGCCAAAGCATCTGTTGGGGCTGACAGAGATTCAATGCTTGAGCGGATATCAGATATGATGGAAAAAGAGTTGATTCTTGTTGGGGCTACTGCTGTGGAAGACAAATTGCAGAAAGGGGTGAGCCTTATCATTCTTTATAGTAATAGATATTTCTATTTTTTCTATTTCAAAATTTCAACCAAATTTAATTCTTTGCTTTCTGCAGGTGCCCCAATGTATTGATAATCTGGCTCTGGCTGGTCTCAAGATCTGGGTGTTGACAGGGGATAAGATGGAAACTGCAATCAACATTGGGTCTGTCTACCACAAATCATATGACCTTGTGAAATTATCTCATTTCTGTTCTACATAATGAAGGTTTAATTTATTCAAAAAAGCCTTTGTAAAAAGTATGATGAAACTTTTTTTTTTGTGGTACAGATTTTCTTGCAGTTTGCTTCGACAGGGAATGAAACAGATCTGCATAACTACTCCTGTTTCAGATTCTGTAGCCAGTGATGTCAAACAGGTACCTTTTTTTCACTGAGAAAGAGTTAAGGAGTTTACTTTATGGACTTGAGTTTCATCTGATGTTAGGCCTAGTTCTTATGTTTAACACCCCAGGCCATCAAGGATAACATTTTAAATCAACTTACCAATGCTTCCCAAATGATAAAACTGGAGAAGGATCCGCATGCTGCATTTGCATTAATTATCGATGGGAAAACTCTTACATATACTTTAGAAGATGATATGAAACACCAATTTTTGGGATTGGCTGTTGATTGTGCTTCTGTCATCTGCTGTCGTGTGTCTCCCAAGCAAAAGGCACTGGTAGAACCTTTTACCTTTTTCAGTTGTGACTTTTAGTTTTTCTTATCGTACTTTATGCTGCATTTATGCAGTTGATTATTGGATTAAATATGTGCATGACTACTCTCATGGATCCATCTTAGCTAGATAGGAAAAATTATATCAGTTAAATTCAAATGGATCCATGAGTTCAGTTGTGCACAATAGCTATTGCATCACTTGTGTAGGTTGCATTTTTCTAATAGCTATCAATATATCAACTGAGATATAACTTTCTGTGACTAGTGTGCTATTTTATGATGTCCTATTTCCTTAATCTTTCGGTGTCAGGTAACAAGATTAGTGAAACAAGGTACTGGAAAGACTACACTAGCAATAGGTGATGGTGCAAATGATGTTGGCATGATTCAAGAAGCAGATATTGGTGTTGGAATCAGTGGGGTTGAAGGTATGCAGGTCAGTGGCTAACACGACTGGCTCTTTAAGAAAAATGATGTCACGTAAAACTATCATTGTGAATGATTTTTAACATTTAATATTGCAAGTTGCAATTCCGCATATGTTATGTTTCATATACACAACCAAATTATAGTTATTATTGTTTAATTTTTTATAACATAACATTGAGTTAGAGAGAGAGATAGAGAACCTCTCATGTTTATTTTTGCTAATTTTGGCTCCATTTTCAACCAGGCTTCTTGTCAAGCCTTTCTATTAGCCATCTTGTGATTAATGATGATCCAATGCAAGAGAGAAGTGTACGTTTCTCTTTGCATTTTTTGTAATTATTTGGAGACTAGTTTATTCGATTAGATAAGGAAAAGATTACACATGCTATGCTAATAATTATTTGCAATCTAATTTTTCTTCTATAAAATGAAGAAAAGTGATTCTTGCTCAATGTGAAACATATCTAGCATTAGCTATTTTTTAGTTTTTTTTTTTTTTTTCATTTTAATCTGAATGTAGTTATTTTTTTAAATTCATACCATATGGAAAAGTTAAAATTTTTAGTCATATGGACAATGAATTGAAAACTTTTGGCTGTTCATTTGGATGATACTATGACCCTAGAAATTCTTACTAACTAATGTTAGTTGTCAAATAATTATAGGCATTCATTGCTATATGTTAAATTTAAGTATATACAAATGCTATTTTTGTTCACTCTGACAATTTTTTTTGTTCTGATTTGTAAATATGGGGTGAGATAGGGATCATCAATTAATAAATATTTAAAATTTACCAATTTGTTGTTGTACTTTGTAGAAGATATTTTGAATAGGGCACTGCTTGATTCCATTGTGATTTTTATACTTTACATCATTAATCTCATGTAGAACATAGTTGGGCAGAAACTATAAATGGCCTATGTACACTAATTATCATTTTCATGCTTCCTAGTCAACAAAATGCACATTGTTTTTCTGTTTGGTATCATGTAAATTTCTGCAAGCTGTAGACTTAAGCTTGCAACTTCATTTCAGGCAGTGATGGCTAGTGACTTTGCGATTGCTCAATTTCGATTTTTGGAGAGACTCCTGGTAGTCCACGGACATTGGTGTTACAAGAGAATTGCACAAATGGTAATTCATTGATAACTATCTTAATCATTATTCTCACATGTTGAACGCCTTGCCTTCAATTTCTTGTTTTTTTTGTATACTTTGCATGGATATACAGAATCAAGTAATATTTTTTAGTAATTTTTATCTTTCTATGATGAATTGATACGCCTATTTCTTTTCTCAACTAGTCTATTATGCATGCAGATATGTTATTTCTTCTACAAGAATATAGCATTTGGGCTCACCATCTTCTATTTTGAGGCCTTCACTGGCTTCTCTGGTCAATCGGTTTATGATGACTGGTACATGATATTGTTTAATGTTGTTTTGACATCATTGCCTGTTATTTCACTCGGTGTTTTCGAACAAGATGTTCCGTCAGAAGTTTGTTTACAGGTTTGTTCTTTTGAAATGTCTTCAGTGTTTCATCCATACTAGAATAATCTAACCTATTGACAAGTTTTCACTGTTGTGCTTTCCAGTTTCCTGCACTATATCAACAAGGGCCCAAGAATTTGTTCTTTGACTGGTATAGAATATTGGGATGGATGGGCAATGGTCTATATTGCTCCCTAATCATCTTCTTCCTCATGGTCACCATCTTCTACGACCAAGCATTTCGTGCTGATGGTCAGGTAGCTGACATGGCTGTTGTTGGGACGACTATGTTCACTTGCATCATCTGGGCTGTTAACTGTCAGATTGCACTTACGATGAGTCACTTCACATGGATTCAACACCTGTTTGTATGGGGCAGCATAGCCACTTGGTACATCTTTCTTGTCTTGTATGGAATGATTTCTCCGGAGTATTCCAAGAGTGCCTACCAAATACTGGCTGAAGCTCTGGGTCCTGCACCTATTTATTGGACAGCAACCCTTCTAGTTACTGTTACATGCAATCTTCCTTATTTCGCCCACATATCTTTCCAAAGATGTTTCAATCCCATGGATCATCACATTATCCAAGAAATCAAGTACTACAAAAAGGATATTGAAGATCAACACATGTGGACAAGGGAGCGTTCTAAAGCCAGACAGGAAACTAAGATTGGCTTCACGGCAAGAGTGGAAGCAAAGATCAGACAACTTAAGGGAAGGCTTCAGAAGAAGCAATCTACCTTGGCTATTTCTTCCCCATCGTGACATTATATACATAATTCAACAATTTTGAGTACTTTTAGGGTTGATTATATTGATTGATTAGGTGGGGTTGGGTGAATTAAAGTCCCATTCATTACCGGAAGCTGCTGTATGTAACATATTTACGTAGAAGTGTTAGTGTGTAATTCTCTCACCACATGGTTATGATTCAATTGACCTTGAAGAAATGAAACAGCTAAATTGTATTACTCTTTCTCCCTCCCCCCCTTTTTGGGGCTAGGGGTTTTTATATAGTTTTATTTGGTTAGAAATTATAGTTCTCATTTTTTCTTCCAAAAAGGATGAAACCCATTGCTTATTAATTATACTATTCAAATTCTTTGCATGTTGACTATATTATTTACGTACTTCATTTATAGGAGTGGGTGGAGGTTGTTATATATTTATAATAATTTAAGACGACATGGAACAATGAAGTTGATGTTCTGATAAATATTAATAAAATTGATTATGAATAGAATTAATTTTAGATAGTTGATTGTTATACATGTATAATAATTTATGTTTGGAGAATTTTTATTTTTAATATTTAATCATAACCTTTTATGTATTGAAATTTTCTTTATGTTAACAATAATTAATACTTTAAAAGTTACATATAGAAATTAAAGTCATCTTTATGAGAGAACGACTTATATATTATCAATGTAAAAAATTTTATATTAATATTTAATCACAATTGTTAATGTATGATAAATTGATTGACTTTACCAATGAATACTTTAAAAGTCATATAAATGATGCATAGAAATTAAACTCATTTTTACAAGAAAATAACTTATGTATTCTCCGTATAAAAAAATTTATACTAACATTCAATCACAATCCTTTCGTTATGATAAATTTGTTGGCTTTATCAATTAATGATAAGTCATATAAATGAAAAGTTGTGATTATAAAATTTTTTTGCGTAGAAATTAATCTCTTTTTTATGAGAAAATGACTTATGTATTGTTAATATAAAAAATTTTACATTAACATTTAATCATAATTCTTCATATATGGCATATTTTAAAAGTCATATAAATAAATTGTGATTAAACACTAATTTAAAACTCTTTTACATAGCTAATATAAATAAATTAAACTCTATCTTTACTATAAAAGTAAGTTCTGAATAAAATTTAGTTAAAATTCTAGATCCAATAAAAAAATTATTTTATGTTGCATTAATCTAGAATTAGTTTTAAATTTACATCAATTCTAAATTTTTCTCTAACAAATATCAAAACAGGTCAAAATTTGACTCAAATAAATTTAGTCCATGATTAATTTTTGAACCTAAAACCTAATCATATTTGCATAATACATATTTTGGCAAAGGCATTTAAAATACCACTAAGAAGCCTCACCCAACCTTACCTTACATGGTCAATAAACTTATAAAATTATTATTTGCATTTCTTTGTCTATTATAGTAACATCCATTCACCCATTGTTTTTTACATTCCATTCATTTCCATTTTCATGCAATACTATTTTTTTTTTTCATTTCTCGTGAACTTTCTTTATCAAAACTTTTCTTTCATACATAAAATTTGTTAATTTTTACCATCCGATCTCGTTTCAAATTTTGATATTCGATTACCAAAGCTTTGTTTTGCAAGTCATATTTTTTTAAAAAATGAACAAAATTTAAATCATATTTAGATTTAAGTTTTACAAATCGATTCAAATACTTTAACACTAATTTAGAATATAAGTCACGGTAGATTTGAGATTTTAACTTATTTTTGTATATTAAAATTGAAAATAAAATATTATTAATGTGAATAAAATAACCCACAACTCCTACTTGAATATAGTTTAATTGAAATGTTTAAGGTATTTGAATCTAGTTTAATTGAAATGTTTAAGGTTTGAGAGAAATAACATAATCTCAATAATTGAATTTTTCACATTTAATACATAGTCCATAATTATTTTATGGTGTAAAATTACTTATTTATTTTAAAAGACTAAAGATTTACCTTAAAGAAATTAAATACAAAACTCTAAAAGAGATGAGAGTGATTTTCTCCCTCTCAAATCACTTTCTCTGTGTTTATAGAGTTCTAAAAATGTAGAAATTTGATGATTTTTTTTTATCAATCTCGGAGATGAAGAAGAAAAAAAGGTGGAGTTAGAAACCAAAAGATAAGAAAAAGCTTTTAGAACAAAAAATTAAATAAGGATTAAGGGGAATAAGTCAGGTGAAAAAGAGGGGAGAAATATATTCTTATTATATATATATATATATATATATTTTTTTTTTTAATTTAATTCCTCTCCCTTTTTTTTTTAACCACGGTTTAATGAAACGGAGTATGCTTTATATTCAGTGCTCATACATTTAATATGACCTTTAACTTAACATTTCTTAGATTACATTATATGTTCCCTTGGTTGAGCTAAGTTTCAGTTTATTCAATTTTTCCTTCCATTTATTTCCACTCCCTTTCACTTGTGTTATTATTCAAAGTTGCTGCTTGCTAATATTCGGGGAGGAATTCTTCCTGTGGCTTGACCAATATTCAGCAACCAACTTAGAGAACCAAGAGTTGGTCCCCATAAGTTTTGAAGGCTCATCATATTCCACTAGTTCTCCTGTTAGAACCAGAAAAATAGAATGAGGAAAGAAATAGAGGGGACTAGAGAAAAGTAGTGGTATATATGGAATTTTGAAGAGTAATTTAACTAGTATACCATAAGACAGGACCATGACCATGTCACTATCTATTACAGTTGGAACTCTGTGAGCCACAGTTATAACTGTGCATTCTGCAAATTCTTGTCTAATCACTTGTTGTAGAATGACATCTGTTGCAGAGTCAATGGACGCAGTAGCTTCGTCTAGAACAAGTATTCTGTTCCTCTTAAGTAGCACTCTTCCAAGACAAAACAACTGGCGCTGTCCCAAGCTCCAATTTCCACCTTCATCACTTACTGCAAAATTTGTCAAGTTTAAACTTCAATGACTTACTGGTTGCAAAATCTTTGAAAATGCAGAACTATTACTAGGACAAAGCCTAACTTCAGTTACTTTGTATTTTACTTAATGTTGAAAGAGTAGAACAGTGACTCCTGACTCGCATAAAACTATTGTGAGAATAGTGGCTTGTAACAGATTGTTGGCTTCAAGTTAATTAACTCACCAGAAGAGTCCAAGAGAGCTGGTAGCTTGCTGATTGCTTCCTTTAGCTGACATTTTTCTAAAGCCTATATATAAAAATCAAATCTTATCAAACCTGAACTTATTGAATTGTTTGTGGAAGAGTTACAAGTTTTTCAGTTGTGGAGCTAGTTTATTCACCTTCCATATTTCATCATCATCATAGAAGCCTAGAGGGTCCAAGTTGGTCCTAATGCTCCCCTTGAAAAGAGTTGGTTCTTGAGGGATGATGCCGAGTTTCATTCTCAAATCTTTTAATCCCATTGAGCATATATTAATCCCATCTATTAGAATATCACCTCCTGAAGGTTCAACTAAACGAAACAAAGCACTTATAAGTGTAGTTTTTCCACTTCCTGTCCTTCCTACAACTCCCACTCTTTTCCCCCCTTTAAACGTGCAATTTATACCCTTAAGAACTAATGGAGCGTTTCGACGATATCTAATCTGAAATTCATGTAGAAAAAACAGGCAACAGCAATAAGACTTGAATTTGTCTGTCCAATTGTCAGAAATGAAATTAAGAAAAAATTTCGAGTATAGTTGCAAAAGGAAAAGGACAATAATACTGCTTTACCAGAATAAATTCCATAAAAACAGGTTATTGATTGGTCTTCTTACCTCTAGGGCTCGAAGATCAATCCTACCCTTGGAAGGCCATGAAAATGGAGGTCTGTTATCCACCACAATTGCAGGAGGCTCTGCTGGTATGTGAATGAATTGCATGATTCTTTCAACTGAGATGATATGGTTTGATAACATGCTAAACATTCGACTCCAAAATACTTGGGATTCTTTCAATGTGAATGCATAAGAAAGAGATAACCCCACAAGACCTGAACGAAACAGGAGAATTGCCAAGGATTATTAACGGCATCAACAAAGCCTTATCATGCCTTATCATGGTAAATAATTTTACTATGTATCATTACCTGATGGTACATATCCCTCGGGAAGTAGAATAAGTAATAAAGCAGCAGTGAAGACTATCAAATTTTGAAGTACTTCAATTCTTAAAATTGACCATTCCATGGTTACATTAGAGTGAAAGAACAACGTTGCATCCCTGTCCACAAGCTTTAGGTAGTTGTTGAAAAATCTGTCCACCATGTTGAATGCTCTTACAGTAACCACTCCAAGTGATGTCTCAGCAGCAAAATTCATGACTGGAGCTTTTGTGGTTCCGTTGATCCTTATCAATTCCCTTGCAGAGGCTTGATAATATCCCTTTTAAAGTTTAAAAACAAAATAAAATACAAAGCTACGAAGTTGCTAGATCCATGATCTAATTAGGAACCGAGAATGGAAGTTAATAATGCTGGAAAATTTATATTTCCCTACATCTACTGTGAAGAATACATAGATTTGCTTGAGGAAGAGCAAAAAACAATGGATCCAGCCATCCAGGTATTTATTCTTAAATCCTTGATAATCTAGCTTGATGTATATTCTTCCCTTTGTTCTAGATTGAATGTATTTGGAACTTTGGTTTTCTATATAAAGATTTTGATAAGGCAATAGAATTCTAACAAATAAAGATTAATTAGTGAAGAAACCTGAATATATACTGATGCTACTGTAGCAGGAACCGCTACAATAAGAACTTGCCATGTGACTGAAACCATTGCACATATTGTCACTAGGATTTCAACTGCTACAAATGCCACTAAAGTGAGAGTATAAGGAATATCAAGGTCCAAAATACTCAAATCTGATGAAGCCTAATAGAGAGAAAAAGAATGGCATAAATTTAGGGAGTTAATTACTTATATACTAATGAATAAACAGAAGGAATATATATATCTATATATAGTTTTGGAAGGAAGAAACCTTACTCGGGTTAAAATCCTTCCTACAGGGGTTGAGTCAAAGAACAACATAGGAGCATTGAAGATAGCTGAAGTGAAACTTGAGAAGAAGACTTTAGAAGCTTTTAATCCAAGATTAGCAGCCAGGAGAGGCCTTATGTATATAAATACAGCACTAAGAATTGAAAATAACGAGTAAACTCCAATCAAAGTGCCACTAGTTACTTTTGGAATTTCAATGGCTAGGGCAAGCCAATAGGTTGATGCAGTCTGCAAAGCAATAAAAGCAAATTGTGCTAACATGGTTGAACACAGCAAGAATGACCCCTTGGAAAATGAAATATAATCCCAGAACGGCTTCCATCCAAAATCACCTATCTCCCTTTCTTCTTCTTGTGTCAGCTGTACACCAGGCTGACTTTTGGTAGAAATCACCCCCTCAGTTTGATTTTTAGTGAGCTTAAAACGTTCAGACTTTTCGGGAGTTACCATAACTTCAATATCAGAGTGTATATTATTTTCATCTTTTTGATCCAGTCCTGTTAATGCAGTTTTATGGGCATTCACAAGTTGCTCAAAGGCGGTGCCATCTGTGAGGAGATCGTCATAACTACCCGATTGAGTAACTTTTCCATCCTTCATTACCTAGAATTTAAATTATTAATTATAACATTATTATATTCTTATGTAATATAATAGGAATTCAAATGAGATGCTTTACCAGGATTGTATCAACTTCTGAGAGAAACTCCACTTGATGAGTCACTAGAATGACTGTTTTATCTCTTAGAGCAGACATGACACAGTCCTGTGATTTTGTAAATACAGCAGTTAGTTTGATTCAACAAAAGTAGCAGTTGAGGACAATATTTTATGATAATTAACAAAATATCAGTAATAATTTCCTACATTAAACAGAATAACTGCAGTGTGTGCATCAACTGCACTGAAAGGGTCATCAAGGAGATAGATGTCTGCATTATTGTAAACTGCTCGAGCTAGTTGAATTCTTTGCCTCTGTCCTCCACTCATGTTAATCCCTCGTTGGCCTATTTCAGTAAGATCACCATGGCTAAAATCATTAATATCCTTATCCAAAGCACAAACTTTAATGGCATTCTCATATTTTGGTTTGTCCATTGCCTTGCCAAAGAGTATATTATCTCGAACTGTCCCACTTTGTATCCAAGAAGTTTGAGAAACATAGGCTATGCTGCCAGACACATTTACCTGTTTTCCGTTATTGAGAAATTTTCAGGGAGAAAAAAGTGTTAGATAGAAAGATTAACAAAATGAATTTGGCATCATAAAGACTGTACTTCTTTGTTTAATATCTTACAGTTCCTAAGATCTTGGGAATCTCTCCTAGGACTGCATACAAAAGAGATGATTTTCCAGCTCCAACTGGCCCACAAACTGCAATTTTATGTCCCCATTTGATTTCTAAATTCACATCTCTTAAAGTTGGGGACACTGATTCGTTATCCCAAATGAAGTTGCCAGCTTGGATTTCCACTGCATTAAGTGAATTTTGCTTTACATTTCTTCCATAATCATTAATACTATCTAACTCTTCATCTTGCAAAAAGGTATTGAGACGATCAAAGGAGACCTTAACTTGGATCACAGTAGATAGAGCCTCTGGGATCAACTGAACAGGTTCTCCCATTATCCTCAATGTTGTAAGAACAGTGAAAATGGTTCCAGCATTCAATGGGGCACTATCGAAAAGAACACATCCGAGGAAAACAACTGAAGGAACGATGGTAGGAGTCATCCAATACAGAAATGACCCATAAGCTTTTAAGACTTGTGCCTTAGACAACCAAACGAATTCTTTAGCACGTAGGGACAAAACTAAGTTCTTGAATTTATCTTCCCAGGATTGTAACTTAATGATTTTCATACTATTTAGAATTTCTGAAGTTGATCTTAGACGCTCATCTTGTGCCTTCATGAATTCTGACTGACAATTTTGTATGAACTTTGCAAATGGTACATTGAGAAATCCACAGATGAGAAGAGGAACTAAACCTGGAAGAGCACCAGAACCCACAACACCAAAAAGGAGAACAATGGACAAAACAAGTTGCACTGCAGAAGTCCATGTTATATGAAACCACCATGGAAATTCTCCCAATCGATACGCATCAACTGCAATGTAATTCACAACTTCTCCAGTTGAGTGCCTTCTCCTTGCTGAACTTGAAAGCTTTAGCAGTTTCTGATAAACTGCCACCATCAGAGCTGATCTAATTCTCATTCCTGACCTCCTTGAGCCAAAATTATAATGCCTCTGGCACAGAGACTCAACCACTTTGTTGAGAATCATAAAACCCAGTATGGAAAAACCTTCTTTTAGATCTGCCTCGGTGCTATTTGAGTAGTTTACAAAAGCATAGAGTAATAGAGGAGAAATTATCATGCAAATACTTCTGAGTAATGCATAAAATGCTATTAATATGTTCTCCTTTGAGAAAGTTCTTGCTACAGACCAAAGAACCAAGTTTTTGTTGTTGTTACTGCTGTTTTCCCTTACAAGGGATTCCCATGCAAGCATGAAGTCTTGGTAGGCTGAGTCCGCTTCATCTTCAGGAAGAAGAGATGGGATATCTTCAAGAGCTAGTGGCTTTGAGTAACCCAGTCTGAGTAAAGAATTAACCCAAGAGAAAGTCAACTTACTGAGAAGCGTAGCATGGCCTAGTTGTGTTTGTGTAGTTTCAACTCTCTGAGCTGTCAGAGGCTCAGATAAACTTGTATCTTGGATACTATGGCATGTGACAAAACTGAGATTTTGGAAGGCGCAAAAGAGAAGTAAGAAATGTACAAGCCATTGTACCATTTCAAAAAGTTCAACTGCATGCTCTTTGAACATAGTTTCAATGTTGAGAGCTGAAGCCAATACACAGGAAGATGACCACCAGATAGAGTTTAAAATTTTGATCCATTTGTTTCTCTGAACATGCAATGAAACTGCTAAAGAAAGCCATACAAAAGCTCTGAAAATAGAAGCTGACCTGCTCTGCTGATTCGACATCTTCAAGCCGTTGCTAAAATGTGCAATGGCAATGAGAGCACAACAAACTGAGACAACTGGGAAAACCCAGTTCTTTCTGTTGCTAGCAAATGCAGAACCTCTTCTGATTAAAGATATAAGCAAAGACGTGTACAAGACACCGATAAAAAGTAGTTTTAAAATGTCCAAAATGCTCGTTTGAGAGCACAAAGAGGTCACATCAAAATCTCTCAGACAAGTCCACGAGAAATCTGCTGCATATTCAGTAACAGAGAAAAACTATTAAGTTCGTCACTTGGACGCATTTCAAGTTCATGATTGGGTTAAAAAGAAACTACACATTCACAAGCCAAAGCCAGCTGCGTGGAACATGTTGTATTCGACATCTCTTTATTGCATAAAAAAAATTGAGAATGCATGACCCCGGATAAAACAATGATCCTCATACAAAGATTTATAATACAAACATCTGGATGTAAAATCAACATATTATTATAAAATATTGACACATTATTTAATTTTTATCAACTAAATATTGTATTCACTAGTTTAATGGCGTGTTAACATAGTGTTGCACATCAAGCAAATGCAGAACACCAATTTTATACGAGAATGTATGTCTTCTTAACTAGAACATGATGAATTTCATTTTAACGAGATAGAGTGCAAAAGGGGTATACTTGATTTGACAAGGTCTTGCATCTTTATCTTTTAAGCTTATTTTAATTAGTTCTTAAAATAATTTAGAGATTATATGAATGTGAACCCTTGGAAGTGTAACAAGAGCAGAATGCAAGAACACCTAACATATTATGATATAGCTCACAACTGGAAAAAGAACTAAAGTAAACCTAATATACCTATGTTAATCCCAAAGTCAGTCATTTTTGGAGTTTGAATGGCTTGCTTCTTTTTCAACTGAGAGGGAGCCTCAAGGTTTTAAAGAAAACTCATTACAAAACTTTGTTGCTTGCTTAGCAGCCCCGTGCTTTTCAAACATATTCATGAGTTCTTCTCTTCTCACAGGTTTGTCAACAATTATGTAAAACGCGAACTTTTATAAATACAAAAAGTCAACAATAACAAAAGTTTTTTTTCTAATAACGTGGTCATAGATCATATAAATTGCACAACTCTTTCTTAAGTATCCTAATCATTTAACTTATTTTTGTTATATTTTTTTCAATCGGGTGCTATATTAATCTCTGTTACTGTATATTATGATTTTGTATCATGTTCTTTCTATTTTACACATCTATCTTAGCATTTTCATTTATGTTATTCTTATTTTTTTCTTCTAGTAGTCTTTTCAAGTCCAACATTTACTACTATTAAATGTAGTATGATATCATAAAAAATATTAAGATAAAATTTATTTTATCATAAAAAATCAGGGTACAAAATCATCATTTTATACACTGATTGTTAGTGTTTGTTTTGAATACTATTACTATTAATTTTGAGAGAGTTTAAAGCGTAAAATAAAAATTTTGAGTGAATTTTAAATGTTAATTGCAGAAGTTTTCAATTTGCTATTGTTTTCATCATAACTTTTGAACACTTGTATGTACCTCTCTAAGTATGAGTATGATGCTGATAGGCACAAGGTACACAATGCACAAGACTACATCCCCTGTTTCGATAAGTGTTTTTCTATAGAAAGGGGAGCAAGATCCAATTTCAACCTTGTGTGTTTAAAGAGTGCGGAATTTTTTGTTGGTTATACTAATAGTTATAGATAGTCATTATCAATAATTGCTTTATATTAAATCTCTTACAATTAATGTAAAGAAGCCAAATAATATATGATTATTTGAAAGTGAAAAGCGTGAAACCAAGCTGGCTCAAATAAATCTTAGCCATAGGACAAAACTCAAATCACATTCCTGGTATGTGTAAAAGAAGAAGGAGCTTACCATAGGACAGAACCAGAATCATGTATGTCACAGTCTATTAAGTTGGAAACTCTTGTAAGCCATATTTATAATCATTTCGGCCTTATGACTTGTTGTAAAGCCATATTTTTTCACGTGGCTCGTAAGAAGGTTAAAAGGTTCATTGGGTTTATCTTATAATATTTTACCCTAGGTAATACAAGATAAATACTGTCAGCTTAAATAATAAATTGGTACTTATAAAATAAATAAAAAATAACCTAAAATTATTCTCCTCTAAAATTTTTTTATTGGTTTTAGTCCTACAATTTTCGGACGTATTGTGTTCAGTATTTTTGTCGTTACAATAATATTAAAATATTTACATCACATGCATGACATCGAGGGAGCTTGTTTAGTAAAAAAATTCAAAATAAATTGATTTATTTATAAATAATTTTTATAATATAAACTTTTTATGTTTGGATGCGTAAATATGCAAAAACATCAGGGGCAGGATGAATTGTGTTTGGAGTCTGTTTGTGAAATAACAAACTCAACATTAATTTAATTTTTGTTTTTCAAAATCAATATACTAATTCGTCTAATGATTAAAAATGTTACTTATAAAAGAAATATATCAACTCTTTGTTTTTCATAAAATAATTTTTTTTTATTTTGAGGAGTTATTTTAGGAAGTTTTTCAAAATAATTTGTTTTTAATTTTTTACAGCTTCTATTCTTTTTTGGTTTTAATTTTAACCAACCATTTAAAAAGTTACAATAAATACTTATTTTGTTTAAATGAAGTCTTTTTTAATAAAAAATTTAATCAAACTCACCTAATATTATGATTATATCACTAGGTGTCAAATTATCAAATGACTTGATGACATAGTTTGTAGGGAATAAAACCAATTTTTTTTACAAGCACTAAAAATAAAGTAACATATTTACATAGACCAAAATAACAAAATAAAATCACAAGGACTAAAATAAAAATAACAAATTTACAATAACAAAAAGAATATATTTATAATTTCTATTATAATTAAATTATTTTAATTTATAATATTATTAACTAATCATTTTAGTTTTATTTAGTATGTATACTGTAACCAAAAAATAATATAAAAATTAATGATCTTAAACTTAATATTGTTTTCCGAGATAATACTTATAGTATTATTATAATAAACTATTTTAATCTATAATATGGTGAACTATTTATATTTAAATTATTTTTAGTTAGATATTTAAATAAAAAATTTAAAATTAATTTTTCTATTTAAAAATTCTATTTTTTTTTTCAAATTTTAAAATGGGAGAGAAAGGTAAATGCAATAGTTTTCAAATTTTAAAAATGGAGAGAAATTCTCTATGTTTTCATATTTTGAAATAGAAAAGAAACTCTATAATCTATATAATTAGTTAAAATATGTGATTTAAATACAATTAGTTAAAAAAATATCTGATTCAAATTTTTTGTGATTTAAAAGAAAATGAGATATTATTTTAATGATATAAATATAATTAGTTTAATACATATTTAAATAAAACTATTTTAAACAATATTATGTAATTTAAAAGAGAATAAAATGTTAAACTTGTCATTATTTTGGTTAGATATCAAAATATTAAGTTAGTAAAATTATGATAGTAATATTATTGTTTTATTATATAAATAAATAAATATTAGAATATCAGATTAGATAAGATATACATAGCCCTATATTTTATTATATTAAAAATCCAAAGGATAAAAATCAAATATAACTACGTTTGTGTTTTATGTTTTGTTTGAGAGATTTGATGAGGATATTCCTAGTTCTTAACTTCAAGAAATGGATGTGAAAAGACAAAAAAAATGGAGGTAGGAATCACTTTTTTAAGGAAGATAAGCCTTAAAATCTTGAAAGTTTGTCATAAGGAAAAATACCCTTCATAAAAGCATTAAGGAAAAGACTCCTTAATGAGGGATTCTCAAGACACTTTACTAGATTTAAAGCTCTTTTAAGAAGTCTTAAACCATTCATTCAAGTGTAAAGAATACAATAAGGTGAGAGTTGGTATTTATAGGAAGAACGGGTAGCTTGGACATGTGAAATAGAGGAATTAGACCATGCCTTAATTTACTCCAAAAAGCTAACTAATCAAGGTTAATTCCCCTTGATCCCATCTGCTCAAGATGAGCATGATTAGGCATGGGATTAGTGCCCTCTAGGAAACATGTGGGTTCACATGTTGGTCATGTTTTGTGTGTGTAAGGAAGGGTGGGAAAACAAGCCAATGGGGTGTGAGAAAAATCACATGTCTAAGTTCATCTTAGCCCACTACTAGCACTCACTCCAAATAATAATTGGCGCCTCATGCTCTCATCTACTAAATGAAATGGTTGAAATACATGGCTCAAAGGAAAATGATAAGCATACCCACCTATGTAAAATAACTCCTAACTAGGACTATGACCTAATGTCTTGACTTCAAGCAAGAGTTGAGGTCTAGTGTACTCTTTCTTAGCCATGTCTTCCTTTATCCTCCTAGCCATGACCCTAGTGATGGGACACTTGACAAATAGGATTGCATTAGTTATAAAAATTTATCTGGCCTAACCAATTCAACGACGAATCAGTAAGCTAATTGATTTGAGTTACATTTAAGATTGTAATTGACCCGATTGACCCATACATACCAGTTGGTTAATGTTGACAAATCCTTTCAACAAGTACATCGATTATTTGTAGTACAATTTAAGGAAGTAAACAAGGTCATATCCACAGGATTTGGATGATACTATGAAAATTTTCATACTTTTTACTTGTAGTAAATAAAAGAAAATTTTTACTAACACTACTAAAGGCAAGATTGAAATAAAAACATAAACAAATAAAGTAAAAGGGTTACAAAGATAAAGATGTTGGGTTTTGACTTTACTAAACTTTCACTCAAATGCATACATAAACTCATAATCATCATTTACTATTCATGTTTCCATTAGATTATCACCCATAAAAATACCTTAGCCTCAATTCCTTACAACAGGAACTAAACTATTGAAGATTTAGATTATCAATTCATTACATAACCTAAAATCAAATAACTTGCAATAACAAAATAAGTTTAAGATGACCAATGCGAATTCCGAGCTGATGAAATAAAAAAATTATCCGAATTGGTGACACCTAGACTAGATAACTAGAGCAGAATTACCAATAACTCTGTTCTCAGTAGGAAAGTAGTCTGGGTTCAAATAAGCTTTGCTTTATTCCTAGCAATTAGGGGTGTTTATCAGTTTGGATCAATCCAATGAATTAATAATTCAAACTGAACCAATTAATTTGGTTCAATTTTCTGACTTTACCGGGTTTGAACTTGAACCAAACTAAGCAAAACCGGCCATGTTTAGTTTGGTTTGCAGTTTTAGCATTTCAAAACCTTGATCTAATCGGAACCAAACCAAAAATATAAATATTATTCTGTATTTATTTTATATTTTGCTTGTATTGAGTTGCTTTAAATATATACAATTTATTGTGTATATTGTATTGAGTTGTTTTAATAGTTTAATGATTAATTTAGTATATATGAAACACTTGATATTTTGTTATAAAATTATGAATTTAGTAGATTAATGGATTTGGCTAGTTTGAAGTGTAAAATTATTTTTTTTTATTTAATGAAAAGAAATTTGATTTTTTAATTTTTGATCGGTTTTCTCTGAATTCAAACTGAACCAATCCGATTATTATTGGTTCGGGTCAAGGAAAAAATTCCAGTAATTTGAATCAATCCAAACCTACTAAAATTAATCGACTCAGTTTTTTGTCCCACAAAACCAAATCAACCTGAACCATAAACACCTCTACTAGCAATAAACCCTATTGAGAGTTTTTCTCATTTTATAAGTCCAAAATTCTTTTTCCAAGCTCATTTGAAACATAAAATCCACTAAAGATAAATAAATAAAACATGAGGTAAAGAAGAGACACCAATGTTGAATAATAAACTTCAATTAAAGAACAAAATATATACAAGAGTTCAAGTTTAGTTCCATCAAACTCCAACTAATGAGATGCCTAGCCAACCATGCGAAGGGGAAGCATGATCAATGAAGGGAAAAAACTACAAAAATGGAGCAAAAGAAAGGACAAAGTAAAATGGCTTTGAAACACGCCCTTTGTCAACCTAGGTAAGTAATCCCTTTTTCCAGACAAAATGCACCTTTTATATTTTGTTGATTTGCCTAGCACCGTTGAGCATTCACAAACTATGAGACTACCATTGGGTGCTCATTGTATGAGTGCTAGGCGGTAGAATGCTAAGCACTTCATGAAAAATCAAATTTCTACTAGCCTTGCTTTAGTCATTTTTAAAACCTGTCTCTATAAATGTAAAAAAAGAAAATAAAGGTAATTATTTTCCTAACTAAATTCTATTTTATATAACAAAATAAGAAAAACAAGACCTTAAATGAGAAATAAGTTAGGTAACCTATATAAAAATAACTAAACTAGACAATTATCAGTTGATCTAGTTCAAATTGAACCAGATTGACTTGGTTTGTGTTATTTTTCTCAAAGATGCAAATTTTTAAAAAATAAAAATAAAAATGACACCTAAAAATTAGACGATAAAACTTGAACATCATTCAATATGGTAACTTATCACTAAATATAATAATTAATTAGTAGCTTATAGGTGAAAAATAATAAATTTATTTAAATTTGATAAAATTATAATACTCAAATAATATTTTATATAAGTTTCATGAATTATTATAATTTATAAGTTAAGTTATTATTTTTATAATCATTTTTTAATTATTAATTTAAGCAATTAGACTTAAAGAAATCATTTGTCAAATTTAATTTGGAGTATGAATTGATTAGGTAATATTATATTTTTAATATATATCAAGTCAACTAATTCAACTATTAATCCATTAATCTACCGCTACCAAATGAATGACATGTCCCATTTTAATATTTACTTATCATCATATTTGGTTGTAGTTTTTAGGGCTTATTTTATCCTGAATACCAAAAATAATAAATAAATAAATAAAACATATATTATCAAATTATTTTTATTATTTTTTGAAAAATTGTGTATTAATTGAAGAGAATAAATTTAAATAGAAGAAATAGAAGATAAAATTTTTTCATATGTGATAAAACAAATTAATAGTTTAAGAAGAGTTGTTCATAAGATGAGATTAAACGATAAAATAACTAGTATAAATACATATTTTTAAAGTTTTCAATAAGGAAAAAATTAAAAAGTGCCATAAATAATGAAAAAAAAAATTAGCGTGTGTACATTAACGTTTTTTTTTTTTTTTATAGGCTGTACATTAAAATATGAATAGCCCACCCTATTTCCAAAGCCTTTGCGATGATTGATCCAAACCTGAATGGATCTAGAAATAGATTTACAGTATTAAAAACTAAGATAACATTTTGAAACTATAAATATCCTTCACAATTGTTCTCACATAGTTTTGATACTCATTTTTGTCGGTAAGGAAGGAAAATAATTAAACAATAGATAAAGTGTGAAAATAAATATGATCCACACCAACTAACTAGGAGGTCACCCTAAGCATTAAACAGTTTGTTTTAGCATTTCTTAGATTGCTATTTACACCTGTTCAATATTTATAATATTTTGTAAATTTTAAAGATACCTTTACTTATTTTAACTTTAGTTGTTTTATAGCGCATTAAGATCACCTGATATGAAATGTATATAATACATTCTGGATCAGTTGATCCGAAATACAATATGTACATTCTAGATTATGTTATCCAGATTACAAACATGAATATGACAATTGTATTCCGGATCAGTCAATCTGAAATATATTATATACATTTTGGATCAAGTGATCTGGAATTGTAAAAAAATTGTGTTTCAAACTGATTCATCCAGAACTATAATTTTTTGTGTTCCAAATTGGTTGATATGAAACACTGTAAATCAATCTCGAATACAAAAAAGAATGCACATAAAACACTCTAAATCAATCCTAATAAACAAGAAACACTAAGAAAATTATACCTAAACTAATTATGTTTTTCCTTTCTAAATAAAACTTAAATCAATGGATAATATCCTTAGAAACTTACAAAGACATCAAATAATTAGTTGACGTGTGAGAGATAAGAATAACAAGACTTTAGGGATGGTTGACTTAGCAATGCCCCCCAATTGCCCGATATTTCAATTACTTAAACTTTCTTGAGTAATAATTGTAAGTTTTTACAAATATTATCAGTTCTGAAAAAGCCGGTTAGGTATCTGAGATGTAGCTTTTGCAAGACATGATTGACAACATTACATAAAAATAAAAAAGGGTAGTTAAAATAGAAAGAGGGTGTTGGGTGGACAGAAGAAAAGAGAGGTAGTTAAATAGATGTAACATGTTACAAGTGAGAGGAAGTATTATTAAAAACGAGAATCCCAGCCAGATATAGAGGAAGCTTTTTTTCTGAGAGCGATAAACATGAAGTGTGTTGTATTGGGTGTCCCTCTGATTCCTGATGTCGGAGGGATCAACGTTGTAGAGACAGCTATAACAACCTGACCGGTCTCTCTTTCTGCATTCAAATATTAGCTCCAGCTCCTTCAAACACCACGTGGACCTTTTCGGAGAAGACAACAATGGCCACACATATTGTCCTCTGTTGAGCAGTGTCTGAAACTCACAAATACATCCTATTTCTTTGTCTTTACACTAATAAACTACCGTTGGCTATGCCTGAATGAAAGATTTGTTAGAAATAATAGTGGATTGGTATTAATTAATTATATTTTATTATTATCTGGTAATTTAAGATGTATCTTTATCATTATTTGAATGAGATTATAGTAAGATTGACTCTGTGATGGGTTGAGTCAATCATAAAAAGCCCATTTGAGGAGGGCTTACTTTGGAGGATTATAAATTTGTCATCCCATTAAGCAAATAACAACAACAATACACATTCTCTAAAATAATCACCTAGCAAGAATTATTCCTAGGTTTTTTTGTTCTTGAAAATCAAGAACTTTAATTCAATATATTTGAGGGACACAAATTCTCTTTCCTCTATCCTTTTATATTGAATTCTTTATACATACTATAATCTTGTATCTATTGATTTAAGGTTTCCTTTTATTTCCATCAATTGGTATCAGAGCCAAATTAGATACATATTATGGTTGTTTTCTATTAGAGAATTATGGTTGTTTTCTATTAGAAAATTAAATTTGAATTGAAGATTTTTTGTGTTATTAGTGAAATTTTATAATATAGTTCACTATTATCTTTTTCACAAAAAAAAATGAGGATTTACGCTACTTGTTATTGTTAAAATAACATGTTAAAGTTTCATTTCCTTAATCTTACATGGGTAAATTATATATTGAAACTTTTTTTTAAGTGCTACCCCTTTAAAACCTAGTTTTCTTTTAAATAATTATGGGGTAAATTGTTTTCAAAATTACTTAATGGTTTTTCTTGTTTTATGTTTGATCAATATGAGTCATTTGTGTGGGCAACATATTATATTTGTATTAACTTTACTTTAGAAAGTGTTAATGGGGTTGCATGGACTCATTTTTATACCCATATTTTTGTGATTTGGTCAAGGGAGAACTTTGTCGTTTTGATACGATCATGTATGATGATTCATGTGTTAAATTCATTCTCAGAAGCATTGAATGTGATTGCTAATTTTTTATATTCTTATTTTTTCACAAATACCATATTTATTTAATATTTTTATATTATTGGTATTTTTTAGTATAAAAAAAATTGATTAATTATAATCTTGAATTTTTGACCTATTTTCATTGTGATAATTCTTTACAGTATTTGTATTCTCCAATTATACTGCACTCTCTTTAATATTAAATTATCATTTATAAATTGATTTTAGGTTATTTTTATTAATTATGCACAATCTTAATTGTTCTTCTATTATGAGCATAATTTTCTTTATTAATTTGCCTTATTATTACTTGTCTATCATGGGTATAATAATGTGAATTTTTTATGTTGGTCATATAATGTATATGATTAAAATTATGCAAATTTACTGGACAATATGCATAATTTCTTTTTTTTTTATTTACATAATTATAATTTCACTATTTTGGATGCATTTACGTGAATTTCGTGATATAATTATTTTTTTATTGCATTGATGATAACTATACTCTATCGGTGTATTGTTATTAATGTAATTTGGTGTTATACAATGTACTTTTCTTGGCTTATGTTAATAATTTTCTTATATCCTATCGGTATTAGGATTTTATTGACATAAGTTATAGTGCATTGTAATTTCCTTAGGGATTCTCTTTTAACTGAACTTTTAGAATTACATAATGTTTCCCTATTTTTGTAATGTTCAGTTTATTTCCCTCATTTGATCATGTTTAGTTATATTTATATGGAACCAAAATTTACACTCTCATTTTCTTTTTGTTCCATAATGACTTATAACTTTTAATTGGACATTTTCCCTTCAAAACAAAAAAAATGTTGCATTTTTGTCGTGCAAATTTTCTATATATATATATATATATATATTGATAAAGAAATAGTTGAATTTTATTTAGCCCTCTAGGTATTTTTTTGTTATGTCAACTTATTTTTTCTTTATCAAGTGGAAGAATTTTGTATATTAGAATTTTAATTAATATCTTATAAAATAAATTGTCGTGATATAAGATTTTTACCTTAAATGTCCAATTAATTATACATGTGCAAAAACAAATGTTCTTGATAAAATTATTTTTTCTTATCACATTATTTGTGATCACATTGTTGGGATCTATATTAAGGATTTTATATTGGTCTCTTGTAAAATATTTTCTTGTATAACAAACTCTCTATTGATTTGCAATATTAGTATGCAATTCTTGTAAGGACAATATAAGAATCCCAAATTTTAAGAGATTAATTTCTCCATACCATATTTTATAATATTGTTAATGGTATTCTTGTAAAAGCTAGAGACTTTATTTTGGGATATATAAATAAACCTATGTCCATTATAAATTGTGATGAGAGTTAAAGACTATTTATTATTATATCCTTAATATATGCAAGAATAGGTCTCATTCTTCTGCTGCGTGTAATCATATTTTATTCTCAAGTGTGTGTAAATATTATTTATTGTATCACTTGATTTTTGTTTATGATTACTTGAGAACTTGCTTATGATCTCATATTCTATGTAAAATTATCAAGTGATCCATTTTCTTACTCATGTAATTATTTTTTCAAGATCCTCATAAAGGTCAATATTTTTGTAAAGATTGATTAATATGTGGTTAATTATGAAACCATTTGTGAGAATTATTTATTCTTATGGATGAATTTGTAGGTTTCATATTCTTGTTATTTTAACCATTTCTCTCATTAATCATTTGTTATTCTACTACTTTCTAATTCCTTAAGTAGAATAATAGTGAATTTTAATTCACTTTTATTATTATCTTATAAAGTCATCATTCCACTATCACTAGAACTTTTAATACTAGTGTACCCTAATGATAATCCTAATATTTTTTTTTTGTATATTAAGGATTAGTGAGAGTATATATAATCTTGTATTATCTCTCGAAACTTATATATTTTTTATTGTCATATAATCGTGTGCACATTTAATTATGATATGACATATTCTATAGGGCTTCTCTATTTATTTTTGTCCTATTTTTATTGAGATACATAAAATCCATTGTATCTTTGTAGACATCTTTAACTGATGTTAAGGTCATTCTGTTGGGTACTGCACATCAATCCTTTTGGCATACAATTATGCATTGTGCATCTCTTTTACCCAAATTTCATATTTTAATTGATCAAAATTTTAGAAGTATATAATTTTGTATCATGTCTCGAGACTTATCTATCTGTATTGTCATATATTCTTGTGCACATTTAATTATGATATGACATACTTTATAGGACTTGACTATTTATTTTTGTCCTATTTTAATTGAGATACATAATTCATTGTATCTTAATAGACATTTTAATGGATGTTAAGAGCATTTTGTTGGGCATTGCACATTAATTCTTTTGGTATGCAATTAAGTATTGTGCATTTCTTTACCCAAAATTTCACATTTTGTTTGGTCAAAATTCTATAAGTATATTGTAAATGCAATACTCTTATCGGGTATGATTTTCTACTTTGTAAAAACGTGCTTATTATGATAGTACTTCTATTGAGTACAATTTACACTATTGAAGTACTTATGAATTTTTTTTGTTTGGACCAATTATCTAAGTGTTTGCTCAATTGATATTTTGTGGCCACAATAATCTGAGTGCCATTTTATATATAAACTAGGTGTCTATGAGGTTTTAGTAGGGAATTTATGGATTTTCTACATATCTTTGGATTCTTACATAGTCACTCTTTTTTGAAACTCAGATTAGTTAAATGTCAAATATTATAGAGCATTTATGTAGCCTATATGTAATTACATATGTTATTAGGCTATGATGAATAATTAGATGCATGTAAATTATGCTTTCTCACCTATATAATTTTTCGGACTCAAGTAAAAAAAAAATTATATTAATTAAACATTTTTTTATTTCACTGATCAAATACTTAACTTTGGAGTTTTATAACTCATATGGTTTGGTTAAGTTTTTTATATCTTAGATCAGTGGGAATCTGAAAACTCTCTTATGAGATATGTGTGAAGTAATATCATTTTAGTAACATATCTCTTAGCATTTTTGGATGCTTGAGACCATGTAGTATCATTTTATTAAAATACATTATTCTATATACTTTATGAGAAATATTTGTTAATGTGCATGATATATATCCCTATCGGATATTATTTTGTAGCTCAAATTTCTCATTGTCTAATATAAGATTTGTCTATAATTGTCATTCTAGCTTAATGATTTATCTTTGTATTATTAATTAATACCATCCAAGTGGGAGAATGTTGGAAATAACAGTGGATTGGTATTAATCAATTATATTTTATCATTATCTGGAAATTTAAGATATGATGATAATCATATCTTATAATATCTTTATGATTATTTGAATGGGATTATAGTAAGATTAACTCTGTGATGGGTTGAGTCAATTATAAAAAGCCCATTTGAGGGGTCTCTGCCTACTCTGGGGGATTATAAATTTGTCATCCCGTTAAGCAAATAACAACAACAATACACATTCTCTAAAATAATCCCCTAGAAAGTAGGTAGTAAAATCCTCAAGAGTTCTTATTGAACTCATATCTCTGCAATAGTCATTCCTAGGGTTTTTTTGTTCTTGAAAATCAAGAACGTCAATTCAATATATTTGAGGTACACAAATTCTCTTTCCTCTATCCTTTTATATTTAATTCTCTATACATACTATAATCTTGTATCTATTGATTTAAGGTTTCTTTTTATTTCCATCAAGATTATCAAAAAATTTATTTGAATCAATTTTTTTATTACAAACTTCTTTTTATTTTTATATCATCATCTATTTATTTTATATGTTGAGTGCTATGAGAGTCTTCTCGTTAACGCCTCAATATGTGGAGAAACTGTTCTTACTAGGAGCGATTATCTATTTAAATATCTGTGAAAATATTTTTGTGGATTTTATATACAGTTCTACCTATGCAAATTTTTGTCATTTGAATTAAAAAAGCAAGCGCTTTCGATGTTTAGAAAGATTATAATTTGGATTATAGGTTTTTTAGATTGTAAGATGTATAAAAAAATAAGTTTTATATTTGAGAATTCAGCTTAAATTTTTTTAAAAAAATCTTTAAAAAAGTTTTTTTTATGAAATTGAAAATTATAATTTATTCTTATTTTTTAATAGTTTACTTTTTCCTTTCTGCTATTTTTTCATTTTTTATACTATAAAAATTGATATTTTGTTATATTTCTACGAGATTAATTAGTTTTAAACCGCTTTTCATTAAAGCTACCTAAACAAAAAATTGTATACTTATAATCAATGATACATATATAATCTAATATTGAGATAATCTAATTTTTTTAAACTTCTCCGTATGCTCTAAAACAATAAAATTAGGTTACTTCTACACTTAAACCGTATAAATTGCTTGTTAGCCATGATTGAGGTGTTCAAATTGTCCATATTTCTTTAAAAGAAAAACAACAAAAACTAAAGTTTAAGTAAATTGCGTTCTGGTTGATTTGCATAAAACGAAAAAGTTATTAGCATTTTATAGCAACGTCCAATTTACCAAATAAATTAAGTTTGAGTAAATTTGTTAATGGGAGAAAAACTCTCTTTTTCTCATTTTCAAAACTTGTCTTTATTTTCAATTTTCAAGTAGAAAATAAAGTAGGAAAGACAATAATTCCATAATTGTTATTACACAAACCTATCTTGACAAAAAAATTTCAAGTTAATTTAATTCCTCTAAAATGTGGCAAACAAACTATACCAACTTAGTGCATACTAAGATGTTTTACTTGAGACTTGTATTTTTACCTCTAAATTTTTTTAATAATTTGACAAAGCAGGATATGTAGTCTATTTACTCTAATCAACTGAAAAAATGACAAAGTCTAATAGTTTTGAAATCAAATGCAAGATGATAACCATATTTTAAGCAAAATGTCAATGTTCCATGTTACATGTAACCAACAAACTTCTCTTTATTCATATTGATGAAAAATATAAATAGCAACACCTAAACAAAAAGAAAGATAACAAAGTTCTCTTTATTCATACCACTTATTAGGACAAAAAACACATAATCAATATCAATATGCTCTCATACCACTTATTAGGACAAAAAACACATAATTAACAAACTTCCCCTTATTTATATTGATAAGATAAGAAATATACACTATTAAATAACAATTATTTTGTCACTTGTTTCACACTCATACCTACATCTACCTCTTCAACCATTCTCATCTTTTCGTTCACGTGGTTCGCACCTTATGCCTACATGAGACTATTAAAAAACATATAAACCCTTTTTCTCAGTCATAACCCTTCTTTCATTTAGGATGTGAATTCTGATTCAAAGTAGTGATTTTTCTTATATCATAAATCCTATTTACAGGCCTAACGTCCTAATTTTAAATGATAAAAAAAAATTTATTTTACAAATAAAATCTTTAAAATCTAAACAAATCCTAAAAATAAAACAATATCTTTTTTTAAATAATATCTAGAAATTTAAAATTAAAATAATTTGAATTTTTGTAGATTAATTATTGTTTGTTATAGTAAACTACAATGTATCGGTATAGATGTGCATATGCTATGTTAGATACTTATTGGTGCAAGAATATATATCAATGTTGGATTGTAAAGACTTGAATAGTAAATTCGATGGAACCAAATCTCAATCGTAATTTAAATATCACAATATTTCGATTAATAACCTCTTTCCTGAATTGGACAAACAATAGCTAAGATGCAGGAGGTACACAATTATCAGAAAAATGGTATGGTGCTCATCACAATAACTATTTGGGGATGAAACAACTCCAATTAATAGACAAAAATTTGGCTACTATAAGTACTTAAGTAGCTCATTTTAAGAGGGTTCTTGTCAAATGGTCTCTGGCTGTAGCCCAAGCTTGAGTTAGTGTCTGCAATATCAGAAACTGACTGTTAGATAGAAGATCAAATGACAGGCCATTTGTTATTCTAAAATTTGGCTTGCAAAAACGTGTTTTAAAAAAATGCTATCAAGGGTAAAGTAACTTTGAGGAAGAACATAGCCACCAAGATCTATGTGGCAGATTTTGTGCGTTTGTGTTGTAAAATCCAATAGAAACCACACCTTTCTAACCGAAACCCAAAACAGAGTTGCATTACCTGCTCTGACAAGGGGGCATCAGCATCCAAGCTATGAGACGTCACTTTTTCGGCAATAAGAGGCCCATTTGTTTCAAGTATCATCCTTCAAGGGAAAAAAGTACAATCAAATAAACTTAAACTTTTGTGAAGAATTGTGGCTAAGAAATATATGCATACCCTCCATCAACAATCTCATCAAGACACAAGAGAATGAGATCCAAATTCTCTAGTGCCTCTCTTTTGTCAACATTGCTCCTGTAAAAGGCACACAGGAATAAACACGAGAGCATGGTCAGTAAAGGCGCATCAGGTTTTAAATCCAGATAAAAAAATACAACCAAAATACCTTAACAGAAGTGTGATTGCATCAAAGAAACCTTGAAGAACTGATGCTAGAACGAGCTCATTTTCATCTTCACCACCAGTGACAAAGAAATGCAGGTCTTGTACAAATTTGTAAATAATGATATTGTTCTCAAGTAGTGTTACCTCAGCTGCAGATAATTGTAAACAATGTATCACTTTAAAAAAAAGTGATAATAATCAATAATACTAACAAAGTTTGACCTTTTCTTTAAATAAATAATAACAGATTCTATCATTAGAAATTTTGTATGGTATGCAGAAAGGTGTTTTTGTTGAATTATTGGTTTCATGTTGATTGCCAGAAAGGGAAACTAAAAATAAAGATCAATAATGTCTAGCGTAGATAGCAATCTTCCCTATATATGTTCAAAATCAGATTATTATCACTTACCACCAAGCTAATCAACTTTCAATCTAACTATTTATCAATTAATATAAATCAAAGGGACAAACCAAAATATTACATGTTTAGAAGTTTGGCTGACCTGTGAGGAACTTTTGATACATTCAAATAAAAAAGCTTCTTTTTTTTTTTTTTAAAAAAAAAAAAGCATAATTTTTGGTTAATATAGTCATAGAGAGGATATCTAACTTTTATACTTGTGCACTTGAAATGTGAGGTATTGTCACAGAGAAATGCAAAATGAGAACGCTAAATCATAAGAATGTTCCATAAGAATTACGAATTCACGAAACTTTGTGTATACTAATGTGAAACACCAACTTATGTGACCATGATCCACTTTCATCAACAAGATCACAGAAACACATCAATTTATTATTTAGTCCAAGGTGTGACAGTATGACTTATATTTTGGTGACTTTTGGATGGATAAACTTCAGCACTGTCAGTCTCGGGACATCGCGTATGAGGTATTGTCTGCTTTGAATCTCAGTAGCTTCGTCACGGTTTTGTACTGAAAAGGCGTCTCAGGAGGTTGAACGAGGAGGGTCCCTTGACCTAGATTCCTAAACGATGTGAGACTTTGGATGTACTAGAACAAAAACAAGTTTCTCTGGTAAGTTAAAATTAACTTGTACATAAGCTATTCAATGAAAGTTCTCTCATATTAGCTTTTCAAAAGCTTATTTTAACTTGTTCATAAGTTAATTATAGCTTAAAGGAAGAGTTATTTCATTGTCCCTTTTGTTAGCTCTGTGCTGAAAGTAAATAGAATTCTTGGCATTATTGCCCACAGGTAGAAGTTTTAAAAATCAAACAAAAATGCAATAGATTGACCAATATGCAAAAATTTGTTACATAAAAAATCATGTTTAGATTGATATAGGCATATAGTAACCCCAAGCACCAAATACAAAATAAAGTGACTTCATAGATGGATGGGTGTAAAACACCTTTACTTACCTTCTGTTCGAGCATTTGTCTTAACAGTCTTACTAAATACAAACTTCTCAAAAGCTAACTTTGCATTGTTTGTTGGCCAGTCATCTGAGTAATACTTGACTGCCACACGCTTCCCTTCTGAGTCCAAAAGAAGAATATTTTTTATTGAAGGACACAAACTCTGCAAATGAAACAACAAAGCAGCAAGTTATTAAAGGTAAGGAGTACTATATTTATCAGTGATACCTTGTACAAAGATTAGACACTATCCATAACAATTGTGGCAGTCAATCCACAAATGCAAGCAGAGTGTGTGTGCAACACATTAGACACTATTCATTTTCACATACCATCAGTCATAGAAAAACAAAAACAAGTAATCAATATTTTTATTTTGTTAGTTTCCACTTCACATTGCAATGTCAGTGAAACTTCTGATAATGGCATTTACCATAGGAAAATAAATGCAAAATCCCCCAAGTCAAATAAAAGATTCAATTATAGAGTTCAGTTCATACAGTAAAGTTCAAATATATCTTCCAGCACATTCACTAATCATCATACTTTAGTGTACATGTCTACATGAAAACAATAATGAATCCCTTTCTCTTCATTAAATCAATTCCCCATGAGCAGGTACCATGCCTTGAAAATTAATGAAAACCCAGTTACAAAATCACACATTTATGTCAGAAAGTTCATTCGCTTAAAAAACAAAGACTCAGAGAACCAATTTACTAATCAGATCTGAAACGAGATAAGACATATACCTCAAATTTAAACACACATTCACATGTATATCACTGTTCAAACTCCAAATCACTTGATGATGCAACAATGAACAAACTAACAAAAAAATAACTTTTTGGAAACCCAATTCTTAGATTTGCGATAATGAGCTCAAGTTCATACGGATCCCTTACGACAGAAAAGAATATCAAAATTGCATCCATTTCATAATTCCTCGTGTACTTATCCTATTTAGCTAAGGCCATTAAACTGTGATTTGTGTGAAAATAAGATAAGATGCTTGAGATGAAGATTTTGCAGAGAGAATGAGGCTTACTTGAGATGCCATGTCTGATGTCTGAGAGAAGTTTGCCTGTGCTACGAAGTTTGGAAGATCTGCAATTGGAGGGAGCAAATAAGGAATTATGAATTGCTATTTGAAGGGAAAGGGACAATTTCGTAAATAGAAAATATCTCCTTTAATATAATAAAGTAGTGATGGAAAAACTCAAATTTGTCTCAAAATCAACACCCACAAAGACCACAATTTACAAAACAAAACCCACGTAAAAACTGAAAATCAGGAATTTTTTGTGTTATTCTTAAAATGCTTTCTAATGTAAGCCGTTAATAATTTTTCTAGCCTCCAATACTCCAACCAAATTCCTTTAGACAGAGTGTAAAATGAGAGATATATTGATATTTTCTCATCAATAGATGGAAAATAAAAAATCAGGAAATGGGAAATCAAATTTGTTGAGATTAAAATGTTCATTGGATCAAATAACTCAATAATCCAATTCAACACAAATCAACCATAATAGATGGGATTGGATTGAATTTTTAACTTGATCAATAAAACACAAAAGTATAAAATTGGATGGGGTTTTATAGTTGTTTAACATATTGCAGTATTTTAGTAGTTTGGACACTCCTATAGTTTGTTTTATGATATATTTTATGACTTGAATTTTGATAACTTTTTTATCTATTTATTGATTTTAATATGTTTTAGTTTAATGTTTTTATTGTAGTCATGATTTTACATTTTTTTATAAACATAGTTTAATTTATTTTACTTTACAACAATTATTATTTTAATGAAATTGTTATAAAAATCTAACAAAATAATATTTTTTTATTTCATATTTGGAAAAAAGAATTATTGTCCAACCAATTCATAGGGTTGGATTTTGAGAAAAAATTACACAAACTCAACACAATCCAACATGAACAATTTTAATTTGGTTGGATTATAGATTTCACCAGATCCTACCCAACTTATTCGGGGTGCACCCCTAAGTGAGATATGCATGTATGAAATTCAGTTTAGTGCATCTCCCATATGGACAAATCCTTGATGTTGTTTTTTTTTTCTAATGCATCTTCCTTACCTTTGTAGGAATATTAACATAATTGTGATAAATTTTAGAAAGTAAAAAATTTAACTATTTTACTAGCAAAATGTGAGAAGGTAACAAAAAAAATGTAAGTGTGTCCATATAATGCATTTTTATTTTCAAAATTTTAATATATTAAAAACATGAAACATTTTATTGATGACTATGTATGATAATAGTTTAAATTTTGATTTTTTAAAAATCAAAATAAATATCTAATTGATATTCAATTAATTGGATTGGATGTATAATTCAAAACAATAGAGTTGGATATGAAATCATCCATTAAAATGGATTGGATATGAACTACTTTTACATATCTAACTTTGTTACGCATATAAACTAATAAAAATTAGGTAGTTAATTCAAGCGTTTTTTATAACATGCATTTCATTTACTCATTAAATTTTTCTTGTCTAGAGCGGCTTATATCGAAAACAGGTTTGGTATTGTAGCATGGAACAGATAATTTACTAATTTAGTGGTCCTTAATTTATAACATGTTAAATGAAGGAAAGAATAACAGAACATGAATATATAGTGCAGTATATAATGATGCACTTAGGAGACCGGATTTTGGAGGGTGTTCCACGCGAATCAGGTGAATCGTAAAATGTGCAGCTATATAGTGCTGAGGAACTGTAAGGCTCTTTACATTTTGCCTTTGATTGTTTGGAATAGGAACATGTTTTAAGGAACTACCTAAGACAGTTAACCATATATAGATGTATCAACCAGCATCACTCTCCGCAGGTATCACAATTAATTACTTCTTCATGTCAGCTTTTGTTTACCACGCTTCGTGGCTTCAATATGTTTTAATTCATTTTTGTTTTGGTGCATTACGTTTAGGTGGCAATGTTGTTGGACTCATGGCTATAAACTTGGAGACAATAGCATATCATCATTTGTATTCAGAGGAGAATGGAATCAAGGTGCTAAGCTTTTATACTCTGCATCTACCTAAATGCATTCAGGTCTGTTTGTTACCAGAACAATTCTTTAACTATGCCTCTCTACCTATGGCTAAAGTAAAGTAACCCAAAATGGGTGAGAGGTCTGGTTTTGCTCTAGTTATGTCTATTCTCTAGTTAAACAGGAGAACGTTACGCGCAAATAATGTGCTACTAACCTTATGCTATGTAACTGGAATCTTTTCGCGGTTTCACATTCGAAAAATTCCTTTTAGCTATATAAAAAGTAAAGTCATAACCATTTTAGATTCAAAATTAATTAATTATGAAATTATTAATTATGAATTGAAATAATTTGGAATAAAAAATTTTACATTAATATTTACTACTAAGCTGTTTTTATAATAAAACTATTAAAACATAAATTACATAATTTCAAAATTATTTTAATTGTAATAAATTTTATTCAAAATAAATTCTGTCAAAACTACTCTAAATATGCATTTTTTATAACAAAGTGAAGGTAACAATTTAAAACGAGCTTTTGCACTTCTAAACGTTGTTTTAAAATATCCCAAATCTTTCAAAATAAATGGTAATTTTAACTGATTTTAAGTAGAAAAAAATTATAAAATAAATATTATATTTATACATGATATATATATATAGAGAGAGGGAGGAAGGATCCACTTACTTCAAGATTAGTTACTTATTATAATAATTTTTTTTCTTAAAATTTAATGTTTAAGATTAGTTACTCATTACAATTTTTAGATTTTAAAAAAATAAATTATTGGGATGAAGAGTAAGTTTTTAAATTTAAGTTTGAAGTAATTGGATCATTTCTATCATATATATATATATATATATATATATGTGTGTGTGTTAGGAATGACAACGGGTTAGGGCGGGTACGGATAGTAGTTACTCGCCACCTGACCCACTATAAAAACTCATTACCCACTAAAACCCATCGGGTATCCGCTATAGAAATACCTGCGGATTTTTTTAATATCTGTGAGTATCCATGGGTACCTATGGATATTTAAAAAAAATTAAATAAAATATCTTTTATAAGAAGTTTTATCAAATAAATAATTTATTTTTTGGAAAATTTAAAAATAAAATTATACTAGTTTCTACAAGATTAATTAGATCTAAAAGTATATTAATATAATATATTATAAGAAAATATTTAATACAAATAAATTCTTTATTTTATATTATCGGTATTTTTATAATAAATAATTTTATTAACTATGAAGTTTTTATAAAAAAATAAGATTGATATCAATGAATTTTGATAATTAATATTTTAAATTGATTTATTTTGCAAAAATATTATATTTTTTAACTTATATATATTATTTTAGTTTAGGGGGTAACGGGTACTATGGTGACTCGTCCTCACCCCCATTAAGGAGCAGATAGAAAAAAAAAAAAACATGTATCCGCGAGTAACAGGTACCCATTTATACTATCCATGTGATACTTTTGCGGGTTTTATCTACATCCGCAAATGTGAATTTTTTTGTCATCCCTAGTGTGTGTGATAGAAAAACATTTACTTACTCTAAAAGTAAGTATAAAAGACTTATTTTTTATCTCACCTTTCATTTTCTTGTTTTAAAATCTAATAGTTAAGATGAGTTATTCATTACGATCATTATATTAATATTAATTGTTCATTACAATCATTAGGTTTTAAAGAAAATTAATAGGATGAAGAATAAGTATTTTATAATTACTTTTCTAGCGAATGGATTCCCTTCCATATATAATTACAAAATTGATAATGAATGAAATTAATTTTTATTTGAAGTTTATTTTGAAATGAAATAATTTATATTTAAATATTTTTATTGTAAAAATAAATTAATATTAAATTTGAATATAATTTTTTTATTTATTAAAAAATTCAATCAAAAAACAATTTTGATTCCATTACCATATATATTTACCGAACATGAATACGAAACATGTAAGGTGAATCTAAACCCATTGTAAAAATGTGAGATGTCTAGTTAGAAAAATAGAGTATTCCAGTGAATGTCTGAGTCTGACAAGTGACAACACACAACAGGGATAATCTAATCTCTTTCAAGCTCCAATTATGTTTGTTGGTATAGTTTTTTTGTTTAAGAAGATAAATCAGTTGAGGCCATATGGGTGAGACAATGCGCATATAACTATGATTTATAGCGTGCTCTTTGACGAAATATATGCAATATTTTTTCTTTTTTGTTTCATCTTTATCTCGTTAAATTTGCAAAAATGTTTTAATGTGAAACGAAACGAGGTTTGGATGATAAGAAGCGAGTTTTTTGAAATATTCAAGATAATGGTATCCAGATAATTAACCTTAGCAAATGCATCCATTCATGCATAGCGTTTGTATTTACATAAATTACATGTCTTGAGATTGGCCTAAGAGATTATCTGCTTAGCACTAGAAGTAAATTGATATTGATAATTAGCCAAATTTGTTAAATATAAGGAGCGTTTCTAGAATATTTGATAATTGATGGATATGCTCAAGGACTGTAGAAGGAGGGACCGCACTTGCATTTCCAGCTCTCGGGTTCATAGTTTGCATACTGTATTCCCAAATGGCTACGCTTATTGCTCGTGCTGGGAACTTGGATGGCTTCACATGGAACGCAACCATAACATTTGTGCTCACAACTTGGTGGACTTGACCCTATTTTGCTCACCCCTCCGTCACATGCTTCCTTCCTTGTCTCTGTTGTTCCTTCTTTGCCCAATAAACCCTTTAACATACACACAAAACAAACACGGTACAATATATTAGTCATTATTAGTACACCCAAGTTCCAAACATATATATATAGAGAGAGATGAACTCACCTGTTTTGATTCTGTAGTATACGGTGGTGGGGACTTTAGAGCCTCTTCTTGGGCTGAAAATATGGGAGAGAAAGAATGAAGCCTATCACCTAAAGCATAATGAAGTGATCAAGCTCCATTTTCTCACTACAAATGTTTCCTAAGTTTTACACAAATGTCACTACTAATTTCTAAGTTGCTTGATAAGCCCACAATTGCAGGTGCTGTCTAGAAAGTAATAGAAAGAAATGAATATATAAAATGATCTGTGTAATTACTAACCTGGAAGAAACGGCCTCCTTACTGCGGAAACAAAACTCACTATTTGAAGAGCTAGCAGAAAACAGAATAATCTTCCTATCATTTTTCTTTCTTCAGTGCAAAAGATGGATGTGATGAGATGATGTTTGTTGTTGATGATAATGTTAGTGATTATGTTTGTTGTTGAAGGTAATGTTTGAGAGAGGTGCTGATTTTGAATCATCACAACAAATGACTAGGCATGATTGCTGGAATATATGAAGGCTACCAAAGGAGGTTGCAAGCTTCAAATCCCGAAAAGCAGGCCAGGACCCCCAAACATTCCAAGGCTACACTTTAAAACCTCTGCAATGGCCGAGAGATTTTTGCTTCACAAGCAAGAGATTCAGTTTTCTTATCACACAGTTAAAAACCTCAGCAATTTTCACCTTCATTTGACAACTCACTAGGAACTCCAAAGACTAGTCCTTTTTCCACTGTCTTTCTGCTTCTAACCTTGGATAACTTACCTTTCAAAACAAGCCAAACCTTTCTCTCTCAAATCAATCTAAATTCGTAGTACTATTTATGGTGGTCCAGAAAATCAGAATAACAGAACCCTTTTTGGGCCTGATTTTCTGAAGCACCTGCAAGACCCATATAAATATCTGATACTATTTCAGATTAAAAAAAGAACAAAAAAACTTTGACGTATAGACCACACACTTACACAGTCTTTCCCTTTTCCTGATGCTTTCATTGCCATATGAGGAAGAAAGAAATCATCAACAGAAAGCCAGTTATTAAAAGTGGTAAAAAGTACCAGCCTCTAAGGATTCAGCTCTGCAGGAAAAGAAAAATTTAATGAGTTAGTTAACGAATTAAATAAGGTAACATTCTCAACTTTGTACAGGTTGGTTGTTGAAGAACATACAAGTCTCCTTAGTAACATCCAATCTGGGCTATTCCTTTCCTACTTGGCATTGAATTTGGGTTTCTCACCTCGCCTGATGGATATTTTCCCACATTCAATGAAGAGCATATTCCGGTTAGATAATTTATTAAGGTTTGAAAGGCACCATGCATGAAAGATCACAAACAAGGCATGCGCGATTAAAAATAAGAGCGTAGTGAATTATAGGTGAGATAGCCATTAAGTGTTAGTATATCAATACCAAAAAGAAAAATGCATTAGTATTATCTCATTGTTTCTGCCAAGCTTTTTAAGCACTATACAGTACTAGTAGCCATTATTGTGTTTTAATTGACTGCAACCAGTGTAGTTTGTGTGATAGTATGTGTTTCATAGAGATAGGAATAAATATGCTCGGTGATGTTATATACAGGTTATTAGTAAAAATGACATGAATAGTTCGTCGGTCAGTCATGCATGTAAAAGGACAATCAAGAGAAGACATGGCTAAATAACGAATGCACCTATATACGTTGTACACATTTTGTGGAATGTGGGTGAACACTATTGTCTGGGAATTATTACTTATAGTTATTGGGCAGCTGAGTGGTTTTAGTAAAAGGATATTTCATATCTTGATGTGCAATGTAGTCAAGGAAGCTGATGTTATCTAATTACTAATCTGCAGACAGTTGCCAAGAAAGTGACAGAAAAGACACCTAGTAATGATATAGAGTTTAGGGCTGCGAAAAGGAATTAAGAAAAGACAACGAGGGAAGAAAAAGATAAGTGTTACGTGTTAGATGGTTTGCATGAATGTTTGGCTATTCCAGTAACGTTAATTGGGAAATGAAAGACTAATGGTATATTCTTCTGCTATTATATATATTTTTACTAATCTTCCTATTAGTACTTTATAAAGTATTATATAAAAAAGTGAATAAATTCAGTATCTTAAAAACATTAAGGAAAAAACACGTACGATTGTACACGGCATGACTAAACAAATCACGACAGATTGTGCAGATAGATATTCACTTTTTTATCATTCAACGTGGAAACTAATTCATGCAGGAATTATGGCCTAGATTTATCACTAAATAAATTATTATAGGTTATATGTTTTATGTTGCTTATAAGATGTGCAAAGTAATAAATTATTATTGCTTACCAGATAATGAAGGAACAACACAGTAGTCATTGCACTATCATGCTGGCCAGTACGATATATAAGTGTCATGATATATACAGTTAAAAAAGAAGTGAAAAACCCATCTTATATAATGCAACTCAAGGCAAAGTATAACAGCTAAAGACAATAAAGGCTATCAGCTTAGTGCATAACCTGTCTCAGACGTTTTGTGACAACAGTATAACTACTTCCAACATAGCTTTCACATCTTTCTCCAATTTCAATGGAAAATAAGGATATACTTTAGTTACGAATGCAACTATTTGGGTTTTTCCCCAACAGAGTGCACATGAACAAAAAAATGACAAAAATAAAGTGGTTTTGCAAAAAAATTCCAGAATGGTGTAGTTTACACTAAACCTGCCACATGAATTAGCCGTTTAGATTAAATTATTACAAAACCGGCAAATGAGTTGTCGGTTTGACAAAAAGACAAAAAAGATGTTGGAAAGTGCTGGAATCTGATAACTCATTTGCCGGTTTTTGGAGTTTTTTTTGTCTTTTTACCAAACCCACAACTCATTTGCCAGTTTTGTAATAATTTAATCCAAACCACCCATTCATAAGACGGGTTTGGTGCGAACTACTCTATTCAGGGAATTTTTCACAAAATCACTTTATTTTTGTTATTTTTCCATTCATCTATTTTCGTTCATCTACTCTGTTGTGAAAAAACCCCAACTATTTAGACAGACTTAATATATTATTAAACGACATACATAATATAAGAAGCCATAACAAGCTAACTAACTCCAACCAATAACTTGAGTTACTATATCCCTAACTGATGGCATCACATATGCCCCTGCTTCATTATTGATAGCCAACTTGAATACAAAATCATGAGTCAATCAAACCTTTCATTGAGCCAAAAGGTATTTTTTGGGTTGAAAACTTATTATAAGGGGATTTACGAGCAAGATCAGCTTTATCAACCTTGGTAATATTTAAATCTGGATCAGCAAATATACAGATTGGCAACAGGTAACTACAGGAAAGAATTGCCCATGCAAATTGAATGTAATTAAATCACCAATGTTAGTGTAATCAAATGTTTGATCACACAAATTTAGCTGCCTATAAAAAAGAGCGAAATAGTCTTTAAATCACAAATCCTTCTTATATACCAGATAATGATACAGATCAGAGTCTAAAATAAAATTTCACATTGATAATGTTCAAGTCCAGGGATAATTACTGTCTTTCTCAGAAAAGAAAAATAACAGCATTCTAATAAACAATTAAAAAAAAAAAAAGAATTTACTGATCTTATAAGTAAGATCAAGGGACAAAGCAAAGATGGTAGTTTTGATGGTTAACACAATTGACACAAATCTTCACACTCATTTGTTACAAAACAAAGGTGCATTCCTAGCCATGACTTTTTGGTGTCAAGTCACGAGTGCCAGATTGCGATCCTTTCTTGGGGTGAATGGTCTCAGCTACAGCTTCAATCTCCTCCTTTACCCGTTCAAACACACCAGGCGCTTTGACTTCATCAGCTGAAGTTCCCTCATCAATGTCATCACTTGTCCCATGAGTTTCCTTGCGATGGTGAGGAGATTTGTCATGATGAAACACTGCCTCAATCTCCTCCTTAGCTCGCTCAAAAATGTTTGGAGCTTTCACATCTTTCCCTTTCAAATCAAACAAAATACGAATAACTTAACTCTTTAACTTTTGGAAGAAAGAAACATAACAGTCATGTCATGGAATTAGTCAACATAAATACCATGAACTTAATTTGAAGTTTGGATAAATTAATACTTCCAAAACAAGTGATGATCACTGATCAAATAATCCCCACAAGTCCAAAACCAAAAAGAAAAGAACTTTCAGCAATGGACATGGAAAAGAAGTTCATGAGAATTAAAAAACAAAAAAACGAGTAAAAAATGGAATCTTTTGTTATGTGGTTCTAATTGGTAATTTAAGAAGTTACACAGCTTTTGAAATAAAACAAGGGTAGAAGAAAGTGACAGAGAGACAATTAATATCTGATTTCCCTATTCTCACAGTTCCTTCTAATTGGAAAACTCAAAGGTTATTATCATATTATAATTTTAATCAATTTCAACGAGAACAGATCAAGCAATTTTTCGAAACTAAGGTAAAAAACATAGAAATGGCAACAGATGAAAGATGAAGCCCATGATAGAACAGCATCAAGTATAAGAATATTTTTAACGAAAAATATAAAAAGACGATACCTGAAAGCGAGTCTTTTGGTTTGCGCTCCATATCTGCCATTCCAGGACTTCAGATACGATTGAGTTAGAGCGGCGATCAAATATGAAAAAACTAGTTTCATACACTTGTCGTTATGTCATTAAAAACATCATAAGTAGGATCTTATATATTAAAAAAAAACTATCAGACATCTTAATGATAATTAATCACAGTAAAATTAATATATTACTAATACTTTTTTAAAAAACAATAAAATCAACAATTTATTTTTTAATGATTTATGTTATTCAGTTAAAAGTATTTTAAGTATTTTTCTATACCAGAGAATCAGTAGTTTTTCATTTCAATAAAATTCTGGATACAAATTACAAAGTCGTATCCACTGATTTTTTTTGTCTATCTTCGAGAGTATTAAAATAAATACTATGTTTAAGTACTTTCCTGTTAATAAGTATTGATGAAAAGTATCTTCTTAGATTTTTTGAGATTTTCAAATGGTTTACCGAAGTGGCCAAACATCGGTGCACCAAGAAAGTTGTTAGCCGGTTCTATTTTGGATTAAGGACAAATTTTTTTCTGCCACCAAAGAAAAATCAGTTGGGTTTAATTGATGAGTTTAATTGATATACATTTTCAGCCTAAAGATTTTTACGTTAACATTCCATCACAATTATTTATTCATGATAAATTTGTTAATTTTACTAGTTAGTATTTTAAAAGTCACATAAATGAAAAGTTATGATTGAACATCAGTGTACAAATCTTTTACTCTGACAGTGTATAACAATTAAACTCTTAATTGATAAAGATAGAACTTAACATATTTTTAATATGAGTTTCTTAACTAAAAAATATTATTTTAATATGGATCTCATAAGGTGAGATGTTTAAAAATGGATAAAAGTTGCTAAGCAACTCTTATCCATTTTTAGACACCATCTATATTAAAATAATAATTTTCATGTTAAGCAACTCTCATTAAAGATGTTTTAACTCCAATTATAATCATAATATAACTTTTTAAATATTTTTAAATGATTTATTTAAATCTTTTATAAAATATAAAATTTCGATATCATCCTCTTTCTCTATTGGTGTCTTTCTTGTCACAACAATAATAATTTACAATTAAAATAAGAAAATAAGAATTAACACACAATAATTTTATGTGAATAATCATTAACTTATAAGGAAAAAATTATGAGTAACATTAAAAACATATTTTCACTAAATAAAAGAAAAATTACAATCTCTTTTTAAATATAAGAAGAAAACAATTTCATACTCTCTTTTATACTAGACAGAATACACTCACTTAAAACTCTATTATTCCTAACTCTTTCAATGAAGAGCTACTAGTGGTGACACTTTATAGTCAAATGCATCAAATGACTAAAATGACTTACTATTTACAGCAAAACTTTGAATTTATGCATTAAATACAGTGAGAAATTTTTCTACCGTCCCAAGATTCCAACTAAATTCCTATAAGTAGAGATAGAAAACTTTTCATTATTCATCCTTTTTTGAGTTTGCTAACCTCAAAAGTGGATTTACCACAACATATGGTTTCACACTCCTACCCACCACGCTTGCTTCTTACTTCTGACACTCAAATCATCTTTATGATGTCACATTCCCTACCTCCCAAACAAAATGCTCCTCACCCATAGTTTGTCCCTAAATAAATTTTGCATAAAATGTCTCCTCCCCAATCACATACAAAAATGAAATAAAATAAAAAAGATTGCATTTCGAGTAGTTAATAAAAAATATTTTATTTTTGGATCAAGTGATTCAAAATTTATCCTTACTATTCCAAAGAGATATGTCTTCTGAATTCATTACTATTCCAAAGAGATATGTCTTCTGAATTCATTAATCCGAAATGTACATAAAATATTATATTAGTTTTGGATCAAGTGATACAAAATGAACATAATTTATATTTATACTTTTATTTCATTCTTGTGAAGGTAAGGACATTTTGCATGAAATATTTTGTGTGTGGTTGAGGAAGACATGAGTACTGAGTATTTTGGGTGTGGGAGGAGATATACGTGTATTTTGTTTGGAGGAGGGGACTTCTCACGACAGGGGTAAGCATGTTATGCCATCTAGTGTGATAGAAAAAAGTATATATGTTCTTGAACCATTGTGTTATTTATGGTCCCGATCAATAAGTATGTAATATATAATTATTTGATTAAAATAATTTATAAAATAAATTAGAGAATTAATTATATGTTACTTATTGAATAAGACATGTGATGCTTCAATATCATGTAATAATTTCTCATGAGATGGGGCTTTTATGAGCGAGGATGAGTAGTAGTTTACATTTTGGGAGGTGTCAATAGTAATTTTAAGAGTGTCAAAAGAAATTGCATGACTAAAAATCTCTTAGCCTATATGGAACTAAATGACATTATAGGGTTTTTCTCTCTTCACCCCCATATGTTTTTAAAAGAAAATAATACCCTTTAGGTAAAAAATCTCATAACCCTATACATGGAGCTTTCCATTTCACCATTCTTTCATAACGACGACAACGACAACCTCTATCTCCATTTCGCATTGTTCTTCTTCTAAATCCAGACTTGTAAAAGTTGGTTCTTGTATATACTTGCTTAATCTTCACTCTATTTCCATCTACATTCTTCTCCCTCATCAAAATAAAAAAAGGTATATGCTTGTCCCTTAAACTCCATTTTCATGTAGATTCAAATTTGTAATTCAGATTGGTGGAAGTGTCAGTCCAGATTCAATATTTGATGATGATGGGTTGTTGCTCCGGATTAGGGGTTTCAAAATATATTTTGATTTATGTAGTTAAGTAGTTTGAATAGACGAATCTAAATGAAAAAAAAAAAGTGTGTCAAGTAAAAAAGTCTATATTGTATAATCTAGACTTAGTTTGAAACAACAATCTAAACTTAGTTTGGATTAGTCAATTTAGACTCAATTCGAAACAACTAATTTGGAGGGTTTTTTTACAAATCCGAATTCATGTCTAGCTTTGATTACTTAATATGGACTTGTACCACAAATCATGCTTTCATGAATATGGATTAGACAATTTGAACTCCTTAAATGACACTCCAATTTTGTCATTTGGATTGGCCTATCCAAAGTAATTATTTGCAAAAATGAAAACAACATGAGCAAACCACCTACATAGTTTTTCTTTGACGAGGGAAAGGGATGAAGATGAAAATGGAATCCAGATTAAGCAAGTGTGAAGAAACAAACTTTTACATGTCAAAATTTAGAAGAAGAAAAATGTGAGATGAATATGGAAGTTGTTATTTTCACTATGAAAGAAGGGTAAAATGAAAAACTATTGTACATAGTATTGGAGATTTTTACCCAAGAATATTATTGTCTTTTACAAAATATATATATATAAATAAAAGTGGTGGCAGAAAAATGGAAGGTACAACGAGAAAAACCCGACATTGTATGGACGCGGTCTGGTTAGGTTATTCGGGTGAGTCCAACAATTAGTTAGGCTTCACAGAGAAAATATAATAGGCATATGTAGCAATTTCGATTTTTGTGAATGGTTGTTGGAATTTTCTGAAAATGTTAAAAAGAAAATGGTGTAGAAGCTTCTATACTGATACGCATAGCATCGCAATGAAATTAATACTATTAGACTTTAGAATTGAGCTTAATGAAGTAGTGTAATAGTTGCTACACATGTCTATAAGTTGCATGACTAGTAGTAGTATGTAAGGTGTTTGGTTAATGGTGAAGCACAACATGGATCACATGAAATGGAAATTGGAAAGTGATGATGATTCACGACATGGGCCTCTATAGAAAAGTCAATGTCCGAGTAACGTTTTGTGCGAGCAATTAACAAACTTATAGAAATTATTTATGTCGGGGACTCAAAACACGAAGATGAATTGAACCGCGTTGAATACTCGACTTTCATAGTCCAAAACAAAATTTCATGACTTCCCAATTTCGACGTTTGAAATATGAATTGAATACGACATGTGCTGCAGTTTGTGTCGCTCTTTGCATGTTATTGTCTCATTCCAATTCATGTTACTACTTTACTATATATTATATGGATTATGTAATTTAACTTGTTCAACGTTACTTGGCTAATAAGCTTTCCAGTTTTTCTTTGCCGTCTAATTTTCATATTATAAATTTGACTCTCTAACTTAATTACAATACCGTACCAGTCACTCTTTTTCTATATTACTTCAACATTCTTAATATTCTTTATTCTATCACTTGGAAATATATTTTACATATTAACTCTACTACTAATCAAAAAAATTTTCTCTCAATCATTTCAGATTATCACCTTTAATTTTTTATTTGTAAACTTTTTTTTATTCATCTAATTCTTTCAAGCTATTATCTTTTATTTTATTTCCATATTAAATTTTAATATTTAAAATAAATAATTTTATATTTTTTTTATTTACTCATTATAATTAAAATTTATTTGATACATTTACAAGTATTTAATTATTATAAATTTTAATTATATAAAATAAATATTTATCACTTGCTCAATTTAAGTAGTTATATGATTGGTCTAATTGGTGAAGCCACTTAAAGGAAGAAAAAAAAGTTGGCAAGTTCAAATTTTCCTATAATTAGCACTTGTCAATAAAAAAAACACATAAAATGTAACAACTGACATTATATTTTTAATTTATTGTTAATTCTCTTTTATATACATTCACTTGTTGAATAAACCTTATATTAAATATCATTATCACTTAACACAAAGAGTATTTTTAAAATAAAATTTGAATTTACCGTGGATTAATCAAAACTACTTAATTTAATTATCTTTAAAATTAACTATTTGTCGTATGTTGCTTATAATTAGGATCGAATATACTATAAAACAAGAATAACACAAAAGAGCGCTATCAACATTTATAGTTAGTTTTTGTAATTTTGATAAATAATAAATAAAAAATATTTATTTAATCTATAAATGGAGGATTATTGAGTTATTATAGTAGGGTCTAGAAAAAACTTTATCTAAAAAAAAAGTTTAAAAATCTTGTACTCGGGAGAACCTTGGAAAAACTTATACATATCTCTTTTAAAATATACAATATTATAACATAAATGCATAAAATTCGAAATAAAAAAATAAATAATAAAAAAGAGAGTTGGGGATTTACCTTATTTTTTTATGAAGTGTAAATTAGTCAAAAATATTTTACATTTAGATATGGAAGTAGTATAAATAATCTAAATATAAAAATATAATGTCACAATTATAAGAATAACAATGCCATCTTATTAAACTCTCTTTTTTTAAAATATTATAAAAAATTAAATAAATATTGTGTAAAACAGTACTACGTATCTTCTTAAATCACAGAAGTTTAAGATTATAGATAAATTAAGAAAATATTTATAGTCAAACCTAAAAAAAATTATTTAATTTTAATCATGCGTTGGAAATACTTTTATTAGTTCGACTTTTTCTCATAATTATAGTGCAAATTTTTGTATATTTTTCATATCTTGAAATTCTAAAACATTAACGCATTTAATCGTACTATCATACAGCTTAATTCATTTTAACACATAACAAATTAAATGAATGGATCATTCCCTCAACCTATTTGGTATGCTTCACCTCACACCATAGATTCTAATATTTGTGTTAAATTGTTATAAATGTTAATCACACGAGTAATTTTTTTTTTTTTAACAGCAAAATTATATTCTATTATAGGAAGTTGAAACACAACGTTTCAACCTGATATACAAATAATATAGTATTACACTGACTATGCTCCACGTAACCTATAACTCTATTTCATATTCAGCATAGACAATCTCGGTTGGAAGTACCAGTCAGAGAATACACACCTTGCCTTAAAACCAAAAGAGTACAACAACCATTGTCAAGATAACATTTTTATCGACATTAACATATCAAGGGATTCGACGTTGGTCCTTTGAAAAATAACATCATTCCTTGATAACCAAATAGTTCAACATACGGAAATCCAGAAGATATACCTGCACTTTTTCTTCCGCGTTCCCACCACCCAGGCAGAGGATAATAGGAACAATTGATTCAGATCCTCCGGCAGTGGTGTCTGTACCCCTACCCAGCTGATAACTTTATACCACAGCCTTTGTATGATGGGGCATTGTAAAAATAAGTGATCCTTGGTCTCTATCCCATTATTACAAAACACACAGACAGAATTGAGCACCGGTTCCTGAATCCCTCTCCTTAGCAGGTTTTCAACAGTGGGTAATCTATCCCTTAGCAGTCTCCAGGAGAACAGCAGTACCTTTGACGGCAGTTTTTCCTTCCACAACCTACGTAGATCCTGGGAGTCCACAAAGTTGATTCCTAAGTCAGATACTCCTTCATTCAACACCTTATATCCTTCCGCCACTGAATATCCCCCCCACACCTGAGTTCCATCCTCACGCATCTAAATCCCACTCGACCAATACGACTTCACTTACCGCCTCCTGTAAAGCAAGAAGCAATTGCTCCTCCCAGACGAACAAATCCCTCTACCAGACCCATTTCCATGATGATAGATGGCCTCCTGTATCACGCTTGTCCTTAATAGTAATAAATTTATCCTCTGTCAAAGCATACAATCTAGGGAAAAGTTCACTGAAAGCTGAATCTCCCAACCACCTCTGCTCCCAAAATAAAGTCCCCCCTCCGGACCTTACTGTCCTGTTAATTCGCATTTTGAACCAACCAGGCAAGGTCGCATTTGGTCCATCAATCGCCTATATGTCTTTCCACCACTGCGATGTTTGAACAAAAGACGTGGGCCTCACCACAAACCCTTCTACCTTCCTGTACCGACTTCTCAACAGCGGTCCCCAAATAGTCGTCTCATTTGATAATATTCTCCACCTCTATTTTGTCAGCAAGCTCAAATTAAATTTCTCCAAACACTTCACTCCTAGCCCTCCCTCATCTTTTGGTCTACATACTTTTTCCCATTTCACCCATGCAATTTTTGACTGACTATCATTACCTCCCCATAGGAAAGTACGTTGCATCCTCTTGAGGGTCTTCAGCACTGACTTGGGAGCCTTATAAAATGATAAAAAGTACAAAGGAAGTGAAGTTAACACAGAGTTCAATAATACCAACCTCCCAGCAAAAGTCATATTCCTTGCCTTCCAACCTGACAACCGCCTTTTGAACTGATCAATAACTGGCTTCCAAAGTTGTTCCCTCTTAGGGTTTACTCCCACTGGTATCCCTAAGAATTTGAATGGTAGTGAACCAACATTATAGTTTAGCATGCCAGTGGCCGCCAATGTGAAATATTCCGACACATTTAGACCATAGAAACTGCTCTTACTAAAATTTACCTTTAACCCTGACACCATTTCAAACCCCCTTAGAATTACCTTCAGATACCATACCGATTGCAAGTCCGCTTCACCCATCATTATGACATCATCCGCATACTGTAGCACTGAATACTTGACATCCTCTTGTACCTTTAGTTCTTTGTACAAACCTTTTTGGATTGTTGTTGTATACAATGCTGGTAATGCTTCCGCCACTATCAAAACCAGAAAAGGCAATAGCGGATCTCCCTGCTTCAACCCTCTCGCTGGTTTAAACTCTGGAGTCGGACATCCGTTTACTAGGATTGACACATAGCTATTCCGGACTATAGCACTCATCCACAATCTCCATCTCCTTCCAAACCCCATTTTACCCAGCATATAATCCAGAAAATTCCAGCTAACCGAGTCGTAAGCCTTCTCAAAATCCACCTTGAACAAGAAGCACGGGTGTCGTCTTCTTTCTGCCCAGTCCATAAGCTCATTTGCCACGACTACTCCATCCAAAATTGATCTGCCAGACAGGACAGCCATCTGAGAGGCCGATATTAGCCCCAAACAACACTTTTTTCAACCTCTCAAACAGTATCTTCGAAATAATCTTCTGCACGCTTGATATTAGGGAAATAGGCCTGTACTGGCTTAAACCTGCAGGTCGAGCCACCTTTGGAATGAGAGCAATAAAAGAAGAACTTACCCCTCTCGGTAAAATCCCAGTCCCATGAAACTCCTGTACTGCCTTAACCACATCTGCCCCAATTACTTCCCAACATGATCTGTAAAAATTCATTCCAAATCCGTCGGGCCCTGGGCTTTTCCCTCCTTCACATGCCCACACAGCCGCCTTAATCTCCTCCTCTAGAAAAGGCTCCTCCAACCCCTGCCTTTGCTGTTCTGATATTTGAGCAATAGGCACTCCATCCATGGTCGGTCGATCCACCCATCTCTCCTGGAAATTCCCTGAAAAGTGTTCTAATACTTTAGCTCTAATATCAGACACACTCTCCAACCACCCCGAATCTGATTGGACTGCCAACAAGGAATTTACATGACATCTCGACTTAAAACAATTATGAAAGTACCTGGAATTATTGTCTCCGTTGAGAGCCCATTTCACCCTTGATTTCTATGCCAATGCATGTTCCATGACCCTTGCTTTGGACCAGTATTCTGTCAGGAGGTCCTGCCTGGCTCTGTTATCCACCTGAATGCCTGCCACTAACTGTTGGTCAACCACTTCCATCTCCCGGACCCTTTCGTCCAGAAAATTGACATCTTTTTTCCACACATCTTCAGACCACTTTTTTATGTCTCCTTTAATAGCTTTTAACTTCCTTGCCAGCTGATACATCTTCCATCCTGAAACCTGAATCAGATTCCACCTTGCTGCTATCAACTCTCCAAAAGAGGCCTGTTCCAACCAATAATCAAAAAACTTGAATGGCTTAGGTCCCCAATTCTGCTTATTATCTTTGGTGCTGATCCAGCAATGATCAGAGAACTCCCTCGAGCCTACCCTCTGTGCAGTAATTCCCCACTCATCCATCATGGCGGGTGAGAAAAGGAACCTGTCTAATCTGCTTACTGACTGCCCATCTGGTGAAATCCATGTGACTCCTTTTCCAATGACTGGAATGTCTACCAGTCCCATATGTTGAATGAAGAATTCAAATTCCTCCATCTCCCTCCTCGAATGGTACGTAGATCTTCCTATAACTTCACTCCTTCCAGTAACCGCATTAAAATCTCCACCAACTACCCATCTTACATTTGGGACCCCTTTTCTAGTCATCATTAAGTCGGTCCAGATCTTTCTCTTTCCTTCCAATGTGCATGGAGCATAAACGTTGACAACACAGTTGACCGCGTCTGAATTCTTCCCTTTAAAGGCTACGTACCATTCGAGTAATTGGTTTATTAAACTCTAGTCATTGAATTGGAATAAGTGTTTTTCTCCAAAAAGAATTGGGGCAGCAGGTAGAAAGATATGTATGTTTGATCCAATTAAACTCTAGTCAGTTTGTGGATTTTGTTCTGTTCCGGCATTACACATTGCTCTGACCGACAACAACTCCCACAAGTGATCCAATATTGGACTCACTTCTTTCTAATCTTCACAATTACCAATATTAATATTATAGTTAATCCAAATAATAGCTTTCTATTCAAATTCTTTAAATAAAGCTTATTTTATAATGTAAATATTACGTAAATAAATTTTGTAAATTTTTTATTTATGAATATAATTCTTATTAAACAATATAAAGAATAAAATATTACGTAAATATAAAGCTCAAAATCATTTTCCGATACTTCAAGCAAGTACAATATCTTTTTAGGACCACAAAATTGAAAACAAACAAGATAAAACACATTATTTAAAGTAAACTTGGATAAAAGAATAAAGTAGTTATATTACATAGTATTATTCGGTACATCGATTTTCCCAATCAAGTGAGATTAGTTCTTTATTAACATGAAGGACAATAAAAATGAATGAAGATTACAAAAGATGAAAAAGAAAATTAGGAGTGGGTAAATAGAATGGTTCGATTTACAGAATCGTGTTTTAGAGCAGACCAAATAAATCTAATATACAAAATAAGTCAAACTATTTTTTTAAGTTCATATTTGTTCGGAGAGGTTCATGGACTTAATGGATTAGTCCATAACTCGCACATAATTTCTTAAAAAAAACTTATATTTTTTAACTAAATTTTATTCTATCATATTAAAAATTATATAATCACTTATAAATCTAAAATAATAAATATTTTTTAATTCAAAAAATTTAAAATATTATAATTCACCACAAATATATCACAACAACATAAATTAATAATCATAGGACAAACTCCTTAGCTCATAGACTTAGCACATAAAGTGAAACTTAAATTATTATTTTTTTTAATTATATTTCTTTAAAAGAATAGGATCCATACTTTGTAGGAGGCGAGATGAGCAAACCCATATACTTACCTCTAAAGAAAATGGATGGGTATAGCCAATGTTGTGTAAAGATATTTTTTTCATAATCTCTTCTTGATTTTGTAAAGATATCTCCCTCCAACCCAAAGTTTCTATTTTATCTTTTCCTAGCGACAAAAATTATCTCTATCATTCAATGAGACATCTTTTTATTTATGCTCAGTAATCACAACTCTATTGAAAGAAAAGTTATTTGTTAGTATAATCTTGAAATATGAGTAGACCTCGATTCTTCATCGAGCGAATTTCCTTTGATCAATCTCCTTGTTCTTTCTTGATGTACTCCAATACCCAAAAATGCACCTACAACTATACCAATATGTTAAAATATGAAATTTTATAAGAAAATGTTATATTTATACTATATTATTGTATAAGTTAAATGTTAGTTTTTTGTTAGGACAAAGATTAGACTTACAACATTTTTTCATTTTTTTCTTTCTTTAAGTAACTGAACCAGTTTATATTTCCTATATTTTTACTATATTTACATGAAAGTGAGACTCAATGACTAGAAAAAAGATAAGTGATGGATTTTTCTATTCATTAAATAATCACATTTCGATAATTATCATGTATGATTTTGCGTAACAATATTTCACTTTATTTTTCATTTTTTCTAAATTATTTACTCTTTTAGTCATTTTTCCAAGACATGATTAACTAATTTACAATGACTAAGAAAATTGTTTAATTTATATAGAAAATGAAATATCTCCTAAATTTTTATGTTTTTGCCCAAATTATTATTCCTAATATTAATGGTACATACTTTTATTTTGTATGTGAACTCTGAAGAACTAAAGTAAGTTAGACTCCCAAGAAAAAAAAACTAAAACATGTATTTCATTTACTATTTATTGAACTTGGAGAAATGCGATATAATAAAAAATATTTTCTGTAAAAAAAATTAACTATTTTAAGTTATTCTATAAATATATTAACAGTTTTTTTTAATGTGTGTACAATACACATTTTAATAATTATTAAAACATAAATTATTTTAATGTATTTATTATGAAATAATGACTATATTTAAAAAACATTAAATGTGATTTTTAATACTAATTTATTTTTATTTTTTACTTCTATTTTCTTTTATTTTCACTATGTTTTCTGTCATTTTCATCACTATCACCACCACGATGACAACAATGGTAACAATAATAGTATTAGTAACTAGTGATGGTGGTGACAACTAAAATGGTGGTGGTTGTTGAAGGTCGTAAATATAAAAGAAAATAAAAGTAAAAAATATAAGATTAAAAATAGAAATAAATTAGTATTAAAAATAACATTTAATGTTTTTTAAATAGAGTGATTCTCTGACATAATAAACACATTTAAATTTGTATTGAAAATCAGATTTTAATAATGGTTAAAATGTGTCATTAAACACACATTATAAAAGATCGATTATTAAAAGTAGGTTTAGTTCAATTATGTGTCAAATATATAATTTTATTTTTATTTTTTTAGAAAAATCATATTTGACATAGTGTGACAAAAATTTCTTTCCTAGGTTGACACGTGTTTTTTAATAATAGTTTTTGTTTTTATATTTTTAAAAAAATATTTTTTCTTAACATCATTAATTATTATTTAATATTTTTATAAATCAAATATTAATTATTAATATATTATTTTTTGTTAATAGAAAAATTTGAACCTACAATCTTTAGCTCCTTGTATCCACTTTACTACTAAACTATCCTTGTAACTCAACTCCTAAAAAACTTTTTATTTAATAGTCTTTTTGTTTCCATTAAATTGGTTGTGAGCTGTTTCTCATTTCCTTGTCTTTATTTTTTAATTGACCTCATTAGTCTGATATAATGCAAGTCTCAAACTTTGTATTTCTTCTAGGAGACATTTCTTGTGTTTTCTAATGTTTTTTTAATATATTGTTTCACTTATAAAAAAATTATTATTTAATAATAATATTTTATTTTCATTTCCTTTTTTGTATTTTCTAATATATTTTTAACATTATAAATTACTATTTAATAATACTTTAAAATACAAATACACATAATTTATGAAAAATAATATTATTCAACATCATCATAAATATAAAATAAATTTGCTTAAATTTATTTACATTCTAGATCATAATATTTTATTAATATTTGATTAATCAGTACCATCATATTTGATTAATATTTGCTTATATTTTTTTCATTGTAAATTTTTATAGACTAATAATAGGCACAAATATAAGCAAAATAGTTACAGAGCTACTCATCCGTAATTTTTATTTGGAACAACAAAATATAAATTTATAATAAATATATTAAAATAATTTATTGAATATATTTTTACCTCAAATTAGCTTTAAATTACTTAGCAATATCGTACATGAAATTAGTTTATTTTTTAAAACTCCCAAATATTATTAATAGAAGACAATCTTACTCGATATCATTATGAATAACAAAAAAATATATTATAATTTTTAACATAATTACATTTCAAAAAATCAATGATATACAAATAATAATATAATTTTATTTATTAATAATTATATAATAATTTTAATTTTTATCAAGATATGATAAATATATAATAATTAATTTCACAAAAGACTATGATAAAATATTTTCAAATTAATTAATAAATAATATTGTAAACTCAATTTTAATTTTTCATGAAAAATACTATATGTATTATTTGAGAAAGATAATCTTATTTGATCAAAATAAATAATTATGAATAGCAAAGTTTATTTCATAAGTTTTTAACATAATTTATATTTTAAAAATATGATAAAATTATTTTTATTTTTTTAAATAAATCAAATTTTGATGAGTATTTAATGCAACTTTATTTTAAACATTAATAATATTTATTTATATTTTTTAATCCAATATTTTTTTATATTTTTAAGAAAATTTAATTTTGCTTAAAAATGTATATAATAGTTTATAATTTATATATACATACTTATTTTAATATTACTCTTATGTTGTTGGAATTTTTATATAGAATAATTTGGTTAATTCTAATTAGATGATATATCTATATAATTATTATTTGTATAATTTCTTATAAAAATAGTCATGTGTTAACACATTTTTTTTGTGAATGGTAGAGAGAGAACTCCCGGAAAAAGAATTAATTTCATGTGGTAACATATAACATAACAAAAATGTTTCTCGGTTTATTACTTACATTAAATTTAATATAGATAATAAATGTATTTCTATTATATTTTCATTTAATAGTATAAAAATATTATTTAATCATAGTTTTGTGTTTTTTATTATAATTTTTATTATTAATTTTTTTCGTTAATAATTTTAATAATAACTTTAAATTCAAATATATACAATTTACAAGAATCATCATAGGTATAAAATAAATTCTCTACAATTTATTTTTAGTATAGATCACAATATTATTGAAGAAAAATAATCTTATTACTATAGATAATGAAACTCTTTATTTTAAAATTAATTTAAATTCAATTAGTTAACAAGAAAAACTATATTTGATTAATATTTATTGATTTATTTAATAATATTTTTAATTCAAATATACACAATTGTGAAAGACAATCTTACTTGACAATATTATAAGTACAAAATAATTTTAAAAATAAAAATTATTAATTTATTAAATATAGTTTTTGATAAAATAATATTAAATTACTCACGTAATAATATAAAAATTAAATTAGTGTAATTTTTATGAAAGAAAATGCAAGTATAATTTATAAAAGACAATTCTACTTAATACGAGTGTGAATGATTAAATTTTTTTATAGTTATTTAGCACAACATTTCAAATACAGTTAATGTTTATATAATAATATTACTTTTCATCAACAAATGATACATATATAAAATTAATTTAATAAAATATTTTTTAAAAAATATTATTAATTAATTTCTTAATAATATTATAAATTTAATTAGTTTTACTTTTTTATGATAAGCGCTTTACTATTATTTATGAAAGACAAGCTTATTTGATATTAATATATACAAAATTATTGTGGATATCAAAATTTATTCCACGAGCTTTTATACAATTATATTTATTCACTAAAAATAATCACAATTGCATTTTAAATATGACAGCTATTTCTATGAAATGAAAAAATTATCACTAAAAATAATCATAATGTATGCAAAATAAAATTTTTAATAAAATTGTTTTTGAGTTTTATTCTTATTATTCAAGCTTTCAAACTATATATGATTCTTTTATACTCATATGATTCCAAATATATTTTATTATGGAGAGACAATCATTAATGAATAAAAGACAATAAAAATTGTTTATTTTAAGATTTAAAAATTATTTCACTACAATTTTATTTAAATATTTTTTACAATATGAGTAAATTTTATGTAGATGAAACATAAGATTTAGGGTGCTCAAAGAAGTAATTATATATAATAAGGCTATTATAATGCCTTAACATATTATCCATAAACAAAAGTAGTAAAAGTCTTTTTTTTTTAAGGAGGCAAAATTTATCTAGCATAATCAATAAACTCTCATGTCACCAGAAACGAAATGAGAGTTTTGACAGATTACATAACATCAGACTATTAATCTTAGAAGTTATAAATCCACCCAGGACATAGGCAGAGTCCAATAAATCCCCTCAGAATCATAGATGGAGCCCACAAATGTTATAAACTTCAAAATACCACTATCTAACCAAAGTAAAACAATAATTTAGTTGAACACACCATTGATAAAAAGAAACTGAGGAATTTTTATACAACCAATGAATGCACAACCATGATTTTTGCAAAGCTTCCTTTCAGACTTGTTCTACATTGAAAGGCACCCCCTGAAAATACCAAATAATTTATAGCCAACTAAATGCCCCACAAAGTGGATAGCCAAATAATGCAGAGGATTTCTATAGACTTTTTCTGATTGGAATTCATAATCCCTAGATGATGCCAAAGATGAGGCTGACAATTTGAGTGTAGAACACATAAATAATCTAACCATATGTAATATTTCATCCACACTTGATAACTTGACTCACATGTAAAGAGCAAACGTGACACAGATTCCAAATTAATGTTACATATCGAACAAGAAGCATTAGCTGAAAGTAAAATATGTCTCTTTGCCAATTCAACCTTAGCTGGAATCCTATATTATGCAACATTCCAAGAAAATACTAAAACCTTGGAGGACACCTTTGACTTCCATAGCCTATTAAAGAAATTAGAATTGGAACATTGGACCTCCCCACAAACTAATTATAAGCCTCTCTAACAAAGCATTTAATGTAATCCCACTTAGCATCATGACTAGGAAGATTCAAGAGAAGGAGACTAGGCTTAGATGAAAGCTTACGTGTTGTACTTGTAAATATTTTATTTTCTCTTAGATAAATAAGGCGCATTTTAATCCCTTTAAAGACCTTGTATTTTGACCATTTCCCATATAATTAGGCAAGTGGGTACTTAAGTAATTATGTAAAGTGTGCATAGAAAGAAATGTAACCCAAATATGGGAGTGTGTGTCATTTCCACACCTCCTAGCTTTTTTTTTTCTGCACCTTTTTTTCTCTCACACAACACATGACCAACATAGGGACCCACCCTCCTAGATTCTAGGCGCTATTTTAGGCTTGTGTTCCCTAATTAGTTAGCTTAATCCTACTTAGGGGATGAGACTTGTTAGGAGTCTATGATTAGGCTATTAATCCTAATCTCCCACTCCCTATAAATAGGACTTCTCATTCATTGTGAATCTCACATTTGAAGTTGAATAAAAATTGTCTCTCTTGAGCACATTCATGAGTAAAAGGTCTTGAGGATCTCCCTCTAAAGGAATCTCTTCCTAGTTGGCTTTTATCAAATGTTCCTTCCCTTGTGGTAAGCCTAAACACTTGGCTTATCTCTTCAAGGAGAGTGGCACCCCATAGCCATTTCTTTCCCCTTCCATTAATCCATTTTCTTGGAGCTTGGAGCCTCTTATAGGAAGATCAAGGGAGGCAAACTTGGGTTTGCATCAGTATTGAATTGTCTACCCAACTCCAACCATCTTTAACATTCCTTAACAATTGAACCCCTTTGAGAACCCCCTCTAACTCCCTAACCCACTCTTGTTCCTAGCTAAATAACTCTCTCATTCACCTTAATCTTCATTCCTATCTACCATTATTCCAACCCCTAACCTCACGCAGAAGAGCCTCCTTCTGAGAAGATAATGCAAATAATCTAGGAAAGAAAGATTTAAGCTCTTCTAGCTCTCCCTACGCCTCTTCCCAGAATTTGAAGAGGGATTCATCTTCTACCTTAGGTTTGACATTTCCAGTGAACCAGTGTCCTACACCCTTATCAAATGTTACCTTTAATATATCCTTCAACCATTGAGAATACTTGTTCCGCTGCCTCAATGACATGCTATTCCTCATATCTTCTACGTACTTGGATTAAAGAATTTTGGTCCAAAGAGAGTCCTCCAGCTGAAGAATCCTCCAACGTCACTTCTGAAGAAGTGCTTTGTTGAAAGCCAATATATCTTTTATCCCTAGGCCACCTTTGCTTTTCTCTTTGCACACTAGCTCCCACTTAATCCAAGAAACTTTGTTGAGTTTTCCCGAACCACCCATAGGAATCGCCTTTGCAAACTTTGGATGGAATAAACCACCTTCTTCGGGATATTGTAAAAAGAAAAAAAGTATAAAGGAATGGAAGAGAAAGTATTCTACAAATGAATGTGATGTTGACCTCGTTACATGACATACTTTCACACGCTTAGTTAAACTGCTTGAATTATATCATCGCAGTTCACATATTAACCTTAAAAAATAGTCGCATTTCGCAGCTTCCATATTTGTCATATCCCAGCATATCACACAACTGACCATGCCTGACCCAAATTTTTGGAACCATAAACTAATCCCTGCATCTGATAACAATGACTACAACACTGGTTATGCAATATTGTCACCAACCCCCACCAGGAACAAAGCTTATACCATACTAGCATAGCCAATAGGAACATAAAAAAAATACATGAGAGCTTGTTTCAATTGCTTCCCCACAAAAAGTACACCTGATTCTTTTCTCATCTAGTATTTTCCTCCTGAAAAGATTATCCCTAGTTGGCAATTGGTCAACAACCAACCGTCAGACTAAATATTGAACCTTCGGAGGAACTTTGTCCTTCTACCAGACGTCCAAGTAATCAACCTTTAGAGCTCCTAGATTAGAGGATATAACCTTACAAGCATAAGACTCAACATACTTTCTAGAATCGTCTACAATCCACATCGACTCATCCTTAATCCCTTCCCTTAAACTTAAGCTTCTAAATTGGCCTCTAGCCTTGCTACCAAGTCCTCCTCCCACCCAAATAACCTCCTTCTCCACTTCCATTTCTAATCCATCCATTCCCCTTTTACTTCCTTAATCGTAATATTTTTGGAATCTGTCAAGGTAAACAATCTCCTTTACATAACATTGAGGCTCGTATCCCCTAACCACCTATCCCGCCAAAACATGATATCCTCTCTAACCCCTAACTTTCTTTTAACATGACTTGACCACCACCCTTGTTGATTATCATCCTTAATGGAGTGCAGATCCATCCACCATTGCAAACACTACTTTCCTTTCACCTCTCATCTTCCTTCTTGTGACTTGTATTTAGATTGCAACACCCACACCTACAAACTTATTCTTTCAACCTTTAGTTTCCATCTCCATTTTCCTAACAATGCTAGATTAAACGCATTCAATTTCCTGAGACCTAAACCTCTTCTCCTCTTTAGACTTACACACATTTTCCCAGGACACCCAATTTATCTTTCTACCCTTTTTATTGTCTCCCCATAGAAATTGCTTAAACATACTTTCAAGAACGGAGATAATACTTGTTGGTGCTTTGAAAAAGGAAAAATAGTAAAAAGATAGTGCAGACAACATTGATTTTATGAATGTTTCCCTTTTTGCTAAAGACAAGTGTTTGTGTTCCTACAATGATAACCTCCTGCTTACTCCATCCAAAATAGGCTTCCACATATCTTTACATCCCGACCTCCACTTATTTGTAAGTCCTAGATATTTAAAGAGGATATCACCCTTCTAACAATTCAACATTATGGACACCTTATCCACCCACTGGTCCACCACATTTAATCTAACCAGTTGACTCTTATGAAAATTAACCGTTAGTTCTGATAGTAGTTCAAAATTTTGCAAAATGGTTTTAACTACAACTAATGAATCCTAATCCTTCTGTACGAAAAGAATGGTATCGTCGGCAAACTGAAGGTGAGAAATGCATAATTTATCTTTCCCAACCTCATAGCCCTTCCACAAACCCTTTTGTACTGCACATTGGACCAACTAGCTCAACCTCTCTGTTGTAATGAGAAACAAAAATGGGGATAAAAGGTCACCCTTCCTTAAACCTCTTCCAATGTCAAATTCCTTCGTTGGACTACCATTCACCAACATAGACATTCTAGTCGAGCTCACACACTCCCTAATCCATCTTATCCACCTCTATCTGAATTACATTTTTTCCATAATGTCCCAAAGATACTGCCAAAAGATTGAATCATACACCTTTTCGAAGCCTACCTTCAACCCCACTAAACTCTTCCTTTCCTTTCTTGCATCTTCCACCAACTTGTTTACAACTAAAATCCCAATTTAGAGATTTAAATATTTTATTTTATCGTTTAAAAACTTGATGAAATGACAATGCGTAATTACACATTAAATAAAGTTTATCTTATTTACTCTCATATCCCAAATTATGAAAAAATTAAAAAAAAAATTTATAATATAATATTTTTAAAATAATCCAAATAATAATAACTAATATCGTTTCCTTTTATTATGCCAAATAGGTGCTTTTGATTATTTTAAAAAATATCTTGAATATCCAATTAAGGAATTCAAAGTAAAAACAATTATTTAATTAAAATGAAAATATTTATCATATTAAAACATATAATTATTTAATATTCCTTTTTTAAATGGTGCTAAATATTTATATTAAAATAAATATTTAGGATATTTTCTAGTTTTTTTTAAACTTCTCAAACGATTTTCAGAACTGAAGTTTATTTAGAGAAAGGGAAGGATATGTGAATCAAAAGTGAGAACGATAAAGTAATAGAATACCAAAAGTAGTAAATCGAAACAATTTAATCATCTAGAATTGTTTTGGTTTTTACTTTGAAAACTAAAAACATCCTTGTTTTAAATATAGTTTTTAAGTTTACTCTAATAGAATAGTTATTTGTTTAATTTTTCTATTAAAAAAAAAAACAAAACACAAGAAGCATATCCGAATTAAACATGTCCTATTCATTCTTAGAAGTGTTGTTGGGATGACAAAAAAATTGCATCTACGAATTAAATCCGTAAAAATACCCGTATGAGTTATTTAAATAGGTACGTACCATCTTCGGATACAAGTTTTTTTCTACTCGTTTCTTAACAGGAACGAGATATTACATATATTTGATTTAAAGAAGATAATGTTTTTGTTAAATACATCAACTTAAATATATTAATTATCAAATTTTATTATTATCAATGTTATTTTTTTTTATAAATAAAATAATTCATATAATTATTTTTTATAAAAATGTCGGTAATGTAAAATGAATATTCTATTTATATTAAATATTATATATTATATTCATCTATTTTTAGATCCAATTAATCTTGTATAAACTTATTAGTATATTTTTATTCTAGATTTTTCAACAAATAAATTATATGTTTGATAAAACTTTAATTAAAAAATAATATCTTTTTTAAAAAAATATTTTTGAAAAATATTCATAGATACCTATGAATACCTGCAAATATTGAAAAAACCAAGGGATATTTTTATAATGGGTACACTGTGAGTTTTAAGCGAGTAGTAGATACATGTGCTTTATGGTGGGACGGGTAACAGGTGGACACTACCTGTACCTTACCCAACTTATTACCATTCCTCAACACACTCCTTCTATCACACTCTCTATTATTGGTTAAAAATTACAGAAATAAGAGTTATTTAATAAAAAATGGAATCTATATAATTTATTATTTTTGATAAATTTCAACCAATTATTTAGATTGTGTTGATAGTAGAGCTGACAATCTAAGTGGCCGACCTGGCCCGGCCCGACCCATCGAACTTTTCAAACAAAATGGATCATGTTGGGCCAAACCATATTTTGTTTGGGCTATATATTTCCAAGGTCAGCCTGATCCTATATTGGGCTATCAGACCAAAACAAGCCTTTTTTAAAAAAAGTCAAAATTCAATTTTTTATAAAAAATAAAACTCAATACAAGCTCAAACCAATTCAAAATAACACACTAAATAAATAAAAAACACATCATAAATAAGTTTAAAATAACATAAAAATTTATTTATAAATAAGTCTAAAATAACATAAAATATATTTATAGAGTTTAATTGGTATACACTGTCAGTGTAAATATTTTTACATTGACATTCAATCATAACCCTTCATGGTAAATTTATTGACTTTACCCATTACTAAGTCACATAAATGAAAAATCATGATTGAATGTGAGTGTAAAAATCATTTACACTGACAATGTATACCAATTAAACTCATATTTGTATGTATATTTTAATTTAATATACATTTTAGAATAACATAATTTTTATTTTTTAAAAATATATTAATAAATAAATACCAAATGTACTTTTATAGTATTTTTTATAATATATTAACCATATGTATAAATTGACTTCACATCAAACATACTTTTATGTGTATATTTTTTTATTTAATATATTTTTAACAATATTTTATATATGTATACATTATTAATATGTATTTATAAAATTTATGTATTAATATTTGTATTTGGGTTATCCCGTGATCTATCGAGCTGACCTGATCCAAGTGCATTTTTACTCAGTCGGACCAAATAGACCAAACAAAACAAGATTTTCATTTTACACCTACTCCTTTTTCATTTAACACTTACTCACCTAAATAATTTTTTAAAAACTCAAAAATACCCTTTAACCTAATTATCTATCCTAACACCTATCATAATAAATTAACCTTATCTCTCTAAACACCTACTCTAATAAATTAACCTCCCTCACATTTCAAAATAAAATAACTTATTCTATGAAATAAATTTTTCGAACAAAGAAAAAAATAATTAAAATATTTTTTTAACTATTCACATTATCTTTATAAAATTTTATATTTTAATAATATAATTTATTTATAACATTTTTTTTTAAATTTTATATTTTAAAATATAAAATAAATAAAATATAAAAGTTTATTACAGAAAACCTTCTCCTAATAAACTTTTATATTTATAAATTTTATATTTTATTATTTTAATTATAAATTTATATATAGTATTTATATTATATTTATAAAATTTTATATTTTAATAATATAATTTATTTATAGTATAATTTTTTAACATTTTATTAAAATTTTATATGACAAAATATAAAATTTATTAAACTTTCTCTTAAATTTTTTTGCTTATTCGACAATGTACCGCGGAGAAGTAAAAATATTTACAGATTACTTTAATTAATTTGAATCTAATTATATTATATTAATTACTCTAATTACTTTGATTCTAATTCTTCTAATTACACTCCTGTCGCCGCTCATTACTCTAATTTGAGTCTAATTACATGACATGAATTACTCTACTTACTTTCAGTCTAATTACTCTACTTATGTTACATTACGTTGATTACTCTAATTACTTTGAGTCTAATTACTCTCATTATACACTTATTTTAATTACTTTAATTATTATTATTATTGTTGTTATTATCATCATAATTACACTTACGTTAATTACTCTAATTATGTATTTTTTTTTGTTTATCTGGCAATGCATAGCCAGAGAAGTAAAAAACTTTGCAAAATTTTTTTGTTTTTCCGGTTGTGCACTGCCGGAGAAATTTTTTTTATCATAGATAAAAAATGAAAATAGAATAAGTGTGAAATAAAATTCTCAAAAAAAGAAACTTACTTCTATTTCAATCTTCTATTTTAGAGTCTAATTTTATACATTTTATAAGTCCACATCATTAGGTCCATTTTTGTAGCTATAGTTGATAGCATTTGTTTCAGTGCTTATTAATGAAGCATTTTTAGAGGGACCCAATATAAAATAGCATGCTTTTGACTGATTCTGTTATTTTCACATCTCCGCGTCTAACTTTTCACATACTCATGTCACACTTTCTCCAAGTCAGGGCATCATTTTCCAATTTCTGAATTCAAAATAACCCATTTATGGGACTCGTTGGCCACATAAATTTCCCTATTTTCTATTCAAACTAAACTGGTTCTTGGGCAATAAAATTCCAAAAGGTCACATTTCTGTGCAACCTGTCTCTTGCGTATTTGAAAGTGCCTACTCAGATGAACTTCCTCCCCTTTCATGGTTTCAAATATCGTGCCTTATAAAAGAGAAGGGAAGTGCCCATTTCAAACACTAAAACTAAAATAAACTCAAGTGCCATATGTTTGGCTTTGCATAAGGGAAAGCTGACTTCTTATACTTTAAGGTGACCCTCTCTTTCCGGCACTTCTGATTATACAGTTTTCAGTTGCCAACGAGTCACATTGAGAAATAGGCATATAATGTATTTCCAAAGGTTCAGTAATGTTATGCAATTACTCCTAAAGTTATGTTCTTGTGTTTTTTAATTTAAGGATGGAATAATTTATAGATGGTTCTGAGGTAGGAATTGGTTACAAGTTGGGGGCGTTGGTGGCATGTTGTTAAAGCATTTTGAATGATTGACTTAGTCTACTTTGATTTTCTTTTGGGGTAGTGAATGTTTAAGCTTACTATGAGAATGGCATGTTGATTAATATGATGCATTAAATAGGTCACTGCTGACAAAGATAGCTCTTTTCCTTAAATTGTCACGAAACTCTAACCTACCCTGTCTGTGTGCAGAGGTGTACAAATGGTAACAACGGTGAGACCAGTGGACTATGAGTCGAAGGAGGGAGAGATAACACTAAGAACAATGAGCTTCAAGAATTGTAGAAACCTTGATGAGTTGGATGAGGTTATATCAGAAAAATCAGCAAGCTCAAAGAGAAGGAATGTGGGGAATCTGAAGCTGCAAACCACATTCTCCTTCAAGTATCTGCTTTCTTCTTACTCTGCATTAAAGGGGCAGGTTGATGGCTTGATTGATAAACAAAGCCCCACAATTGTGTTGCAAAAACCCGAAATTTTGTTTTCACCCAAGCCCATTGGGGAGCTTGATTTGGCTGCTATAAAGCTGCAAAAGGTATACAAGAGCTACAGGATCAGAAGAAATCTCGCAGATTGTGCTGTTGTTTGTGAGGAGCTATGGTTTGTTCAATATCCATGTTTAATATTTTTCTTCTTTTTGCCCAATAAGGGATTTTACGTTGAATTCTTTTTCATGTACTGTCAGTATTTTTGCATTTTCAATCAATTAAATTTTTAATATGTTTTTGAAAGTAACTATTATAAAACTTGATAAATTTATTATTTATTATATATAACAATTTCTGATTAAATGGTCATATAAAAAGATAAGTGATAGACTTACATATATGGTAGGCCCTTGTCCCTATTTTTTTATTCTAAATTTTTAAGGAGTTTGGTTATAAAAGTAATTGTATTTAAGTATTAATTATCTATTTTCATTTTGACGTTATTGTAAAAATTTTCTATACTAACCGTTTATACCAATTAAATTTTTTTATTTTTATAAAATATTTTGTTCTTTTATAATATTCATTATAGAAATTAGTACAACTTTTATTTTTAAACAAAATATTTCCTTTTTTAATAATGGTTTCCTTTTATAATTTATTGTTATTATTTTAACCATTATTAATATTTACATTTGTATTGGAATGATTTTTGAGATAAAGGTAAAAATCGTTTAGCTCACTTGGTTTAATTGTTCTAAATTCTTTGTTACTGTCTTCAACTTCCGTCAGATCAACGAACAAAAACTTAGAGTAGAATGGAATCATTTAAGTGTTGAATAAAAATACTTTATTAGTCTTGATTTTATTATTCTTACATATTTTCTCTCATCCCATCTTTATTTTGTAAGATTTTGAAATGTTTTTTACTTTAAATGAATGTGTTTATTTGTAAATTTATCATAACAGTATTTAACATTAGTTACAAGTTTTGTTATATATTTTTATAACATTATAATTAATATATATATATATATATATATATTATAGAGTAAATTATAGTAAGAATTTTGAAGTTTAATAAAATTACACATGTATTTTTATTTTTTTAATCATTACTTTTGCATTTCTTTAAGAAGATGTTAGTGTAAGATTTGAGACTTTGTTAATATAATATTTGCAACTTACATGGAATGTTTGTGTAATGTTTTTAAATTTAAATAAAATTAGTATAAAAAAATAAAAAATAATAAAATTATATAATTTGATAAAAATTGAGGGTGCAAATGTAATTTGATTTATAAAATATAGTTAATGCAGATTTTTTATTATAAATTTATAAATACACCTGATTAGTGCTTAATTAATTTTCCCTCAATGAATGTTTCTTTGAAATCTTAATTACAGGTGGAAGAAGGCCTTAGACGATGCTCCGCTTAGCAGGTGTTCCACATCACATTTTGACTCTGGTAAATCGGAAACAGCTCTTTCAAAATGGGCAAGAGCTAGGACCATGGCTGCTAAGGTACCCTTTTTGTGTGGGAAGCCAGAATCTTTGAATAAATTGTACGCATTTGCTTTAATAATATTTTAGCTATTACTTTCCAATAAGACGCAATAGTTGCTTGAAATATAATTGACTTGATATAATTTGGCTTTTCCAATTATATCTTTGACTGGGACCATAGAGACAAATTCAAAGTTTTCATTCTCTTTCCGCCTTTTTCTTTTGGGATTTTGTTATCAATATACTTTTTTCCCCCTTGTGGGCTATTGGTAGGTCGGAAAAGGTTTGTGTAAAGATGATAAGGCGCAGAAATTAGCTCTAAGGCACTGGCTTGAAGCAGTAAGCTCATATGTCTACATCTTCACTAATTTCAAAGTTTTAAATTGAATTAAGAGTACAAGTAGATTAAAGTTAAACCCTTCTCTTTTGTAGATTGATCCACGTCATCGTTATGGGCACAATCTGCACTTATACTATGATGTTTGGTTTCAAAGCCAGAGTTCACAACCTTTTTTCTACTGGTAAAATTATTTACAATGCAATAGTTATTTGCAGCAAAGTTTGAGCACAGTTTTGATTTTATAATTGGATGTTGGTGACATGAAGGTTGGACGTTGGAGACGGGAAAGAAGTAAATATGGACGAGTGCCCAAGAATTGAATTGCACAGGCAATGCATAAAGTATCTTGGACCCGTAAGTTGTTTCATCCTATCACTTCGATAATGCCACATAAAACTATAATGGGACTTTTATGCTCTTTTATTTGACGGTAACTAATAGGCAAAAAATTTTTAAGGACTTGGACTATATAATGATTGATCAATTCTAGATGGCAGTGGTGTATGGAATTGCCCAGTTGTGTTGACTACAATTTAGGTACAAATCCATTGATTAGTAAACTATCAATGGGATAATTAATATTTGTACAATACAATGCACTGAAGACTTCACCTACAATTACGAATATCAGTTTTGGGAAAATTATTCTTTCTGCTTTTCAATGGTTTTGACTTTTGACAGTAGTAGCAGTCACCATCATATTCTTTATTTGAAGATGTTCATTTTGCTGCTTGCAAATGCAGAAAGAGAGGGAAGCATATGAAGTGGTTATTGAGGGGAGAAGGCTCGTTTATAAAAAGAGCCAGAACTTTGTACACACTGTTGAGGGATCTAAGTGGATTTTCGTTCTTAGCTCATCCAGAATACTGTACGTCGGGGAGAAAAAGAAAGGCCAATTTCAACACTCAAGTTTTTTAGCTGGCGGTGCTACTATTGCCTCTGGAAGATTGGTGGCCCAGAATGGAGTTCTTGATGTATGACACGTTCTTTAATTTTATTATATATACATGTGCCACTAAGACAAGATAAAATGTAATTATTATTATTACAATTTTATAATTTTGTGATAATGAGAAACATTTAGGAAGAGGAATATACAAGTTTCAGACCACCGAAAGATTAATTAAGGAAAAAAGTTCAATAGCATTTTACTTTCCTTCTATGTAAATTAATGTTTATATATTCTTTCAGGCGATATGGCCCTACAGCGGTCATTACTGTCCTACAAAGAAGAACTTTATGGAATTCATTGGCTACTTGATGGAACATAATGTGGACATGACAAATGTAAAAGTGAGTGAACCACGTCAAGGCATTTTTCTGTATAGAATGGTTTTTTAGTCTTTATTTCTAGTTTACTAAGCATCAAGTTTTTGAAATAATGTGTGACATTTTTTATTTTCATGGTTTTGTTCTGCAGAATTATGCAATTGATGATGACATCCCACCAACAATACATGTTGACGAGGATCTACAGTTTGAGTCCAAAATGACTAACAATGCTAGTTCAAGTGACTTTGCCACTGCCAAAAATTACAATCAAGATAATGTGGAAACTTCACAGCTTAAAGAGAACAAACCATTGTCAAGAAAATGGACTACTGGTGTTGGTCCTAGGATTGGTTGTGTGAGAGAGTACCCTGCAAAACTCCAAGTTAAGGCACTTGAACAACTCCATCTTTCACCTAGAGTCAACTTTGGAAAAGTAGCAGCCAAGGCACCAATACCTTCACCAAGGCCTAGTCCAAAAATACACTTATCACCTAGACTTGTGCACATGGGAATTCCTAGCCCATGATTAGGTAGCCCAAAATCACCCACCTACTTAATCAAGGTGTGTGTTCAATATTTTAGTTGGTAGGCAATAAGGTTTATAGGCACTGCTTCATCCTTTTAATTTGAACTATTAGTGTAGCATCTAGGATAAAGTTCATACCACACAACATCTAACCCATGAATTATTTTTTCATTTAGTTTTTTCTTGGCCACTCTTTTGGTCATTCAGCTTATGATGAATAATTTTTTTATTTCTCAATTGTTTTATCCAATTCTATTTAAGGAGTTGGGTCAATCTTCCATTCTTGTAAGTCAAATGCTATTTAATAAAAAAATGATTTTCTAGTTTGTAACACTGTTCTCCTTCCCTCTTTCTTCCTCATTAAGCATTCTCAACTACTGACTGGTCATCATCATGGTTTGAGATGAGTAAAATTGGTATAATATTCCACATACAGATAACATGGACACACTGAAAGCAAGCCATGCTGTATTAGCCCATATAGTGACATGTAATGCCAATGCCCTATTGGAGATAGTATTGTACGTTTGCAATTTTGGATTGGCTAAAGCACTTCAAAGTCAAGATTTGGCTTGTGTCACCAAAAGACAAAACAGAAAGATGAAAAGGGGGCAAGACTTGGTGTGGTTGAAGGACATAAATGTCTCCTAGTCAAGAGCCGAATTGACCAAATTCCACCAAGTATGCAATGGATTAAGAGTATTTTCTATTATAAAGATTGAAAGTTTCATCTTTATCATGTTTAATAGATGAGAAATTTACTTGGGTCTTTCCTTTCTCCCCCACCCTACTCCAAGTTTAGGGAAAAATATAATTATGACCTTTAACTTCTCCACAAAACCAAACTCGGCCTCCATTGTACCTTTTATACATCTTTTAAAATCCACTTGTGAAAAATATCCTTTTCTTTTATGATCAACTTCTGATTTTTTTCCATTTATCAAAGGGAAATAAATTTGGAAAGTATAATTTTTTTCTCTACTGTGGAAATTGTACATATATTTGGAGCCATTTTTAACGAAACATTTCTTTAATAAAGCAAACAAAACAATTTCGTTTTGAATTTCTTTTTCTAAAAAAATGAGGAGCTTTCAAGTTAAATTCCTTCTTTGTCTTTGCATATGGCTCATTTATAAGGATTAAAAAATTCAAGAATAAGCGAGGCTAACTTCAATCAGATGGATCTGTGTGCAGGATTGGAAGAGTATGTACTAATTTTACTGATTTGGTTTGTTGTTGGGTTGTATGTTATGAGTTAAAATTTCGGCATTTTACACAGCTGAAATGGTAGGGCAATGGAGTCATTTTTGGGGGACTATTACATAACACCAAATTGACATCAGTTCTGAAATTAGAGGATAAAGTTGCTCGAGTTATTGGGGAGATTGAATAAATTATCCTTTACAAAATATTTACCTAATAAATCTATTTTAAAAATATTCATTTAAGTAAAAATTTATTTTAATTATAGATTGGATCAAACTATAGTTCACAACTCTCTTTCGACACCACTTCATTTTTTTTACTACGTCATTGTAGTATAAAACCACAAGCTTACGTGACAGACCATAAAATTGAAAGTTAAACTTACAATTTTATGATTTCATTTCCAAAGCATCACCTGATAATTAATAGGTACACAAATCATCCACTCGCCTTTAACATACATTCAAAAATAGCAAAAAGGATCTCATATGTTTACTTTTTGTTCATGGGAAATGGTACGTGGATGCTTCTTTTGTTAACTTGGATACCCACATGTGGGTGCTCCGATAGGGGTAGTACTTCCTTTGTTATCTCCCGAATTTGAATACCTGCATGTGGTTGTCCGGACAGAAGTGATACCTGTACTCGACATTCTAATTAGGGTAGTATTCAGTTTAGAGTGACAGATAATGAATATTTTTCAGTTCTATTTTACCTTTGGTATTGTTATCTATTTATAGAATGAACTGGGCTTTTGTCTATTGGGTCTTACTTAAGCAGTCTGAATTTAGGTAATATGACCTTAACTGGGTTTGTGGCTATTTATTAATATTCATGTTAATTAAACTTGATTTGCCGCAGACCGAGTGTCCCTGACCTAGCACAATATTCGGCTTTGACCATGTGTCGAGGCCAAAGTCTCTGTAAGTAGTTGCTGAGATCTTCGGCTAAGGCCGAAGTGTGTCTATCTTGTTCAGTTTTAATTTTTTTTTTTGAAAAGAGACATTATTATAAATATATGAGTATTTTATAATTGTAATAATTTTAATTTATAACTTTTTACTCGTTTTCCACTACTTTTCACACAACAGAACCAGTCTAGTTTTATTCAACTCTAATCTTCCTCTATTTTATCTCTCTTTTCTTTTCTTTCTTCACACACCCTTTCCTCTCAATCAAATAGAGCCCAATTCTAATTTAAGTCCGTAATTCAAATAGATACATACATGTCATTTTGCATGATTCTCACTCGTTTTTAGATGTAAACATAATAGATATACATACATATCATGTCTACTTAAAATTAAAACCCACAATTTCTTTGGTGCATTGGAAACTTGATCTATCTCCTATTTTATCTATTTCTCTAATGATAAAATAACCAAGTAAAAACATATCCTGCAACACATATATTTATCTTTTCAAACTTTATTTTATGATATGTTTCGATGAAAAATATACATTTTTTATATTTGGTAAATTAAATGGACATATAATATATATGGCTAAATTATATTTGGTACTTCTGATTTTAGTGCTTATTAACTTTTTACCTCTCTTTAAATTTTTGCTTCAATTTTAACCCCAAATTTAAAAAATGTTAACAAATTGTCCTTCTATCAAAATGAGACCGTTAGGATTAGAATGTTGACTTCGTACTTAGTGGTGTGAGATTTTAATTAGAAAAATATGGAAAAGAAAATATCCTAGTAAGTTTTAAACTTAATAACTCATAATAACACACAACAACTCATACCACTAGACCAAGTGTCTAAATTTTATTTTATTTTGCAATTCAAATCTACTTAAGCTTTAATTGAAAACATAACAATCTTAATTTGAAAAATATACAAAAGTAAAGACAACTCAAGATTTACACTTGAGACTTTCAAATGATGGGTCATGCATCATATCACTTGACTAAATGTCTTATTTGATTTGATTTTGCTATTCAAATTTAAGTAAGATTTAATTAATGTTAGTTTTAAAATTACTTAAAACATAAATCTAAATATACAACATTACGGATTAAAACTAAAAGTTAAAATTAAAAACTAAAAATTTAATTTATATAATTATTAATTATTTATTAATAATAAATTTCTGGGGATTATAAATTAAAATTTAAAACTAATTAAAAATATAAATTAAAATTATTAAAAAATAAAACTAAGAACTAAAATTAAAATAATTTTAATTCTTAATTTTAATTTCTGTTTTATTTTTAATTTTAGTTCTTAGTTTTATTTAAATTAAAATTTAAATTAAAAGTTAAATTAAATAATTTATTTTAATTCTTAAGTTAAATTAAATTAACTTAAGAAATAAAATTAAAAATAAAATAGAAATAGAAATTAAAATTAAAATTAAAATGCAAATAGAAGTTAAATTTAAATTAAAATTATAATTTAAATTAAGAATTAAAATTATTTATAAAATTTAATTTAAATTTTAATTCTTAATTTTAACTTCTATTTTATTTTTAATTTTAGTTCTTAGTTTTATTTTTTCATAATTTTAATTTATATTTTAAATTAGTTTTAATTTCTAATTTATAATCCCTTGGAATTTATTATAATAAATAATTAATAAATATAAAATTAAATTTTTAGATTTTAATTTTAACTTTTAGTTTTAATTCCTACTATTGTATATTTACATTTATGTTTTAAGTAATTTTGAAAGTAACGTTAATTAAAGCTTAAGTAAATTTCAATTGTAAAATAAAACTAAATTAGACAGTTTGTCTAGTGATATGAGTTGTGGTGTGCTATTATGACTTCTTAAGTTTGAAACTTGCTAAGATTTTTTCTTTTCCACATTTTTTTAATTAAAATTGTCACTGACAGAAAGACAATTTGTTAATGGTTTTTTAAGCTTGAGAGTAAAATTGAAGCAAAAATTTAAAGGAAGGCAAAAAGTTAACAAACACTAAAATCGGGGGCACCAAATATAATATAAATATTAATATTCACAATTTTATTTTTTAAAACACTAAAATTGTACCGAATTGCTTACTGTTATATTATTTTTTAAAACTCTATTTTATTTTTAAAATATAAATATTAATATTCACAATTTTATTAAACAAGAATATTATATATTTTTTAGAATTAAAATAGTGAAAAAATAACTTTTTAATGATAGAATATTTTTTTAATGAAAATTTAAATGTCTCTATATGTTTTTAGAACAATAAAGTCTTAGTTGTCTAAATATACGACATTAATTTTAGAAAACATCATTAAGTTAAATTTTAAATAATAATTCATTTATTTTATATTTTTAATTTTTATAAATTAATTTCATAAGAATACGTTGTTATCATTTTACTTCTAAAAAAAGTATAATTAATTTAGTTTCATAAGATAGGGTCTAGGTATGATAATTACATCTTGAAAGGAAAAAAGTTTAGTAGTAAAAAATTTTAAAAAATAATTTGATTAAAATTGAAAAAACAATGCAATAATTTATATATTTAAAAAACTATTTTAATAATTAAAATATTTAAAAATCTAATACAATAATGTTATAGTCAAACATAAGGTGAAAAACAATGATAGATAAAGAGCGGTCGGAATTAGAAATTAAAAAATATTTCCAAAAATATTTTTTTCTCTTTATTCTTATTTAATTTGCTTTTAACTAAATATAAAAATATTTTTTTTAATCTAAAATACATCATAAAATAGGTATGGACAAAGTTTTGTATAAAATAATTTTGTCTCTTACTTTTTATTTTGATAACAATTGTTTTTTACCGAAAAGTATTTGACGACAAGTTGTTATGAACTTTTTGAAATATTTGTGAAATATTTTGATGAGCTTGGTTGAGTATCCTAATACTTTTTTGAATGGACAAAGAAGGAGAATCTGCAAGAAAAGACTATGACGTTCAAGTCAGTAAATGAACAAGATAGAGAAAGTGAAACAAAAATTGAGTGTAGTAAATTTTCTTGAATAAATCCATGACATGTGCCTTCATGATGGTCATTACCTGTTTTCTTCTCCATATATTTCTTTTACCATTCAATACGTACGTTCTAAATCGTGCTCAGCTTTATTGGGAATAACGTTAATAAATGATTATGTTGATTTATCTTGTAAGTTAACTAAGCTAATTGATTGGTTATTTGTAGCAGTTTGGATTTTGGCGATGCTGAAATCCTTTGAGGTTTATTTCCTCTATTTGGAGGGGTTATATTATATTTCGAAAGACGCTTTTATTTTTATCTGAAATCCTTTTGTTCTTTTATTTATATACTTTTCGGTTTTCAGCTATATTTTTGAAATCTCTTAAAAAGGTATTTTAGGTTCTCATAATGCGGTGATTTATATATTTTATTTTTCGGTTATGTTGAAATACGAAGTCTCTTGATGACTTATTAGGTCTTGCTCCTTTTGGTATTTATACACCTATAAATTTTCTGCACACTCTCTTGTTTTAAAATAGAAAGGATGAAAATCCAATTTGAACAGAAAAGAGAAACCGAAAAAGGTTGAAACTAAATAAAAAAGAAAAAAAATGAGAAGAAAAAATCACAAAGAATAATATAGTAAAGTCTAATTACGATTTTATGTGACAACCGCATGATAAAAAAAATAAACGTGGAGGTCAAAATAAATAGGTGAATATTTTTAAAACTAATAAATTTAAGTGAATATTATTTAAGACTTAAGAGTGACCAATTTGGGCAATTCCGAGTTTTTGCATATCAACGTGTCATGTGTGGCAAAAATTTTTGTTACTAATCAATCAAGTTACTCACTCTTAGGCACAATAAACCAAAATCTTGCAACTAATAAATTAAAATTAAATAATATCCACATGTAAAATAAAATTGACATTTTAAAATAAAATAAGATAATTTCATATTAAAATAAAAAATAATGATAGAAAAATGTTCGACATGTGAAGTTTATTTTTTTTTAAATATTTAAATCTAAAAATTCACTTTTACTAAAAGTATAAATGTTAGTGTAAATAAGTTTTTTAGAACTCAATCATAATTTAATATTTTTAAAGTTTTTGATATTTATAGTAAAAAATCAACAAACAAATTTATTATTATGGTAAAGTGTGATTTAAAAACAGTATAAAATATTAATGTATCACTTACCTTTTTATTAAATATCTTAATCTTTGCTTTTATTTTTATATAACAATTAATGAATGGCAAAGTCCCTTATTGTTATTATATCAAAATTTGAAAGCTTATTCCAATATAAATTAAATGATTATTTTAAATGATTTTCCCCTTTTATTTTTTATATGTGTTTTATTTTTTTAAAATAGACTCAGTTTAGTTGCTTTATTTTTTAAAGGTTCAATTAGCTTTTTAATTTTTTATATATGTATTCAATTTAGTTCCTTTGTTATATGGGATCCACATTTTTTTTATATTCTCTTTTGATTTAAATAGAAAAACATTCATACATTTTCAACTTATTAAAAACATTCATATATTTTTAGCTTAATAAGTTTTACATCAATAGAATTATATATTGATAATCAATCACAACTATTTTATATATATAATAATTTTTTCAATTTTATCAATTAATACATTAAAAATTATATAAACGATTGTTGTAATTAAATATCAACTTTTTTACAAATATTAGTATATAAGTATTAAACTCTAATTTAAATTCGTCGTCTATTTTTTGTTTTATCTATCTCTTTCTTTTAAATTAAATAGTCATTTTTGTCCTTCTAATGAAATTAATGTCTTAGCATATATTAAACAATCATGTCTCCCAATGCAAAAATAGTTTTAATAATTTATCCCAACCCCTTAAATCATAATATTACAAGTATATGAGTTGAGAAAAAATTGTAGGATATATAATATTATAATAATAAGAAATTATTCCCTCCTACAATTTTACAAGTAGAAGCATATTAGTCCCCTCAAAACACATATAAGATTTATGTAACTCATTACCCAACCTATTAATACAATGTTCTGGTTGTACTCACCACTCATAGTAGTTGCAATTTGTTTTTTTGCAATAACCTCTAACTCATAACCATGACTTTTGGAGAGTTTCTTGTCCAACTTTTGAAACACAGAAAAAACACCCTTAAAAACTATCTCATTTCTTACAGTCCAAATTGACCAAATGGAAATCATGCAGATCATATGCAGAATATTTTTCTTTACCTTACCTTGGTAATAATTAACATACTAACAAATATGAGAAAAACACAATCATACTTGATAAGTATACTTACACATAAACACTAGAATCTATGAATTGCAAAAGAAATTAGAAATTTTAATCACCACTTCCCAGGTTTTGGATTCACATATACTGTCAAGGTAAAAGACTTAGAACTTGATTGATTTGGTTTTCTTTTTTAGCTTTTGAAAAGAGTTTTTGAGAATAATTTTCAAAAAATTTTTTTAGGAAGAAAAGAAAAAAAAAACTTGTTTGGTAAGTATTATTTGAAAACTGTTTTGAAGATATAAAAATGGATAAACTGGTTCATATTTATTAAAATTTCATTAATGAAAAGCAAAAAAACAATATATTCTGATTGTATTTTAAGTTTTTAAAACAAAAATAGAAAATTAAAAACTTTTAGCTATTCCTGTATTTTAGTTTTAAAAAACTAAAGAATTAGAACTGTTTTCAGAAAACATTACCTAAACGAGATTTTTAGTTTTTAAATATTAAAATATTAAAAATAGTTTTATAAAACTATGGTCAAACAAACATTTATATGCCATTGTATAAAATTTGAAGTGAGATATTCCTGGAAAGTTAAAGAAGTTTGAGAATTAAAAAAATCTTAGATTTTTTTAAATTTTTGAAGACATCTCACCAAAAAATTAAAACAATTTCACCAAAGAGAGTTAAACGGGAGAAAGAGTTAAATGTGGGGAGCTGCTTCATTCACCTAGCTACAACACGTTAAAAGATAAAACTTTTTTAACTCCTCACAAAACGTTAACATGAAACCATGAATGATAATGATAAAGGATAAAACATTAATAAGGAAGCAAAATGCGGTGAAAAAAGAATATAACTACAGCCCAGTAGGAGAAAAGTTGTACAGAACAAGAGAATTGGTTTACAAGTAAATAAAAATTTAAAATAATAAATGTGAAATCAAAGTGTGGAGAATGTTGAAGAAATTCAACATTTGGGCTTTGTCCCAATGCGCTGGGATGATCCGCAATCGCAGAAAATGGGCCTGAAAGAGTCCCATATTGAAACGACAGCGTTTCCAGGTACTCAGTCTTAGTGTTCACATTAATGACAGGTCAACTGTAAGTGGGACAGGAGAACATCAGAAAAGCGAAGAGTCTTGGTATCCGTTTGTGTACTTTCTCTGTTCATTTACCTTTTTCTTTTCACCAACGTTTTCAAATTTCAAAATACTTCTTTTTCTTCTCCTTGTTCTGCCTTAATTAAGCCAAGCAACACCACCAGCTTCAACCTAACATCAACTTTCACTTGCTGTTTCCACCTCGTCCTTTGCCAAAACCGTGTTCTTTTCTTAAATGGGTGGTTCAGGAAGATGGCTTAAGTCGCTCATCTCTCTCAGAAAGCCCTTCACAACTGATCAAGTTTGCTAATTTTAGCTGGGCTATTTTTTTTTTTGTTAATATGTTTCACTGTGCTGATGCTTATTTAGTATATTTCTGCATTTTTCAGGAGAAGGGTGGTGATAAGAGTAAGAGAAAATGGAAGCTATGGAGGAGCAGTTTAGAAGGTTTTGGGATTGGGTCATCCATGCAGAAGGGACAGATTGGTGGTGGTGGTGGTTCCTTTGTGGTGGATGATGGAGCATTTGCCGCTGCTTTGGCTGCTGTGGTAAGAACTCCACTCAAAGACTTCATGGTCATCAAACAGGAATGGGCTGCCATTCGAATCCAGGCAGTGTTTCGAGGTATCTTGGTATGTGGAACTCTTCTCTAGTTAGCTACTTTCATTCAACATACTGCATTATCATGATGAATCTGGTTCTTCTAGGATTTTTTATTCTTTTTTAGTTTTTAGTTGTTATGAATTTCTAGCGTTGAATTGTTTAAAAAGCATAAGCACATCTATATGTGAATTATTAGGACGTGTAATTCTGGATATAAGAATTAGTGATAGGCAAGATTCCAAGTTCAATTTAGGATAAGGGCCTCTAATCGTACTATTAAAAATTCACAGTATGAATTTCTGTAGAAGAATTACAAATAGGTTGCATGGTGTTCTTGTTGTTGTTAATTTCATTATTTTGAAAGAGCTAAATCGTAGTAATTTTGCTCTGTGCAATGAGGTTCGCTGTTTTACTTTGAGTTGCTATTGTTGGTATAATTGGTTATGGATTTATAAGACTACAGCAGTACGGAAACATAATTTAGTGTTTAACCCACAATAAGACTATTGGAGAGCAATATGCATTGTTTATAATTTTCTGAAATTGGCTTGCACGGTGTAATGGGGGGTTGATTGCAGAAGAATCTTCCATTCTTTTAGTCATTCGTTCTGATGGAGGTTTGATTTTGTGTGTGAAAATTATGCTCCATGGGTCATGGTACTTGCATATTCTTTGCGAGTTTATTTTTCCCATTTCTCAGTTTTGACCCTTGGTTACTTATTTTGCAGGCAAGACGAGCGTTGAGGGCCCTAAGGGCAGTGGTGAGATTGCAAGCTATATTTCGTGGTTGGCAAGTGAGAAAGCAAGCAGCTGTTACTCTAAGGTGCATGCAGGCTCTTGTGCGAGTTCAAGCACGTATGAAGGCAAGGAATGTGGGGAAGTCTCAAGAAGGGAACGCTGTGAGTGGGCATTGCAATGAAGCTGATCCTGTTAAGCAAGCTGAGGTATCATATGTTTTTCAGCATTTGCCTCAACATCGTGTAACATTCTGTAATGTTGATGCCCAGTTGTTAAGTTGGTAAAGAGATGTTAACATTTAGCTAAATTTGCTATGTTATTTGTCAGCAACGGTGGTGTGACATTCCAGTAACTGCAAAAGAAGTTAAGGCAAAATTACAAACGAGACAAGAAGGAGCAGTTAAGAGGGATAGAGCAAAGGTAATGGAGTAGAGAAAATCTACTACATTTGTGGTGAGTGTCAGTAATGAAATGATTATCAAAATATATGTGCTTAAACAAAGTTTGCTGGCTTTCAGAGGACAGGGAATGCGAGTCCAAACTCAAGAGCTGCTAAGTCGGTGATTCCTCTCAAGAACCGGAACCTAGACAGCAAGAGGTCAGGATGGAGCATGTTAGATCGGTGGATGGCTGCAAGGCCATGGGAGAGCAGGTCCATGGTAGAGATGTATTTGGACTCACCTGACACGACTCTGGTGGCCAGTAAAAGTGATAATCTTGTTCTTCCCTTTAAGTCAGATAAACAAACTGGCTCGGTCAAAGCACGAAGGAATGGTGTGACAACCAGGATTTCAACTAAATCTCTTACAACCAGTCAATCAACTCCATCTTCTTCAGCCATAAGCTCTGAATGCATGTATGATGATAGTCCCATGTCAACTTCATGCGCATCTAGATCACCATCTCGGCCATCTAGCAACAATGTTCTGGTGAAAGCAGCAGATGAAAGAAATGTTTGTAAACCAAGCTACATGAATCTGACAGCATCAACCAAAGCTAAACTGAAATCCTATAGGTGTTTTTCTCAGAATTCAAAGAGAAACTTTATGGACGATTGTGTGTCTTTAAGTGGAGTTACTAGAAGCAGTTCTGGTTCCAATCCTTGTGCTAATACATGGAAGAATCTCTATGCAACACCTCTAAGAACAAGTTATCACAAACGATTTTCATTGGAAAATAAGTAATTGCTTTGCCACGAAAATAGCTGGAATGTTCTACTTCTATAAGCCCAACAGCTTGTTGTTCAGTTTTACCTCAATGTCGGCGGATGAATGTGCCGACAAATTCACTGATAATTGCTAATTGATAGTGTAGATAACAAAAGTGGTTTGCAGTGAAGATGAAAAACACAGTTACAATTTGTAAGGTGTGTTTTTACTGCAGTTTATAATCAGTTTGTCTTTATTTTTTTTATATATTCATGTTGATTTTTGGGAGGAACATTTATAATGATGTAACTCTAAGTTGTACCGTCTGAAAGATACTCTTTAAGACACACGGTTCTGACTTTAAAAATTTGTATGAAACATACATGCGTGGATGCATGATTATATGTTAAATACAAAGGCAAGTGTTTGCATGAGGAATGAAACACCGCATTAGTTTCATTTGTACGGTATTTATTTATATAAAATCACTAGAACTTCAATTGTGAGACATCAGAAGTAATAACAATCAAAGCCGTAGGTGGGTATTCAAATAAAGCGGAGCACCTTGCTATCATGAAAATTCTCTTCTGATATTAAATGATAAACCTATATTTATGTTGGGTTTGGATGAGTTTATAGTATAAATTTTTAAAATTAATAAGATATTTATGTTTCAATATATAATTTTAAAATTATTTTTATAAAAATAAAGTGTTTGAATATATATATAGAGAGAGGGAGAGAAACTCGATTTCAAGTTTAATTATGAGAAAAATAGAAGAAGTGAAAAGTATGAGTCGAACAAGTACAAATTTTAAATAAGCTTAAAATTATTTTTTTTAAACTATTCTAAATAATTTATTTATCTAAGTTTAAAAGAGATTATGAATCCTCTATAACTATTAATTAATATATATATATATGATAAAATAAATTCAAAATAGTCCTAAAAATTTTAGAGGTAGCTAGTAGGACTGATTGACCCAAGTGGGTTTATTTTTTTAAAAAATTACCAGTATGGGTCTCTTTTGAAAAATATTACCAGCATGGGTCTGTTTTGGTAGTTGACTCGGTCAAACCGCAATTTCGAATTGCAGTTTCGTTGCCACGTCAGCAACGTGATTACGTGGAAGCCAGCGTGGAAAAACGAGTATGAAACCGCAAGTGGGAATTGCGGTTTGACTGGTCTTTGACCAGCACCGCCTTGTTGTCCAATGGGTAAAAAAACACAGAAAACGATGCCTGTAAAACCGCAAGTCAGAGCTGCGATTTTACTGGGGTTTAACCGGCCCCCCTTTTACCCGACGGTTGCAAAAAAAATACAAATTTCTACTCACATAAAACCACAAATCATATCTGCGGTTTCAATTAAATATTATTTTTAACACAAACCGCAGTTCGCACTTGCGGTTTATGTTAAAAATAATATTTAATTGAAACCGTAGATACGACTTGCGGTTTTATGTGAGTACAAATTTGTATTTTTTTTTGCAATCGTCGGGTAAAAGGGGGGGCCGGTTAAACCCCAGTAAAACCGCAACTCTGACTTGCTGTTTCACAGGCATTGTTTTCTGTGTTTTTTTACCCATTGGACAACAAGGCGGTGCTGGTCAAAGACCAGTCAAACCGCAATTCCCACTTGCGGTTTCATACTCGTTTTTCCACGCTGCCTTCCACGTAATCATGTTGATGACGTGACAACGAAACCGCAATTCGGAGTTGCGGTTTGACCGAGTCAACTACCAAAACAGACCCCTGGTAATATTTTTCAAAAGAGACCCATACTGGTAATTTTTTTAAAAAATAAACCTAGGTCAATCAGCCTAGCTAGTAGATCTTAAAATATATTTTTTAGTATCGTATCTGATTTTTTATTATATATGTTAATTTTTAAAATAGTTAAGATAGTATTTTAAAGCCCTATCTAAATTATTTCAAGGACTAACTTGTAAAATCACTTAATTGCTAAAAGACCAATTTGTTAATTTTGATAGGATCTAATGCTAGTCTCTGTAACTTTCAAGAATTATAACAATGATAATTTATTCTTTTTTGTGTATGAGTAATATTTAGGAAGCAAAGTTGGATCGAATTCAATTAGAGAATTTTGTTTTCACCTAGATGCACAATGTTTGAAGAAGAGTTATTTGAGTGTAGATCCTAAACGTCAAACCAAACATGCTCTTTGACATGATATTTATATTGGTCTAAAAAAAATGTTCAATAATAAAAAAATTCAAGTGATTAGTGTTTTTGAAGTCAATTAATAAAAAATTGCATGAATTGTTTTAGGATTTTAATTAGTATACATTGTCAGTGTAAAGATTTTTACACTGACATTCAATCACAACTCTTCATGGTAAATTTGTTGACTTTACTCGTTACTACTTTAAAAGTCACATAAATAAAAAATCATGATTGAATGTCAGTGTAAAGATTTTTTCCACATATCAATTAAACTCTTGTTTTAAAGTGTTTTTTTAACTAAGGTATTGGTATGAACTTGTTATTATAAAAGTCATGTTTTAGAGTGTTTTTTAAGTCAATTAAATAAAAAATTGCATGAATTGCTCCCAATATTCCAAACTGATAAAAAATAAAAATTGACAATTTTTTATTAAAGAATATTCACCATATTATTACTTAAGAAGTTTAACATATTCCTAAGAGTAGATTTGTCAAAATATAATTAGGTTTCATTTAAACTTAATGTAAAGGAAGATCAAAATTAAGAAATTAAAATAGCGATAATGTAATAATTAGTTAGTAAAAATCACAACAACGGTTCTAAATCAAGCTGTAAAAGATTTATTTGATTTAGTTCAACTTTCATATTATACTCAAATTAAATCACATAATTTTGATATCTGGTTCAACTGACTTTTGAACTAAAAACCAAATTGAATTGTTTTTTTATAGGCAACCAAATAAAATTATACTACAAACACTTTTAATTTGTTCCATATCTAAAGTGATATTACCAGAACTTGAACCTTGATTCACTTGATTAAGGAATATAAGCTCCTACCACTTGTGTCAAAAAATATTCATGGGTGACTTATTAATTTAATTATTAAATTTGCATGGATTTATAAGATTGGTCTGGTGTTAAAAGGGAGAGATAGGAGAGGGAATGACCATGATTTCAAATCTTTCCAGTAACAAAAACTAACACATTAACAACTAACATTTACCCTATAAAAAACTATGAAATTTGCAGTATATGTTGTATGCTTTTTGGTACATTGCTTTCTCTTAATATTTATAACTAATCTTGTTGTCTAAAGGGATTAAGATATATATCTAGGGACAAAAGGAACATTATTAGAAGAATTATGGATTAAACTAATTAACAAAAATTAGAAGTAAAAATTTATATAAGAAGATTAAATTAAGGAAAATCAAGTAAAAACACCTAACTGTTTTTCTTGATTCTTTTTTATAAGCCAGAGATATATTAATAATGAAAACATAGGTTAAGCAGAAAGACCAGAGCGCCTGCTTAATAAAGTCCAAGTACAAAATGAGGAAAATGTAAAAATAAGCTTGCAAATAGCTATACATATAAGAGGGGTTCATAACACATTCAGCAAAAGAATGGACAATAAGTTTTGTAGCATAGCACTATTCCCATGAGCTCAATAAATAACATGCACAATCTCGTCAGTGTCCCATCTTTTTCCTCGGAATATCAACACATTCCTCACCTTCTAGATCTGCCAAATCATTGCAAACCAAACAAAAGATCAAGTCTGCTCCTATGATTTAGTTTCGTAGACCAAACCCAAAAATTGGAGACCAAAAGAGTGTAAGTTATTATGAAGTACTACATATGTCCCCCACCAAGCACATAACTTCACACACACTTGAATAGATATAATGAAATTTAGGAACAAATTTTGTGCCAATTCCAATGATCCCCACATAATGTGTATCCGACTATTTCTTTTGCTAATTCCACGCTTACTTAGGTTGCCACGAGTTGTCATTCGGTTTGCTTCCAATTTCCATACAAAACCCTATGTTTTGCATTTAAAGATTTGGGGTGACAATATTATGTACGCCGATGCTACAGTATACACTCTTATGTCATTGCCAGCCAAACCCACTTATCTTCTATCTCCTCAGTTAAAGAGACACCAAGCAAAATAAGCATTAACATCTTCACTTGTTCCTTTTCCATATAAAAAAGGGGTCACTGCCAATTCCACCTCTACTTACCTCTTATGAACGTCTCATTGATAATATTGCATTTCTGAATTGTGAACCCGTATAATCTTCTAAATTTATCCATTAACTGTTGCTCCCCTAATTACCTATCCTTCCAAAACAAGGTTTTTTGCCATACTCCACACTCTATATAATATTCTGAGACCACCACCTAGTAGTAAAGCTGTCAAAAATGGGTCTGAAATGCTGGGCTGACCCACATGCTTACAAAATGGGCCAACTAGACTCTAAAAAGGAGACTAAAATAAAAGCAAGTCTTCTTGACTCAGTCCATTTGATCTGACTATGTAAATGAACTTGGGTTGACCCAACTTAGCCTGAATACAAATATAAATACATAAATTTTAAAAATACATATCAATAATGTATTGTTAAAAATATATTAAATAAAAAATATACACATAAAAGTATGTTAGATGTGTATATTTAATAATAGGTTTTTGACAAATAAAAATTTTGTTGTTCTAAAATGTATATTAAATTAAAATATAATATAAATATATTTTTATGTTACTTTAGACTTATTTATGATGTGTATTTTATTAATTTAGTGTATTGTTTTGAATTAGTTTGAACTTGTATTATAAAAATTTGAATTTTGATTTTTTTAAAAAAAGGCTCATTCAGGCTCGTGGCCTAATGTAGGGCTAGACTATTGGTCCCAAGGGGAATTTAGAAGAGAAGGTTGAATAGATTCACCAAAATATTTTTCAAATTTTGTTTATTTAACTGTATAAGAGTAGTTCAAATATGTCTTTCTTTAGAAATTTCCAAAAATGAGTTTCTCAAGAATTCAACTCTTTTTTAATGTATTTGACAATAAACTTGATATATAGCAATTCCTTCAATAATAGTTTACTATTGCAATTAGTGAAAATAAAAGATGAATTGCACCAACAAATTTATCAACCACAAAAGAAATAGGTAGATAAAGAATTGAATCAAATTTCAAACCCGCAATTCTTATTACAATTACCCGAATCCAATATCAAAATAAAAGTATTGTAAAGTGTAATATGTTGTAGGAAAACTGCAGGAAATTGTTTCAGCTGCAAAAACCCAATCAATGGTTATCCAAGATGTCAATAAAATTCAGAATTAAAGAGTATAGGAAAGAGAGAAATTGCACAATGATTTACACTGGTTCAATTAACCTAGCATACATTCAGTTTTCAGGCTTAACCTTTCGCTAATCTGCTTACCACTAAAATCTCAGTACATGCACACTACACATACAGATTTTACACCTGGAAAGATTCAAACCACACAAGAAGAGACTTCCTCTTGCACCCCACAAGAGTTTGCTACATCATGACACCCTGTCACTCACAGTGCCTCACTCATAACATCCTGCTGCAAGATTGCATAACAATCTCAAGAAAACCTCAAAAGATTGTCAAAGATTGTGCAAAAACACAAAATATGGTATAGAACAATATTACTTGTAGTGATAAATACCCAACAAGATAGATTAAATCTTAATGTAGTCTCTTCCTTGAATGTTGAATTTCTTGTACATTCAAATCATAAAAAATGGGTATAGTTCTTGGAGAGAATTTGGGTAAAACAGTTAAGAGCAGCAAATATTCAATTGACCTTTCGAAAGTTAGTTAAAATGAATTTTGAAAATGCTTTTATATGAGTTTTGAATCAAGGTAATCGATTACCTGATATCCTGCTCAAAACTGGTCTAGAATGCATGTTCTCTGGAATAATCGATTATTATTTTCAGGTAATCGATTACTCCCAAGAGCAGTAATCTCAATACCCAAAATTCCTCAAAGGGTAATCGATTACCTTTTTATGGTAATCGATTACCTTACCATAGTTTTCACTTTTGAAGATTTTTCAACACTTTCGAGCCTATGTAATCTATTTCTAAACACCCTAAACACATTCTCAAGCCCATCTACACACACAAAACAAGTACCATACCTATGAAACATGTTCAGTACCATAAAATTGATTAGGGAAAAACTAAGAAGTAAAATTCAAAACCAAAACACCAAAAGGGATACTTCATGCTTTCCAAAGCCTTTGGTTCCAACATAGATTGGGCTTAGAAATATGTAGCCTAAACCAATCTGGACTAGCCCGACCTAGCCCATTCTGTTTGAAAAGTCCAATGGGCCAACCAGCCCATATTGCCAGCTCTACCTAGTAGGCCTCTTACCTAAGCTCTTAATAGATTACAGATCTTTCCACCACCTAGAACAAGCACAACATTGCCCCTCCCAATACCCATCGAACTGTTGATATTTACACCACAAAACTTTAACCAGTGACCTATCAACTTCTAGTTGAATTCTCCACTTTCATTTCTCTAAAAGATCCAAATTAAACTTAATAATGTTGCACAACCCCAGGCCTTATTCCTTTTTTCCCCTATATACTTTTTCACATGACATCCAATGAACTTTGCTATGCACTTCCGTTTCTCCCCAGAGAAAAAAATTTTAAACAAGGATTCAAGTTTTGATTAATACTTGTTGGCACCCTGAAAAAAGAAAGGAAATAATAGGGTAAAGCTGACATGATTACTTTAATTAACACCACCCTACCTGTTAACAACACATATTTATATTCTCATAAAATGAGTTTCTTCTGAAAAACTTCTACTATTGACTGTCACATTACGTCTCCCTTTGCCTGACTCCCAACTGGCAACCCCAAATAAGTAAAAGGAATGGTTCCCTTTCTACAATTTAGCAAGACCACTACATATTCCAACCAACATTCTGACACATTAATGCCCATTAACTGGCTTTTGTAAAAATTTACCTTCAACCCTGATATTAATTCAAAGTTATGAAAAATAGCCTTGATAATTTCAATTGATCCCTAATCACCTTGGGCTAACAAAATAGTTTCATCTGCAAACTATAAATGAGACACACAAATTTTATCCTTCTCGACCACATACCTCTTCCATAAATCTATTTCCACTGTTGCTTTGACCATTTGACTAACCCCTCTAATGCTATTAAGAATAAGAAGAGTGATAATGAATTTCCTTGCCTAAGGTCATGCCAACAACCAAACTCCTTCGTGGGATTACCATTTACGAAAACATACATTCTTGCTGATGCAACACATTCCTTCATCTACCGAATCCACCTTTTTCCAAAGCCCATATGTTTCATCACCTTATATAAATATTGCTAATTAACAGAGTCATAAGCCTTTTTGAAATCCACCTTTAAACACACTAGATCTTTCCTTGATCTCCGAGCACTGTCTACTCTTTGTTTACAGTTAACACCTCGTATGAAGTCTATCCTCCATTTACGAAATCCAATTGAAACTCAAAGATAATAAATTGCATGACCCCTTAATTTCAACATGTTTGGCAACACTTTTGCCACCACTTTGTACAGACATCCAATGAGGGAAATGGGTCAGTACTCACCAACCTATTCAAGGTAAAAATTCTTTGGAATCAGGGATATAAAAGAACTCGTAGAACTTTTTACCAATTTGTAGTCTACATGAAACTCTTCAAGGAAAGCCACAAAATCATCCTTCATTAGATACCAGAATTCTTTTAGGAACCTAAAGTTCAAACCATCCAATCCTGGACACTTGTTGCTACCACAATCCCATATTTCCTAGTTTATTTCTACCTCTAAGAAAGGTTTTTCCAAAGCTTCTTGCTTTGCCAAGGTAACATTGTTGAAACTATACTTCCTTAATTAAGGTCTGCACCAATTACTCTCTTGAAAATTACTCACATAATAATCCTTAACCTTCTCTTTTACTTGAGTCACCTCCAATACCTCAATGCCACCAAACTTCAGAATTCTAATTTCATTATTCTGATATCTGTGCATCAAAGACTGGTGGAAAATTTGGAATTTACATCCCTTTCCTGGAGCTACTAAAACCTTTACTTTTGACTCAACATGGAACACTTCCGCCCTGTCCATTTTTTAAGTTCTCCCAGGTTTTGGTTTTTTAGCCTTATATCTTCTTCTCCTAGCCGTATCTCATCTTCCTTCTTATCCAAACTGTGAATGGTCTCTCTAATTATATCGATTTGTCTGTCAATATCACCAAAAACCTCCTTATTCCATTTCTTTAGCCTCCCTTTCAACAAATTAATCTGTTCCTTCAACACATAACCCTTCCTTCCTAGAACCTTTAATTTCCCGATTCATATTCAATGCATAATCTTTTTTCTCGATTGAATTTCTATACTTTTTTAATTGTTTTTTGTCATTTTGAGAAAATAAATAATAATCCCTATAAAGTTTAATGTTCTAAAACCAAGGTCGGTTTCTGAGATTTTACGAATTCACAACAAAATTATAAAGTCCCTTCATTCTTTTTATAGGCCAAATAAAATCCCTTTATATATGAGCATTTTGAAAAAGTAATGGTATATTGCTTAGAAAATAGATAATTAATTTTATTAAAATTATATGTTTTATTACATTAATATAATGAATAATATAATTTTAATAAATTTGAAAAAATATATCATATATTTTTTAAAAATTCAAATGAATATGAGTAAAAACTAATAAAAAACAGAAAACATGTCTTCTAATTGTATTTCACAATAAAAACAAAAAACACATTTAGACACACGACATGTAAAAAAACCAAAATAATTAAACACAATGCATCAGGTTCAGAACCCATCTTGCATATGAGTGCATTGTAACATTTGTATTTCGACACCACTTTCACAAGGTCAATTACATCGTCTACAATTTCATCTACTAGAACACCATCGTAATTAAATACTGCATTTCTATGTGACTTCCAGATATATGTGCCAAAATCTTGCAAAAAATTTATAATATATCATATTTTTATTCATTATAATCATATGATATTATCTATAATTTCATTTACGTTTCTATTAAAAAATACATATTTGTATATAAAATACCTAACTCCTAACATTAAAAAAAAATATATATACTTACAAGATGAATATATAACTTTTAATAACAATATTATTTCTTATAAGTATTCAATTTTATTTTTTTATTCCACTTTTCTTTTTTGGTCATGCTTCTATTACTTTTCATATTTGTCTTTATTATTTTTTCATTTTTCTTACCAATTAAGATTGATATATATCCTAAACAATATAAATAATTATTTTGAACAATTTTTAAGGTGTTTCTATTTTTATTAAATGGTTTTTTCTTACTGAGGTTAAAGAATATTAATTTATTATTTGAAATAGAGAATATATTATCTTATTATTGTCAATTAAAAAATTATTTTGATAAAATTTGAAGGTCAAATTTGCTTCTACTGTTTCAATCTTTACATCTAAGTATATAATTTTTATAATCTAATTTTGAATTTTTGTTTAATTTATATAATTTTTATTCTCCTGGTATGTCGATAATTATTCTGATTTTTAGTTTTTGATTAAATTTAATATATAATTAAAAATTATTTAATTTAATTTTTATATTTTAACACTTAAAAATATTATAGTTTGAATGCTATTTTTATCAATAAAAATTATATTTATTAATATCTTCTAACATGTGATTTGTTACTCAAAGTGTTATAATTAAGAAACACAGATGGCTATCACTTATATATATAAATCAATGCTGATAATTTTTATTTTGTATCTTTTGTCTTGTTAAAAATTAAAACATTAAAAATTTATGTAATATATTTTAAGATATTATTAGAATATTATTTGAGTGAAACATATTTAATATTATTTTAGCGCTCAAGAATTTCATTTTAATATATATATGTTATAATTGAGTGAAACATATTATTAGAATATTATTTACATTGTAATCATAAGTAATATAATTATATAATAAAAAAGATATATAATATATTTTATGCAATTTAATAAATAAAAACAAAATTTACAAGAATTTTTTGAGTTATTTATAAAATAAATCTTGAACTTATAACATTATTTAAAGCTATGATAAAAATACATAAGATTCTATGTAATCATATAAAATTCTAGTAAGTATTTTATAATTTATTTTATGTTTAATGTTATGCTAACTTTTTTTTATTATGTTTACTTATGTGTAAAAGATATTAATTTATTATCTTTATATATAAGTAAAATGTGAGCTATGTGTGCAAGTATAGATATATATAAGTAAAATGTGAGCTATGCGTGCAAGTATAGATATATATAAGTACTCAGCAGGTATGTGGATGATGATTGAAGTTGTTAGTTGCACGGGTATGGACTGTGTACGGGTACATTTTTTAAACACAAGAATACGAATGGGTATTATAGTACCCTACTTACATCCAACCTATTGCCATCCCTAATGAAGAATGCAAAGGAACATACTTGAATTATGACTTATTCAAGTAAAAATCTACATAAAGAAGAAGTACTTCAGTGCCCTTGCTCAAGCAAATACCAAGATTGTTGGAGCAAGCTTATCAAACCAGACTTGCTCTTTGTCATCACTCAAGTAGACCTTCAAACTGCTTGAGCAAGCCCTATATATGTGGCTCATATACACATTCATTGTGCTCGCTTAAGCAAATTAAAATCTTTAGCGCTTAAGCGAATAATTGAAAATTTAGCTCTTTTAGCCTTGTAAGAGCTCAAGTGAATGATGATAATGTTTGAGCAAGGTCAAGCCCAACTTATACTAACATGTCCTTGTTGTATAAATAGGGTAATATTTTAGAAAGTAGGATATTCTCACTTTTGGCTTTTACATTGCTGTGTTATAATAGTTTGAGAGAAGTTGAGAGACAAGATTAAATGCTTTGAAAATTGTGGATTCAATCTTAGATTAGGCGTTCCTCCATGACTTCTATGAGAAAATAATCTTTCTCTTGTTGGGATTTGATATAGCCAATGAACGTTTTATTTAATGAAAAATTAATTTCCTTTGATTTCAATAAATTTTATTGTTCATTTTGATTATAATTATCTGTTTTTAGGATTGACAATCTTATTACATGAGTATGTTAATCTAAATGTGGATCGAATAACATTTTTAGATTGAGACCTATAAAAAATAACTTATCGATTGTATGCCTATGAATAAGATATGATTTATTAGCCACTTTTGAGTCTAAAAATAAGATTCAAATGATTTTTCCAAAATTATAAGTCAAGAGGTTAAAAGTAAAATTGGAATAATTAAGTCTTCTATTATATGGATAGTTGTAAGGTTAAAATTATTCTTGTGTTAAAATTAATGAATTATTGGTTTAAATTTATCTATTATATGTCATTAGGAATTGGTAAAGTCAAACTTTGACAACAATCTCAAATATTTTTTACTTTATACTCTGCATGTCAAATTGTTTGATATATTACCTTTTAATTTGACATTTAATTATCTATAACTTTTAGAAAAAAACTAGTAAGGTAGGATATTTACTAAAATTAATACAATTATCACATAATTCTTTATGGAGATGACTTAAATTAATTCAATCGATAAAACTTGCTTTTGTTACAATTTTCATTCACCAATAATTATAAAATTTTAAATCATTATCTCAATTACGCTACCTAAAAAGCTTAAATTATTATCCTAATTAGAGTAACTATAATAAAACCTTTATCATTGTCCTAGTCATAATTACAATAACTATGAAGGCAAACGTAATATCTAGACTAGATGTACAGAAAGCAAATTCAGTACCACATAGTAGACACAGGGAAGATAAATACAGTACCCCAAAATAGATGGAGGGGAGATAGATAGAAATTCAATAAGGAGGAAGACACAGTACTCCAAAGCATATGCAAGGTGATCTAAATAAACAAAATATTTTTCGGGGAGGTAGATGTAGAACCCCCGAGTAGATGCATGCGTGGATGGTAAACTCCTGCACATTCTTGAAGGAAATATTATAATAAAAAATAATTTATATTTATCGGTTAAGTATAATTGAGTTGTCTCCATAGGAAATCATGTAAAATCATATTAACTTCATTGAACTTCCTAGACTACGAATTTTATGCAAAAGCCTAGACTACGAATTTTATGCAAAAGTTTCAAAAAATTAAATAATAATGTAAAAACAATTGATCAAAAACAGTTGACATGATAAATTAATGAATAGTTGAGAGTATTATTGTAGTTTGATTTTTATCAATTCCTAATACCATATTCTATAAATCTTTAACAAATAATTCGATTAATTTCTACCATGAGACTAATTTGTACCTTTAAATCTATCCCTACACCAGAATAGTTAATCCTTACAAATTTACTCACATTCCTTGACTTATAAAATTGAAAAAATCGCATTGCTCACAAGTACAAATTCAAAATGGCTAATAAATTATATCCTATTCCTAGGCATACAACAATCCATTAGTTATTCATAACAGTTCTGAATTTAACGATGTCTTCTGATCCACCTTAACTTAATAGACTTAAGTTATAGGACGATCAATCCCAAGACAGATAATAAAAATCAAAAGGAACCATAGGAAATTCATAATAAAACAAAAAGAGTTCTTTCATTACATGGAATGATTATTGTTGCATCAAATCTCAATATCAATTTAATTCCTCATGAAAGCCATGAAAGAATATCTTAACTCAGATAGGATGCATTATTTCCAGAGCATCTAACTTAACCTCCCAACCTCCTGAATCCTCAAAATGTTACAATGCCATACATACATCCCAAATAAAGTTCTATTTATAAGTGACATATTAGGATAAGTTAGGTATGAGCTTAGTGCTTGCTTGAGTGCTTAGAAGGCAAAAAATGGTTAAATTTTCATTTAATTCGCTTAAGTGCATTTAGGATTTTCGCTTAAGCAAACATAGTTAAGTATCTTCCTTTGCATTCTTTAGTTGTTGCTCTTATGATCCTCCAACATGTTCTTGTATGAAAATTCTTCCAAAAACAAGTACATTATTTTGAAAACTTGATCCTTACATAAATCATAACATAAGAAAGATTTTGTTCTTACTTGAACTTGGTTCTTCTTAGTCTCTTGACAAAGGGATGAAGGTTCTTTGGGTAGAACAAATGGGTGCCTACAAAAAGGAATTTGACGCCCAAGTCAGCTTATAGGATTGTGTAAGGCATTAATGAGAGGATTAAGACTATATACATGAAAGTGTGGGTTAATCTATTTAAATATGGCAGGGGGAATGTAAAGTAGTTGCTAATGTGGGATTAGGGTTAGGGTTAAGGGGTTTGGATTGAAGTCTTAAGGTTAGGTGGGAGTTGGGCCTATCTCTTCGTTTGGCTCAAGGTGGTTGTGTGGGCCAAGTTGGCTAAACCCGAGTGGAAGGGGTACAAATTCTAAAAAAAAAAGTAATATCAAGGTTCATAAGCATAATAATTATAAATGATTGCAAATTTTGTGTATTAAAAAATGAACATTCAGCCATCATCACACATAATTAGGGATAGCAAAAAAACCGCGCCCGCGGATACATATTGATAAAACCCGCAAAAATATCTGCATAGATAGTATAAATGGGTTCCCGTTACCTGCGGGGACGGGTTTTTTTCTATCTGCTCATTAAGAGGCACGAGTACGGGTATCATAGTACCTGTACCCACAGGTACCTGCCACCAGCTAAACTAAAATAATATATATATATATATATATATATATATATATAAGTTTAAAAAGATAATATTTTTGGAAAATAAATCAATTTAAAATATTAATTATTAAAATTCATTGATATCAACCTTATTTTGTATGAAAACTTTATAGTTATTAGAATTATTATTATAAAAATACCGATAATATAAAATAAAGATTTTATTTGTATTAAATATTTTCTTATAATATATTATGTTAATCTACTTTTAGATCTAATTAATCTTATAGAAACTAGTATAATTTTATTTCTAGATTTTTTAAAAAATAAATTATTTATTTAATAAAATTTATTAAAAATATTTAATTCTAAAAAATTTATTTTTTTAAAAATATCCATGGGTACCGGTGGATACTGACAAATATTACAAAAGTCCGCAGGTATTTCTATAGTAGGTATCCGACGGGTTTTTAGTGGATAATGGGTGTTGGATTTTTTTAGTGGGTTGGGTGACGAGTAACTACTGTCCGTGTCCACCCTGGCCCGTTATCATTCTTACCCATAATTCTATTGTCTTGTATGAAAAATTAACTATTAATTAAGGGAAGATTTCTTTTATTTGAAGGGTATTTACCATTCTGTCCTAGATATTGAATAACAATCTGAATACTTGTGAATATGGAAAACAAGATAAATAAAAATTATCTTTAGGTTTTAAAAAAATAATTACAACAAATTAATCTTTCTTGTTGATAATGAACTACGATAAGTTTGTGGTACTGTTAAATTATACTCCTTAATGATTGAATATAATTTCGTCTAAGTGATAAGCATATAAGTTTTATTTCAGGAATAATAAACTGAATTAGATAAATAGAAAGGAGAGAAGGAAAAAGTCGTAGATTGAATTCATCTACTAAAAAAACTAACATTTCTAAATTCTAACCATTATCATTCATGGAAAATTAAGACCTAAGGTAGCATTCTAGCATGAGTGGCATGCTTTTTGACCTGTTAACCTTTATCTCTCGCATAGATAAGCAATATTAAATCTACTGTTACGTTTGTCGTCTACTGCAATGCATAAATATTAAACAACTAAGAACTACAACGACTCAACAAGTTCTAACCCCCACACTTGGACATAGATAGAGTACAAGTGTACAACATAACTCTGTTAATTGAGTTCTGTACCGTTAATTGGGAAATTATAAGTGGTCTACTACCACGTGTTTGTTGTTCAGTTATAGTTCTAATTAATTTTCCCAGGATGCATAACTTTGAAATAAGAGTACAACGGTGCTGTATTAATTTTATATTATTAATTATAAATATCTGTTTGTATATTTTTAAAATAATTATTATAAATATATCATGTAAAATTATATAAATATATCATGTAAAATTTGTCCAAAACTATATATTAATTTCTTCCGTTACTAGTGGTATTTTTTATTGCTCCCACGTTTATTTATTTTAAATTTGTTTGTTTAGGTGTTTCCACCAATATGTTGTTGTATATATAGTAAAATTCCAACCCGAATAAAACCTGCAGTAGTAATTGTCAATATAAAGAGAAAGATGGAAAAAGCATCAATTCAAGATTAGGAATGACTAAGCTTTATTAGACAGGTCTTATCTCCTCTTAAGAAACAGAGAGAAAAGAATTGGAAAAAAATCTTGTGGTCCAGGATGAAATGATAATATGTAATGATGCATCAGCTAGTATGGTCCATTTGGTCCAGTCATTCATGCTCTAGAAGGACCACAGTTATCAGCTTCACCAATACTTAAAAGCATATGTGCGTCACAAAACAGTTGAACATCGAAAAAAAGAAGATTGATGGACACATTAATAATATACTGATAAATATTTCGGGTTTCAAATTAATAGACCAAACGATGAAATAGGTTGATAGGTCAATTTCAGAGCTATGGACAAAAACTGGTAAGTAAGACTTTAAGGCAGTATCTCCATTGCGTTATAGTTTGACTTGTGTCTACTGCATGGCCTACGTGAGGTTGCTATTTGATTCAAAGGATTCCCACGTGAGAATATGCGCTAACAATGGCAAGAAATCAGGATGCCACCAAAAGCTGTAAATATTTTTTAATGCTTTCTCAAGTGTTAGAAGCTTTAATTTGGAGTGAGTATGCAAACTTCCTTTCGGGGGGGATTGCTATGAATAGAAGAAAGATGAAGTGGGGTCTACAGGACTATAGGAGGGGTAATTTCATGTGGGCCAATTATAGTTTGTTTCATTGCCATACAAAGAGTATCATCTCTGTTTTCATTTTTTTTGCATTCCTATTATTTGCTTCAGTAATACTGATAGGACCAATATGGCCCTTAAGTTACATATATCATAATCAATTCTTCATTGGACTCATAAAAGTTGAAACCTATGTTTGTTCATTTCTCCTTATATGTCAAGGATGAAGATGGAGGATTTCAACTTTTTTATACAGCAGATGGGGTTGGTAGATATTCCAATTATTGGAAAAGGAGTGACATGGATCTCACCAGATGGACAGTCAGCCAACAGATTAGATCGGTTTTTATTCTCACCGACACTGATGGAGGAATGGGGAATTAGTGCACAGAGGGTAGGAACTAGGGAGTTCTCTGATCATTGCTGGATAAGTACAAGAGATAATAAGCAGAATTGGGGACCCAAACCATTCAAGTTTTTTTATTATTGGTTAGAAGAGGCTTCTTTTGGAGATTTGATAAAAGCAAGGTGGAATTCAACTCAGTGTTCAGGGTGGAAGATGTACCAGCTGGCAAGGAAACTAAAGACTATCAAAGGGGAGATAAAAAAGTGGTCTGAAGAAGTGTGGAGAAAGGATGATAATTTTCTGGTAGAGAAGGTTAAGGAGATGGAAGTGGTTGATCAACAGTTAGTGGAAGGGGCCCAGGTGATTAATAGACCGAGGCAGGATCTCATGTCAGAATATTGGGGCAGGGCTAGGGTGATGGAACATGCACTGTTATAGAAATCTAGGGTACGATGGGCTCTAAATGAAGACAATAACTCCAAGTACTTCCATAATTGTTTTAAGTCGAGATGTCATGCAAACTCAATTTTTGCAGTTCAGTCAGAGACGAGATGGCTGGAGAGTGTGTCTGATATTAAAGCAAAAATATTAGATCATTTTTCGGATAATTTCCAGGAAAGATGGATGGATAGACCCACAATGGATGGAGTTCCTATCTCTCAATTATCAGAACAGCAGCAGTAGTTTCTGGAGTAGCCTTTCTCAGAGGTGGAGATCAAGGCGGCAGTGTGGGCTTGTGAAGTAGGGAAAAGCCCAAGACCTGATGGTTTTGGAATGAATTTCTACAAATCCTGCTGGGGAGTAATTGGGCCAGATGTGGTGAAGGCAGTACAGGAGTTTCATGAGTCTGGCATACTACCGAGAGGGGTAAATTCTTCTTTTATTACTCTTATTCCAAATGTGGCAAGACCTTCAGGCTTAAGCCAATACAGACCCATTTCCCTAATATCAAGTGTCCACAAGATTATTTCGAAGATATTGTCTTTGGGGATGAAACAAGTGTTGAACGGGTTGATATCGTCCTCTCAAACGGATTTTTTGTCTGGAAGATCAATTCTGGATGGAGTAGTGGTGGCAAATGAGCTTCTGGTTTGGGCAAAAAGAAGGCAAAATCCGTGTTTTTTGTTCAAGGTGGATTTTGAGAAGGCTTACGATTCGGTGAACTGGAATTTTCTAGATTATATGATGGTTAGGATGGGGTTTGGATGGAGATGGAGGCTGTGGATGAATGCTATAGTTCAGAATAGTTATGTTTCGATCCTAGTAAATGGGTGTTCGACACCAGAGTTTAAGCCAGCGAGAGGGTTGAAGCAGGGAGATCCGCTATCTCCTTTTCTGTTTTTGATGGTGGCGGAGGCACTAGCAGGCTTGTACAGATCAACCATTCACAAAGGTTTGTACAAAGAAATAAAGGTAGAAGAGGATGCGAGGTATTCAGTGTTACAGTATGCAGATGATGTCATTATGATGGGTGAAGCGGATTTGCAAACTGTGTGGTACTTGAAGGTAATGCTGCGGGGTTTTGAAATGGCGTCAGGTTTAAAGGTCAATTTCAGCAAAAGTAGTTTCTATAGTTTAAATGCGTCAGAATCCTTCACACTTACTGCTAGTAGCATTCTAAACTGTAATGTTGGCACATTACCACTCAAATTCTTGGGGGTACCAGTGGGAGTGAACCCTAAGAGGGAACAAGTTTGGAAGCCAGTCATTGATCAGTTTAAGAAGCGATTGTCAGGTTGGAAGGCAAGTAATATGTCCTTCGCTGGGAGATTGGTATTACTGAACTCTATGCTAGCTTCTATTCCATTGTATTTTTTCTCATTTTATAAGGCATCCAAGACAGTGTTGAAGTCTCTGAAGCGGCTGCAGCGGACATTCTTATAGGGAGGCAATAAGAGTCATTCAAAAATTGCATGGTTAAGTTGGGAAAAAGTCTGTCGGCCAAAAGACGAAGGAGGTTTAGGGATGAAGTGTTTGGAGAAATTTAATTTGAGTCTGTTGGCAAAGTGGAGATGGAGAATATTATCAGCTGATACGGATATCTGGGGTCCGCTTCTGAGGAGTAGGTACGGGGAGGTACATAGATATATGGATAGGCCGACATCCTTTATCCACACTTCGCAGTGGTGGAAAGATATATGGGGCATTGATGGACTAACTGCGTTACTGCCAGAATGGTTTCAAATTAGAATAAACATGATAGTAAGGTCTGGAGTGGGCACTCTATTTTGGGAGCAGAGGTGGATTGGAGATACGACATTCAGTGTACTTTTTCCCGGATTGTACGCCTTAGCAGAGGATAAATTTATTACTATTAACGATAAATGCGACTCAGGAGCCCCACTGTCATCATGGAAGTGGGTCTGGCGGAGGGAGTTGTTTGTATGGGAGGAGCAGCTGCTACATGCTTTACAGGAGGCTTTAAGTGAAGTGGTATTGGTGGATCGGAATCCAGATGAGTGAGGTGGAATTTAGTTGTCGGGGGGATACTCGGTGGCGGAAGGGTATAAGGTGTTGAATAAAGGAATATCTGACTTAGGAATGAATTTTGTGGAACCTCAGGATTTGTGCCGATTGTGGAAGGAAAAGTTACCATCTAAGGTACTGGTGTTCTCCTGGAGATTGCTAAGGGACAAACTACCCACTGTTGATAACCTGCTAATGAGAGGAATTTATACTCCGGTGCTCAATCCCGTTTGTGTGTTTTGTAATAATGGGCCAGAGACCAAAAACCATCTTTTCTTACAATGTCCAAACACACAAAGGTTGTGGTATGAAGTTATTAGCTAGGTAGGGGTACAGACCCCACTTCCGGGAGATATTAATCAGCTGTTTCTTTTATCCTCTGGATGGGTCGTGGGAAAGCGGAAGAAGAGGTGCAGATATGTGTTTTGGCTTGCTGTATGTTGGTGCATTTGGTTGTCCATGAATGCTATTATTTTTCAAAGTCCGCGATGGAATCTTTTCATATGTTAATGTCGATAAAGTTTCTATCGTGGAAATGGTTGTTGTATTCTTTTGGTTTTACTACACGATGTGTATTCTCTGATTGGTGCTCCCACCCTAGATTGTGTCTGATGAATATGAAATAGAGATGTAGGTTAGGTGGAGCACAGTTTAAAAAAATACTTGACTACTGTTCATCAGTAGAAATATTTTGTTTCAACTTCACCTTATATGATATAATACAATATACTTTTGCCTTTCAAAAAAAAAATGTCAAAACTTGTTACCATTTGGTTGGTGTGCAAGTGTGTAAACAAAGCATGTATTCATTTCTAGCATATCTGATCTTGTGAATCAAATCATACATCACTATATCCATTGAAAAATCGTGCATCAAGTGCTTTGTGAATTCAACATTGTTTAGTTTCATCATATACAGTTCTGTTATGTAAAATATATCATTTGGTCATGTAGGAAGGTATCATTCATACGTCGTATGTGGCTTAAAGATAAGTTTAGGTAAGCAAGAAGCAACCCTACTTTCCAATTTTGTGACTATATATCATGAAATTACTTTCCATATAGTAGGAAAAATTGAAGTGGAATTCTCTTGAGGGAGGAATAAGAAGAGGAGGAAACAAGTTTTTGACTGAAAATGACCCATACCAAAACCAATCTGGACGCAGGACAGGACAAAGAATTGCATAGCATTCTTGCAACTAGTCATGTACTTGTTATGATTTCTCCATAAGCTGGGAAAAAACAAAACTCTGATAACTACAGCGTCCACTGATGGCTCAACAAATAAAGAAAAAGAGCCTGGTTGTATTAAATGTGGCATGTGCAACAATTAATTACGAATCTCGTTTTGGACTACCTGTTTCTTCTAACACAAGCATTCTAAGCCTCCACTTTTTCTCTCAAAAGCAGCATGTTACAGGAACTCCTACATGCTTGCCACCCTTTTTTTTTTATTGTTGTACAATATAGGTTTGAATTTAAGATCTGATATAAATTATTCAGTGTGTTTGATTTTGCAAGGAACATAGATCATGATAATACTGGTACTTTCATAGCCCTGCTTTCTGATTCCAACCTATCACTTTAATCTGTCATTAAGATATTAATCCATGCTGTATCAAAGCTCACCCTCAACTTACATCATGAAGATAGAAAAATCTTGTCACTTTTCCTAAATTAGTTTTAATTTTAATAAAAGCAAAGCCAAATCAAACATGCATGCACACATCACTCAAACTTCTAGGCCAACCTTTCATAATCTCATGTTAATTATTGTACACATGTTTTAGTTCAAAATGATTCCAAAGGCAAGGGAATAGATCGATTCTTTGGGTAGAACAAATTTAGAGTTTCTTAAAAATAAGATGTGTATCTTCTCCAAGATACAATTTATTTATGATTAACTTTTTTCAACAAATTGATTTGAATTGTTTATAATTCAACTAACGTTACATATGAATGAATGATCAATATGTATATTAAACAACATATTTTATATTAGAGAAAATAAATGATATACGGATAGTGTAAAATATTTTATATTATCATTCAATTACAATTCATACTTTAGGATAAGCTTATTGATTTTTTTTCATAAATGCCTTAAAAGCTATACAAATGATGAGTTATAATTGAATGATAGTGTAAAATTGTTTTTACAATGTTAGTGTACCATTTTTAGACCCTTTATATTATTTTATTCATATAATATATAAAGAGAATTCACTTACTCTAAGAAACTTAATAATTATAATAAACTTACTTTTATCCTTACTATTTATTCTCTTTAAATCTAATGTTGTAATAAGTAACTAATATTACTCTTGCTGTAAGTTATCCATTTTTTCTCTCTCTATATTTACTTCATGGGTCTCATTTTATTAGTTATTTAAGATTTTCTTACTCATTAGACAAACAATAAATTAAATACTTGAAGAATACATTTACTAAAATTCTTAATACATTATTATTATGTTAGGAAAGAAAATCTTTTCAGAGTCATTTTTCAAAATTAAGTTTTCAAATATTAAATAATTTATTTTTCATAAAAATTCACTTTCAATCTCAAAATTAATTCAAAATTATGCGATACAATGTTGATTGTCTTCATCAACTCTCAGTACATTTGTGTTAATTAGGGATATTTTCTTTTAAATAGTCTAGTTTTGTTTAAAATTATACTTTATCTTCACTCATCATGTGGAAAAAAGTTTGGGGGATGACAAGGAGGTTTTGTTCTGACATGACAATTTCTTAGGTGATTATAGAGTTCACGATAAAACGATAGATTGTTCAGTTTGACAGTTTACAAAAATATAGCAATTAAGGATTTAAAGGGGGAAGGATCAGATTGGGGTTGGGGTTGGAGACATAAATTGTTTGTTTGGGAGGAAGAGTTGTTAGTAGGGGTGTATTTCTAAGGGAAGGGGCTAAAGATGAGTGGAAATGGACGGGCAATGGGTCAAGCTTGTATAAAGTATGTTCTGCTTACAAGGTATTAGCTGCAACTCTAGTGGTTTCTAAAGATGTTTTCTTAGATGTTGTTTGGGTTCACAGGGGTCCACCGAAGATTCAATATCTAGTTTGGAGATTGGATGCAAATTGCCTCCCTACTATAGACAATTTGTATAGGTGGCGCATACTGGGCAAAGAAGGGTTAGGTTGTGCGTTATACGGGGAGGCTTTAGAAACAAGCCCTCACGTATTCTTCACTTATCTAATGGTCTATTTAATGTGGTTGAAGTTATGCGTCTGATGGGAAATTAGGACAACTTTATACAATGAATGTCGTGCTTATTACTATCAAATGCAGGAATTTGTTCATCGATCCAAAAAGTTTATGTATTCATGGTCATTGTGTAACATCCTCAAATTTTTAAAATAAAAAATTATCTCACATAATAAATAACTATTATCTAGATGTATAATAATTTAGTTACCTAGTAAATAATAATATTAAGTTGTTATCTGATTTAAATAAAGAAATTATTAAAATAAAAGATTCATTTGAATTTAAAAAAAAAAATTAGTTTGGATATTAAAAATAAAATATGATAGAATTTATATTCAAATTAAAAGGTTTGTAGTTTATTATTACGAGACAATTATTATAGTTTAGATAAAATAGTTGTTATATTTTAATTGGTGATCCTTCTTAATGATATATACATTTATCATATATTATTAGAATACATCTATAATATGAAATTTAGAAAAATGATCATATATTTTATTTAGTCATGTATCATATTCAAGATAATAAAAGAAAAGTAAATATAATAATTAGATGAAAATCAATCAAATAATTAAAAGATTAACCTGTTATAAATTTTGAGAGAAAATAAATTCATTTTAGATAATATTTTCTTTAAAATAGAAATAAGATAGAATAAATAAAGATTTGACATCATCTTGAATTTAAACCGAAAAGACTAATATTTTATAAAAAATAAAATATAGAGAGGGAAAAATCAACTTTAAGTTATTATATATAGGGTCAAGTTCTGAGAATTATAAATTAGTTGTTTATTCAAGGAAGAAGGGTAGAAGAGCCGAAGAAAATAAATTCAAGTTGTGGGATCTGACTTCAAGAGGTGAGTAAAACAACTTTTCTAAACCTTCATGGTATACTGTTTAAATTATATAATTTTTAACATTTCAACTATTTAATTTATGCATAGTATTTTTAAATTTATTTTAGAAATTTTCTTGCTTTATATACTCCATTTAGAATGAGAATTTATGATGTCTCCATTTGGGATGATGTAGATAAATGTGACATAGATTTTGGATACCTCCATAATAGCGTGAGGAATACAATAAAACGTCATTTTATGGAATATAAGTCCATAAACCTTTTGATGAATCTATTGAAAACCTGGTTCTCAGAACCAAAGAATGAGAATGAGTAATCATGAGTATCAATAATCAATATAATTTGTGGGTTATGTGTTTGCATCGAAAAATTATTGCTAAAAATTATTTGGATTAAATCATAATTTATATATAAAGAAAAATAATTGTTTTATTACTGTTGGTACCATGGTTGATTTTTCAAATTCTGCACGGTTAAGAACAACATTATTTGTGAATCCTTTTGAAGTTTATTTTATTCACTGAGATTCCTATTTCATTAAAAATGTTGCTTTTAGAGTCCGAGGGAAAAGTTTTTGGAATTGAAGGAGATTTGAAGATTGAATTTCTTATTAATTAAAATTTCCTTTTAGTTTTGGTTTGTAACTATTTGAGGATGAATATCGTTCTAGTTGTTTTCATTTTCTAGAGGTCCAAATTTGAGATTCTATTTTGTTTCTTAGGTAAGAATTCATATATTTAAATACAAAATTTATTATTTTCTTAAACTTTTTTACTATTTTTTATTATGAGTTATTATGTAATGATGGACGTTACATTTTAGTTTGATATGTTGGAATTTGACAGATCTGGAAGACCCATAACCCAAATATTTTCAGGGAGCAACAACTGAAGATCAACAATATAATTCAAACAGTTCAATTGAACTTGTGGGTATGGTGTAGTATAGAGAAGTTAATTTCACATTCCTTTTGTTGACTGAGTTATGAACTTCATGTTTGTACTTAATGTTTTTTTGTTATCTTTGTTTAAAGCTTATAGCAATGAGTTGTAGTTTGAGCTAGATACCCCTTGTACTTGTTTATATCTTAGTTCTCACCATTAATAATATTCATTTGATTTATAAAAAAAAATTGAATTTATAATTATTTTTCTTTGAACTATTTATTATAATAACAATTATTGTCACGTGTTATTTTTGTCAATAAAGAATATCAAAAGTTTTGAAAATAGAAAAACTTATGATCAATTATATAGGAATTCATTAAATGAAAGAGTTTTTTTTTTAAATTAAAGGAAAGAGTTAATTATAATTATTTTTTGGATTTGAGTTAAATTAATATGTATCATCCGTATAAAAAGTTCTACAATTATGTTCAATTATATATAACTTTTCATTTATTATAAGTTTATTCACTTTAACCATTAATAATTTAATTAAAAGTTATATAAATAAACGTCACTTTAAAACTATTTTACATTAATAGAACATACTAATTAAATTTTTATTTTTTAACTCTTATTTTAAAAACATTCCATTGAAATTTTCTTAATTTAAAAAACATTATATTAACACATTTTTCATAAAATCTCAAAAATATACAGTTACTGTAATTTAATCTATAAATAAAATCAACATTAACAATTCGTTTAGATTTGTCCACTTAGCATTTACTCTTGTACTGTGATTAATTATGTGTACAAATCAAATATACAAGTGTTGATTGATGTATTTAATTAATATACTAACTATACTTAGGATTATTATTTGATATTTTAAAATTTTACGACAGTATTAATTATTTGTATTTTGTAAGGTAAAGTTAATTATCATTAGACATTTCAATAATTTTAATGGAAATTTTAATTTTATATATGTCATTCATTTACTACTTATGAGATCATTAATTAAAATTATCATAATTAATTACACATATAATTTAATGTGTTTTTTTATAAGTATCCTATGCTAGTTTCTTTTAATAGGCAAATTTTAATATTTAATATGCCAATTTTTGTTAGTTGAGAGATTTGCATTCATAAATCTCTCGCACTTTCTCTTCACATTTAAACATTGTCACTAAATCAACCTGATAATTGCTAGTGTAGTGAAGGATATGAATTAACAATTTTTCTCTTTTCTTTTTTCGGTTGAATTTTAACACTAGAACAATCTTTATATATATATATATATATATATATATATATATATATATATATATATATAATTAAAGTGTAATATCATGGTGCTATTAATGACTTGAAAAATAAATTTAACTACTATTATACATTTTAATAACTTCATGATATTAATTACATAATGTTTTGTATACTATATCCAAATCCATTAATTTTTCAATTACTTTAGAAACAAATTAAAGTTAATTATATATTTGTTCATATAATTAATTAATATCACAATCAATCACTTCTTGAGGTACACTATCAAGCACTTATTGAACAAAATTAACCACACCATTATACATTTTAATAACCCCATGATACTATATTAAATATAGTAATTATAACTTTTGATAAATCATTAATTATAAATATTCTATTTATTTACTGAAACCTCAGCTTCAACACAAAGAGCTAGTGATAAAATAATTAAGCTACGATATATATGTATTTTTTTAAGTAAATATTATTTAAAAAATCTTAAAATATTAAATAATTAGTTTAAGTCAGAAATCACCTTATTGCTACATATGTTACGAAAATATTTTTGTAATAATATAATAAGCATTTTCCTAACCCTGTGATTAGATAGAAAATTTTAGGTAGGTAAGAAGATTGAAATGCTTTCAATTCAAAACAACATTATTTTTTAAATGTTTTTTTATAAAGTAATTCAAATTTATTGATTTTTTTTGTTTGTATATATAGTATTAGAATTTTTACTAAAAATAAAAAATTATTTTAATACTAAATAATATTTAATAATTAAAAAATATGGATCAATGATGTTTTTTGTCCAAGATTTTTTTTGGTAATATCCGCCAAAGTGTATTTTATTTAACAAAAGTATTGAATAAGACAACTATTACAACATGCTAGTAGACTTTGTCAAATGAATGTGAATATAAGTTTGGTATCAATAAACTTATCACAATACATTAGAGTAATGCTTAATGCAAAATGGTGTAACTAATATTCTAAAGTTTTGCAAATTAAAAAATAACTTAAATCAATGTTAGCAAAAAATCTTATCAACATATCTTAAAAGAATATTAATAAAAATGAGTTGAAAAATAACTACATCAACCGAAAAATATAATGTCAATAAAAAATTATGTCAAACAAAAATTAACTTGCCGATTTCAATAAAAAAATAGGTATAAAAATTTCATATTCTTACATTTAAAAAAAAATAAAATCCACAAATTTTCCACTACATTTGAATTTTTTAAATAAAAAAGAATTCCTTTTCCATCCAAGCACACTTAAAACAAAATTAAACACATTTAGTCACATAATTAATTTACGAAACCACTGTGCTTAATGCACGCTGGTTGGATGTACAAATATATCCGTGGTATTTGCTCCTCCTTTTACAAAGGAAAACAGGCTTTATACATAAAATCACAGTGTACGGAAGAGCTCACTTTTGCGTTGGTGGAGATAAAATAATTAGCAAATTGTGTTAGGCCTTGACCAATCTATGTCTCCCCCTTTAGTTAGGAATGATTTTCACGTGACCTCTTTTCAAATACGTAAATGCATGCAAGATTTTCAATAAAATAGACACAGTTCTTGTAGTTAGCACCCCATGATGTATTTTCCCCCCTTACAGCACATCACTTTATCACACCTTTAATTTAATTATTTGCTACAAGAGTTAAACATATCAAATCATTTAACCTTCCAAATCAAATCAAACCTCCCTAGTATATACACGTATGCAGCCAAATCTCAACCATTAATTAGTTATTTACAGTAATTAATTAAAGAAAAAGACTGGCAATTAAATAGTACCCTAAAATTTAACTGCAAAGAAAATCCATACAAAGCGGGAGATCACCATGCTCCCTTCCAAATACAATATTCTTATTCTCAATCTCATCCACATCCGTTCAAATCAGACAATTTTTCTAATTGTTGCCATTTTCAAAGGGACAAAATTGGCAAGGTATACATACCATCAGCAAAATATATTAAGTTTCACCACCATTTGTTTGTTTTTATATATAGCTTTGTTCGTCTGCATATAATCTATGTCCAAGCTGGGACCTACCACCTGCATGTGTGACACATGTACACCCCAATAGTCCAGTTAGAAATGAAGAATTCTATATATATATATATATATATTAGGCACACAACTCTTGCTGTGTGATACAGCAGCTTTTACCTCTATTCCACAAACCTTATAACTGGGCCACATGTTACACCTTCCACATTAAATTCACCACCGCAGTGTACACTTAGTTCTGCTTCTGCACCATATCATCCACTTCTCTGTTAAGTCTGCATTCTCACAGCATTCTTTTCATTGTTATTATTCAATGCAACGACTTTGTAAGTTTGGGGTAAAAGCTAGAGATTAGAGCTTCCTTTGTCCTCAGTCTCACCTTTTTCTTTCAAAAACTAACACAAAAACTGAAAATTTGGTACTTACTTTGAGGCTTGAAATTGAGATAGGGGGAAAAAGAAAGAAAGACAACATGGGGCATCACTCTTGCTGCAACAAGCAGAAGGTCAAAAGGGGGCTATGGTCACCTGAAGAAGATGAAAAACTAGTCAACTACATCACAACTTATGGACATGGTTGCTGGAGCTCAATCCCAAAACATGCAGGTATATATATAATTAACAATGTACCACTTTCATTGAGTATAGATTTAAAAATTTTTGAGTTTGTTATTAATTATATGTTCATCATTTCTTGATGTGCTAGGCCTTCAGAGGTGCGGAAAGAGCTGCAGATTAAGATGGATCAATTATCTAAGACCTGATTTGAAACGTGGGAGTTTCTCTCCTCAAGAAGCTTCCCTCATTATTGAACTTCACAGCATTTTAGGGAACAGGTATAACCATGGCTAGCCACTTGCTTGCTCCTTTGTTATTTTCTACTTTCTATTTATTTCTATATATTCATGTGCGCCATCATCAACATTATTATCAAAAGGGTGCTTTATCTACCTTTTCTGAACAAGAGAAAACTTTTTGGGTACAGGTGGGCTCAGATAGCCAAGCACCTACCTGGAAGAACAGATAATGAGGTGAAAAACTTTTGGAATTCAAGCATAAAGAAGAAACTCCTTTCTCATGATGTTATTCCTGCTTTAGCCACATTTTCTGATTTTCGCAGCCCCGGCAGCATTGGTTGTATGGAAAGTTTATTCCCTTTTACTGCAAACCCTAATGTGATCTTAAACTTTCATCATCACCCTGACCAGCTCTACCTTCCCTCACAAGCCCCAATCCTACAAGGCTTTGCTCATAATAATGATATTAAGTTAGAGATTAACTCTTACAATGCCAACAATTTCCTTCATATTCAGAATCCAACACCAGAACCGGTACCACTACAATCCTCCTATGAAGACGCATGGTCATTGGGTTGTGTAGCTCTACATCTCAATCCAAATCAAGAAAATCAAATTACCAAAAGTAATACCACCCCACATTGTGTTCTTGACAAATTCATTAGCCCAACTGCTTTGCAGCAATATGAATGTCAGTTAGTAGAATCCCTTGTGCCAAAAGTCAGTGAGAGCATCGAGGATTATGTTTGTAGCATCCCATACTCATCTGCTTCCCAGGAACAACATGAAGCTACAGCAAAATTTCAGTGTTATCCACCAGATCTAACTGTGCCACCCAGTCAATTAGAGTACATTAATGCCTTCATCTCATCGTTGCCCTCTTCAACCACATCATCAGTATCAAACACCCAAGTAGTCCCAAACCCTATTATTCCATCAGGATATGGGAGCCTTGAACGTTGGTAGTGGTACTATATATAGATATGAATTTAATTTTATCTATTTATAGTACATTTAATTTAATAATGGGAGGAGTCTCTTTTAATGATCAATGAGCTGAATTATTTTCATGCATTAATTATTTCTTGAATTTTTGCACAAAAGTGTGGATCTTTTATTATTGGTAAACCTGAACCTTGCTAGTTCAGGGGCACTTCTATATATTAAGCCATGCTTGCTGAAGTTCCGTAATTGTGTGTAGGTTCTTTCACATATTTGTCATCTAATACTATATATATACAAATTATTGATGCAGAGCTACAAATATATACGGTTGTTCACCCATCATGTGCCTAGCTATTGTTGTGTACTTTAACTCATTAATTAATTGTTCCATACATCCATTGATTCCTCTCTCTCTCTTCCCTTCTGTAACATTAATGGATGACGATGTCGAACAAAGACAAATGACGTACATAACATGGTCAACTCGATCGTGGACAAAGTGTCCTTAATGTGACCTAGATAGGATTCCATCACGCACATATACTTTACACTTTATGGGTGACCAGAATTGTTAATTTAAAGCATATATGCATCAATCTTAACTATATATCTTGTAATCAAATACAAACTTTTGTTAATTACACTGAATTTTAAAACTAATTAATTATGTATTACCTACCAATATCAATTTTTTAGTTAAAATTCAATATTATTATAAACTAATTAGAAAATAGTTATAATTTTTAAAAATTAATTATAAAAATACTACAATATTTTTTCTAGTTAATTAGCTACTCATCATCAATATTGTAGTATTTTTATATTAAATTGTAGCTAATATTTTTACTAGAAATATGGCGATTGAATTATTTTTGCATCGTACGGAATGTCGGAAGGGTTACCAGTTTTACTTTTACCAATATCTAATATCGTGGCTAAATATCTTTAGTAAAATTTGCACTTTCAATCACATTTAATGGGGTTTATGAAAATGAGGGGGTTCATGTCCTAAATGCTTACTTTAAGTTTGATTTATCCAAATTAAATACAAGTCTTCTTTAACCTTTTTTTTTTTTTACTGTAGACGCGTTTGTATTTATTGAGAATCTAATGGGGTTAACAAATAAAAGTTATTAGAAAAAATGAACTTGAACACCTGTACACCTAGACATAAATTATTTTCACCTCAAAACCTTAAGTGCCACTTATACAGTACTTAACTTACTTATTGTGCCTATAAAACTTCACCTTTCCACTTGCTGTCAACAAATGGCTACAAATGACTAATTATTATTTATTAATTAGGCGGGAAATTAATCCCAAAATAAGTACGAGAAATTCAAATACTAACTATATACGTGATTTTTTTTTTATAAACTAAAAAACTTTATTAAAGAAAGCTTAAGGAAGCACGAGAAAAAAATTTATTTAACTATATACATGATTTTGTTGGTACTTGATTTCTAATGATAAAAAAAAAATCTTATCTTGACATTCACTTCTGACACAAAACAGATTTATTAAACTTTGACAAATGTATTGAAGAACAAAATTAAGGTGGCTTCGTATTGATGGAAAAGCAGAAGAAAGCAAATGGACCAAAATTAGGGAAGCAAATTGTCAGGTGACTTTGAAGCGGGAAATCTGTGCAATTGAGAGCGGTACGTGCAGCCAAAGGCTCCTGATTTTGACACAGTTAAATAAAACGCACACATCCGAGCGTATATATATTGGTATTATATTTTTCAGCCCAAAAAGATAATTTAATAAGAATTTGGGTGTAAGAAATCTGACATATAACATACCATCATCCACACACATACACGTTGATCAATCCTTCGTTTTTTTTTTATTCATTCCTGTAACACCAAATCTTCTATATAACAACCGTGTTGTACAAAATGTAACACCAAATCAGTCATATGCGGCGCCAAGCTTAACCCTAACCACTTGTATATTATTCCAAATTCCCAATCATTCAATTTCCCCACTCTGGCAACAAGCATCAACTGTACCAAATATTCAAATAAAAACCACTAGCCGCAATATGATAGGCACATCATATCAGCTATAATTTTCATTCAGTTACCACTAACAATAGCTGTAAGTCTCAACTGCCTTTTGAAGTAATAGAAGAGCCCAGGCAAGTTAATATGAATTTGCGGTCATTAGTTTATAAATACTGAAATCGGCAAAAAATCATAACACTATACAACAAAGCAATTCTACACATAATAAGTTAATATAAGATAAATCTTGGTACAAAACTAAAATCATCCAAAAAAAACACTTGATTTTGTATCAAGTTTTCATCTAAATTTATAGCAAAAAGCGTTTACAAGGTAAATTGAATATGTTGTCAGCAACTTCAATGTAGATTGGGGATTAGGACATGTCATCAAGGATGCATGTTTGTGTGTGTCTAAATACATATATTAAAGCTTTTTCATGATCACTAATAATAACTCATTGTAGAAGATATTAATTATCATCAAAAGTTAAGTAAAACTAAATATATTGGAGGCTAGGATGGAAGTTGGACGAGATGAGTTTAGCTATTCTCATCCTTAGAAAATGTAGGACAAACTCAGGTGTAGATATAAAATTTTAATTCACATCCTCATCGGATACTTTTGAGTTTGAATATATTCATGGATAATTTGTTATATTATTTTTTACATTTAAACTTATTTATTTATGATTAAATAATTATATATTAATTTATTAATTATATTTTTATTTAAAAAATATATAAAGAATAATAAATAACAAGAAATTATAAATTAAAGTTTAAGAATTAATTAAAATTATCTAATTGGATTAAATAACAAAAACTTCTAAGAATCCTAAATGAATAATCAATTCATTGATTAATTATCGTTTTTTGGTAAATAGGGGAAGGGAACAAAAGAAAACAAAACAATAGAAGAAATTACATTCTCAAAAACATTGTTCTTATCTCATCAACCATCAGTAATTACACTAAACCTATTAAGATATCCACCAAAATCTGCAATTTCGACCCATAACCTAGACCCATTTTTATAAGAAGTTCACACATTGATTTTTCTCTTTAAAGAATGACAAAAATTCACTCTTCAGAATCTGAGAAAATACTCCTTAATTGTCACAATAAGGACTGTGTACGTACCTATGAGTTAAGTGTACACCCTATAAAATCAAATTGATTACATATAGGAAATTTGAAACATAAATTACATCTTGATATTGTTTAAAAATGCCACTTCCACACCATTGAGAATAGCAAACAACTCCACATATAGATTATCAGAGTTATCCACATCATTAATAAAACCAACTAGCCCAATGCCCATTACTGTCTCATAATATGTCCCCAAACCCCACAGACCTAGGTTTGCACATGCACTGCCATATACATGCACTGCTATTTGTAGCTCATTTGCATGAATACAACTCACTCTTCTCTCATCATGTCTTCTAACCGAATCCTCCGATGTTAAAATGTGCAAGATTTAAGCATGCAATTGCTGAATATGATAAATCAAAAGAGAAGCTAATGTATGTGTACCCGAAAAGATAACATTTCTATTCAACCTTGTATTAAGATCATAAATTTAACCAACTAACAATTTTGAATCTATTCCCAACATTAAAAATTATTAGGTGGGTTTATTCAAATCAGATTCAAAAAGTGTTTTCTAGAGAATTTGAATCCTCTCAATGGATTGTTATTATTCATGCTAAAGAAAGCTTCATCTACTAAGCGAATTGGACTTTGTTCAATGGATGTATCTGATTTGCACCTTATCTAGTCCAATTCGACTCAAGGGAATTTCAAGCAAAAACCAATTCTTTAATCTCTACTCACTTTGCTTAGCCAAATGAAGTGCTTAGTAGTTTTGTTCCAAATTGTAAATACAATATTCTTCATCTTTATACAAAATTTCAAGGATTAAATGTAATAATCTATAACTCTTTATAAACAAACCTATTTGCAAAACTTTTGTTCTTCTAAATTAAAGTTAGTTTTACAAATAATTTTTTATAATTCTTAATTAGATAAGTTTGATAAAGATAAAGATTTTTAAGTAAAAATGACACTTATTATGTTTTAAAAAAAGTTTATGAAGGTCTTCGAAACAAAAGATAGTGTAAGCTAATTTTTCTTTATATAGAAGCACAATAGAACAATTGGTATTTAATTGATTAATAAGAACTCACTCTATGAAATCCCTAATGGATTTTATTTTTATAAGTTAATTTTTCAATCATTTTAATTAATTGATCTTTTTACAACTCTAATTTCGAAGTTTTAAATTCTTATACTGAATTTTCATTATTATATTAAAGTATCTCATTTTAATTACATTTAAATAATAATAATTACTTTGTCAAACACGGTCCATGTGCAAAAAAAAAACTATTTATTACTGAGCGACATTGTCCAGTTGTGATCTTCAGTGTTCATAGAATAAAAAACATGTTAGTTTTATAATTTGATAAAATTTTAGAAAATAATAATATTATTTTAATTTACTCTAAATTCATGTATCTAATTTTTTATTATTATTATTATTCGTAAAAAATATGCTTTTATTCCTTTCTAATTTTTTACATTTGATTTTATTTCCTTTAAAATTTGTGTATTAAATGTGTTTTATATTTAGAAATACATCCATGCTCAAAGTGATTTAAATAGCATTTTATAAAAAGATAAATTAAAAGAAAGTAGAAAAAATTGAGTGGGAAGAAGAGGAGAGATATATAAAAGTGGGTTATTGTAAAAATAAAAGACAAAAAGAGAAGAAAAAATTCAAAAGAATAAGTTGACATGTGATAAAAAATAATCTATAATAGAAGTAAGTTCCAAAGAGTAACTCAATAGATTCAATTAAATAGGGGAAGAATTTGGATAATATACTGGAAAATGTAAATTTTGCTTTAATTACCCCATTTGTTAATAAAATAAAATGTCTGTAATATTTATTTTTTTTCATACTCTGGAATTCAGTATGTATGTTTTAAAGAAAAGAAAGAATTACAAGCAAGAAAGTGTGACTAAATTTGAAAGGAGCGTGATTAATTATGCTTGTCTTCTCTTGGTTTTTTCTTTAATATTAAAACTCCATTTTTAATAAGAGTTTAGTTGGATTAGTTAAATAGTATGTATAAATTGTTGGTAATCTTTTTTATACTTAATTCAATTTCTTATAAATATTAAAAAATAACCGTAGAAATTAATGAAATTATATAAACTCTAAATAACCGTACAAAAATTGCAATTTTTTTTAAGAATAATATGAGAGATAAAATAAATTACATAACCTATAAGTTTTTCACCATGTAAGTGTTGCTTTAAATTAAGAAAAATATTAATTCAAATTTCCTTTCTTTATCACAAAAACAAATACCCCTATAACGTATATGTTTAAATTACTGTTTGTAGTTTTTCTGTGAGGTTTTCATATGAGAACATGCATGTTTAATCATTACCAAATCATTATCATATCATAACATATAGAGCTAATTACATATTTAATTACACATGTATATGAGTATATCTATAATTTTACTAGATATAAAAAATACATCCATAATTAACTCTAAGACATATGAGCATCTTTACTATCTAAAAATAATAAGTAATGAAACAATTTATATGTTTTTTTAAATTGTCACTAAATTATTTTGTGGCCTCATTTCAACGATGGAAAACCAATTTCCCCCAATGAATTGAATTGCTGATTCATTAACTTTTGTAGTGCTTTTGAAAAGAATGAGATTTAAGCGGATGAGATAGCCCGGGCCCTTCCAATAATAAGCTGATTTTTTTCCTTTTCATGTTTTGTAAAATCATATATATGCGCATCCCCCCTCCCCCCATGCTTTTTGTTATGTGCATGTGTCGCTAATTATCTTCCAATCATTCACATGTTATATATATAAAATAGACTACTAAAATTATTTTTATGCCGTATTAATTATTTGACAAGTATATTATTTTTAAGTTTTTTGGTCTTTTAAGTTTTATTTTATTTTTTAATTTTTTATTTGCTATTTATTTTTTATTTTCATTTTTCTTTTTTAATTACGTTTGTTTGTTATTTTTATTATTTTCATATTAATTTTATATTTGTATTTTTTCCATCTTATTCTATTTTCTGAATTTTTATTTTTTTTATCATTTAATTTTTTTATGTTAAAAAATATTTTTTAAATATATTTTAATGTGTTACAAAATAATTTCAAATTACTTTAATAAAAATATGTTAAATATTTTTAATTTTTTCAAAAAATTATCATATTAAATATATTTAATTAATAATAAATTTAAATTACTTTAACAAAAGTATCTTAAATTCAATTTTTTAATTTATTTAAGTATAAAAGATGATTTTAATTGGTATGCACCTACAATGTAAAGAATTTTACCTTGCTAATTTTATCAACTAATACTTTTATCGTATAAATGAAGAGATGCAATTAAACGCTATTGTAAAAGTTTTTTCCACTTTCCATTTATAGTAATTAAACTCATAAAAGATAGCGATCGAAAAAATATGTTTGTTTAATATTTATAAATTTTTATTTATTTGCAAATTTTATTTGACAAAAAAAAATCATGCATTATAACTAGATTAGTATATGACTTGATAGGTGAGAGAACATTATTTTTAGTCTATAATACAAAACAAATATATATATATATATATATGTAAATTTATCAAATATAAATTATATTTAATATATTAAAAAGTAACTATCAAATTTTTTATTACATGAAAAAATAATTTTAGTGTATGATAAAAAATATTTTTAAATATATATTGATATATTGTAAAATAATTTTAAATAAATTTAATAAAATATGTTAAATGATTTTAATTTTTTAAAAATTATATTATTAAGTATATTTAATATAAAAATAAATTTAAATTAAATTAACAAAAGTATCTTGAATTCAATTTTTTATTTATTTAAAGTATAAAAGATAGTATCATTCATGGCATCAAGAAATTGTACTTAATTAATATTTATAGATTTACATATATGTATATATTTTATTTGACAAAAAAAATTATGTATTGTAAGTGAGATTAACATACGACTCGATAGTTTAAAAGACATTACTTTAAGTTTTTGGTCCAAAATAAAAAGAAATATAACTTATATATTTTTATTAATAAAATATAAATTTTATAATTAATATAATTATATTTTAAATATTTAAAAAATTTAATAAAATATTATTTAAGATTTTAATTAATAAAATAATTTTAAAATATATTTTAATATATTAGAAAATAATGTTGAATTACTTTAATAAAATATGTTAACTATTTTTTATTTTTCAAAAAAATATCTTACTAAATATATTTAATATACAAATAAATTTATAGCACTTTAATAAAAATATCTTATATTAATTTATTTATTTATAATATAAAAGATAATATCATTTACGACATTGAAAAGTATTTGATCACTATTTTATTTTGACAAAAAAAAATACATAGTAAGTGAAATTAATATATGACCTGATAGATTGAGAGACATTATTTTTAGTCTATGATGTAAGACAAAAAAATATAATATAAATATGTTGATTAATAAAATATAAATTTTGCACTTAATACAATTACATTTTAAAGCTTTAAAATTTTTTAATAAAATATTTTTAACATATAGATGTTAATTAATAAAATAATTTTAAAATATATTTTAATATGTTACATAATAATTTTAAATTAATTAATAAAATATATTAAATAGTTTTTATTTTTCAAAAATTATCTTATTAAATATATTTTCTTTAAATTACTTTAACAAAATATCTTGAATTAAATTTTTTAATTTATTTACAATATAAAAGATAGTATCATTTCATGGGATCGAAAAAATTGTGTTTTATTAATATTTATAGATTTCCATCTATGTACAAATTTTATTTTACAAAAAAAATAATCATGCATCATAAGGGAGATTATTATATGATTCGATAAGTTGAAAGACATTACTTTTAGTATATGATCCAATACAAAAAAATATAACATATTGATTTAATTAATAAAATATAAATTTTATACTTATTGTTATATTTATATATTTAATATATTAAAATTTAATTATTGAAAAAATAATTTTTGTGTATGTTAAAAAATATTTTTAATAAAAATATGTTAAATATTTTTAATTGTTTCAAAAATTATCTTATTAAATATATTTAATATAAAAATAAATTTAAATTACTTTAACAAAATTATCTTGAATTAATTTTTTAAATTATTTACTGTATAAATGATAGTATCATTCACACGAATGAGAGACTGTGTTTGACTTATATTTATATATGCAAATTTTATTTGACAAAAAGAAAAAACATGGATTCTAAGTGAGATTCGTATACTACTCAATTGGAGACATTACTATTAGTCTCTTATCCAAGATAAAAAAGTATAACATATAGATGTTAATTAAAATATAAATTTTATACTTAATACAATTATATATTCATTTATATTTTGATATCTACAAAATCATTTCAATTTTTATGAAAAATTACATAGAAACATATAAAATATCTTTAGAGATAGATATTTGTTAAATAATATTCAATTATGTGATTTTATGTGAATTATTTAATTAATTTTTTTTTCTAAAAAAATTTGATTTTAGTCTCTTAATTATTTTTAATTTTTAATTTTAATTTAAAATATATTACTTTTGATTTATTAATAAATTTTAACAAAAATATCTAATCAATTTTGTAACGGTGTGTATGCACAGGTTCTATTTAAGTATATATAAATTTTATAGATCGTGTTAATTACCAAATTATCCTTTATATATAATTGGCAAGTTTCCCTTTGTATAGGTTTTTCTATTTTTAGTTTTTTATTTGTTAATTTCTTTCTTTTTTATTAACATTTTTGCTCTTCTTTAGTTTATTTTATATATATATATATATATATATATATATATATTATTTCTTATTTTGATTTTATTTTCTATTCTTATGTTTATAGTTTTTTATTAAATTATTTATACTAAAAATACTGTAAATATAATTAATATCATAAATTAAAATAATTTAATATATTATGATATAAAATAAAGTTATTATTTATGAAACATAAAATTCTGCCTAAGATAATTATTTTTTTTTATTATTTCATAACTTCTCATAAAATTATAAATTATTTTAATGATCAATATGAATGAACAATTTATTTTTTTATTTAAGACAATATCAATAAAAAACTTATTTTTTAAATATTATAAAAAAGTTATAGCTAAAATAGTAATTTTTTTTTCTTCTAATAATGTATGTAACCAACTTACGAACCTTGGTATGTGTAGGGTATACTGATTGGCAATGAAAGAAAGGGCATAGAAAGTTAAGAAAAGTTCTGTTGTACTGACACTGACAGCAAGTAGTGCTGTGTGCTCCTAAAGTGAGTGGTGAGTTGGCCTTTTCTTTGGGGGGCACTCCAAAAAGTTATCATACCCTAAACTTATGGCCCACTTTCAGATTCATTTCCTTCACATCCTCATTCTACAAACATATTTCTCTCAATATGCTTTTTCTAACTACATCAAATTAATAATATTTAAGCCTTTTTTTGCACAATTAACGTCTCAACTAATCCAAATTTTATAACCAAACAGGAGTTTATGAGCTACAAACTTTTTAAAAGGTAGTTAAATCATAGAAACGCTTAAATAAAGTTTTGATTTTTAAAAAATAATTTTTTCCTTTTAAACATTTTTTAATTTGGTATTCAAATATTTTCTTTTTTAGTTTTAGTCCTTGATGATATTTAATAATTTTTTAATCTCTATATTTAAGTAACAATATTAATTAAAAAAATTCAATCAAGTGATTTATCGCATCAATAGAAAGTATGAAGGGGAATAATTTAATATAATTTTTTAAGTATAAATTGTGCTCTTAATTTCTTATTTGTTCAATACAATTTGACATCAATAAGTTTATAAGTTATTGATTGTCAATGTCACTATTGTATCATATCAACTAAAGTTATTTTATTCTTCAAAAGTAAAATGATTCCAATTCAATTCAACACAAAAGTTGAACTGAATTAAAGAAGATATATGATTTTGTCAAAACTAACCAAATCTTTTGTTTATTTAAATCTAAATGAATAAGATTTTTTGCACTGATTAATATAACTTATTTAATTATTTTTTATTTAAAAATTTTAAGATTAAAGATACTGATTAAATTATTGTAACCGGTAATTAATGTTTGACTAAAGTTTATTTCTTTGTTTAAGTATAATATAACATAACGCAAATTGTGCATTTTAAATAAAGTTAATTTGATTCCTTCCAAAAATAAAAAGTTAGTATTATATATAAAATTGATAGTATTAGCATTAGCATGTGAAACAGTAAGAATTGAAGGGCTTACCTTAACTCTAGAAAATAGGTTAATTTGTTAGTGAAAAAAAAACACGTGTGAATAAAGTTTGCTAGGGCATATTTAACCGGAGGGAAGAAAATTTTTCATCTCAATCTGATGTCTTATTCTTTATCTCGATCAAATTGATAAATAAAGCTTAATTTTTTTATAAATTATTTTTTATTTTATATAATTCATTAAATAATATAACGTTTATTAATCAATTGAGTTGAGACAAAAAACAAGATATCAGTATAAGACATAGTATTTAACTCTAACGAAAAATCTTGAGAAAAAATCTTAACATCAACATATGATATTTACAAAATCTCCCATTAAAGTAAAATTCAAGATTTCTACACTAAAGATCAGGTTCTTGTAGAAGAACCCACATGATCTACATGCATGTGCATTGGACTCCAAGCAAAAATATGCATATGCATTTGGATCCCAACAAGAAATGTGTGCATGCGCATTACCAGTAATATACGGTGATCGGAGAATTAAAGTTTTTGGAAATTTCATCCTTTTTTTCAAGAAGAAATGCGGCCTAGGCAATGTACTTTTCTGTCTTTTTATTATATATTAAATATTTTAATATACTTCAGCGCAATTCATAGTTTCTGATTTATTATATATTAATATTAATGTTAAATTATCTTTATTTTAAATATAATTTTATTTATTTTAATTTTTTGTTTTTATTAATTTAGTGAATTAATTTTACCTTTTAAAATTTTATCAAAAAATGAATTGAAAATATTTAAATAGTGGAGTCCATTCTAGGACCTATACAAAATATCTTAAGATCTTAAATATAAGATATTATGTATTAGCACAAAAAAAGGAAGAAGATCTTAGAACACATGTGACATTGTAAGGTTCACAAAAAAAGTGTTTTAATGTCTTAAATGAGATATAAGGATAAAGATACACTTAAATAGCCTGTCTTTTAGTTCGGTGGGTAAACAATAAAGAATGTGGTTTTGGTGGTAGGAGTGAATGTTCTTATCGCCAATTCTGAAACATTATTCAAGTTAATGTTAATGCGTTTGAGATATTATCTGTTTTGAAATTTGGTGACTCCATCACAATTTTATCTTGAAAAGATGCTTAAGAGTTAAGTTAGAATAATGTTTATAAACAACCATTGGTTCGGTTCTTATACGAGACTTTAGATGTATTATGAATGGCACAATAGGAAAATGTAAAAATGTATCTGTAACTCACTATTAAACAATTTTCCTTTGTTTTTTTTTTTATGCTTTAGCCTTTTATTTTTTATAATAATTTATGCTTTAGGATTTCAAAATGTAATTAGTTATTTAGTTTAATTGGTATACATTATCAATATAAAATTTTTTTCACTGACATTTAATGACAATCCTTAATTTATAGTAAGTTTGTTGATTTTACTAATTAATATTTTAAAAGTCATATAATTAAAAATATGTGATCAAATGTCAGTGTAATATCTTTTTACACGGTATATGCATCCTAATTAAACTATTAATTTTTTATACAAATATATCTTTATTTAATATGCATTATTAGTACTTCAATTATAAAAATAATGTATTAAATAAATACATCTCAGTCTAAATATAATAATTTTAAATTCTATTAAATATTTCTTAATAGTAGTTGCTTCAGTAGAGCCGGTTGATTCCAGCGATTCTGTTGATGAAAGCAGTCAATGAAGAAAGACATGGTTGAGTCAGTCGACCGAGCAGTAGATTCTGTCGATTCAGCAAAAGTAAATCTAGAACTAGCTTCCCTACCACTACCTCCACCAGCAGCATAAGGCCTAGTTCCAAATCCTCTAACAGCAGAGGTAGTAGAGCCTACAACTGCACTACCTAAAGTAGCAAAGCAAGTAGCAGTAGTGGAAGTCACAGTAGTTGTAGCAGAGTAAGCTAGAGCCCGAAGCTTCCCACCTACTACCATCTTGCTTAGATAGAGAGCCAGTTCTCGTCATCCATTTATATAGGCGCCACCTTGCCTAGCATCTCTTACAGTTCGTATAGCAACATACCTTCCATTTGAGATCTAGAGCATCCACTTGAAATTCGGAGAACCATTTCGTGAGCCATAGCCCGTAGATAAAGGGAGGTTGTTCCTTAGGGTAGGCTGGGGAAAATCCAGGCAATGTTGAATTGAGAAAGAAATTAAAAGGGGATTTTTTTGTCCTTTCTTTTTCGACTATCTACTCTCCTTGGCTAAGCAGGCAAGAGAGAGTGAGGAGGTCGTTACGTGAGCATTACATGACCGTTTTCCTTTTCTTATGGAAGGAGAAGGGAACGCCCTATTAGTAAGCATATCGAGGCGCAGGTAGTAAGCACATCTGGCCATTTGAAATGCATTTTTCTTAAAGAAAGAAGACAGGACCGACAGACTCAAGACAGACTTGATCAATCAAGTCAGCAAACTCAAAGCATAAGTTCTACCCTTTGATCGCTAATCCCGTCTCTACTAGTCTGGCTACTAACGAAATAGTGTAGATAGTGGCGTTTTGCTCCATCCTCTAGACGGCAAAGCTGCTCCGCTCCTTTCTTCTTTTTTTCTGTCTCTGAAGTGAGTGAAGTCAAGTAATAGCCCCCACTACCATTATCATTACCTAAAGCCTCAAGTTGGAGCTTTCCCCGGTAACAAGAGTAGAAAGTGGTTCTTACCTCCCCCGATGATCTAGCTTGTCGGTTTGTGTCCTTTGGCCCCCTATCTCCAATCTAAAGGGGCGTAAGCACTAGCTGCCCTAAGAAGCAGGTCCCACTCCGTCCAAAGCTTCTTATAGCTCTTTTTCACTTTAGAATAATACCTTTGGATAAATCCAATTCTTGTTGGACTATTGTGGTCTCACTAAATACCATACTTTTTTCTTTTAAAATCTTCGTAGGCAGGGACTCTTGCGCGCGACCCGGATAATGCTTCCTTTTTTACGATGCCAATGCCTACCTCTTTAGGGAGCCAACGAGTCCACCCAAATTATGTACTGATTCGCTCGCTTTGTCCACCTTCGCCTTTTCAGGTTGGCTCCTTCTCGAAATGACTAAAGTCTGACCAAGAGTGTTCCTTCGTAGTTCTTTTGCCTTATCTGGCTCGTAGATGGTTATTGGAACTAGTGGTTAACTAATTCTATGTGAGACCATCGTTTATTAAGAATGAGGCTTTTCATGGGCTCGTACGAAAGTCTCTGTGAGTAGTTCCCCCGGCTAGACCGGTGCCAATAGTTAGAGTTTATACTCCTTTTTCAGGCCTTCGCCTTAGTCACAAGGTATGATTATGTAAAGAAAAGAATTAGTTACAAATAAGGTCAAGCTAGCTGGCTCATAACCTTGAGGTGAAGGGATCCAATCCTATTTCGGAAGCTGCCTTTACACCGGTATTCAAATAAGCTGCTGTAAAGAATGAGAAGTGGGTCTCGCTCTCCTAATCAGTCGTTAGCTTATCCATCATCTCTCTTTTTATCTGGGCTTCTTCCGTTTTAGCTGAGGTCGATGCCCCTATCTTTCTTTCTTCTGACCCAGCCCTAAACAATAGCAATAGCACGAATCCTAAGCTACGGCACGCGAAGGAATGGTTCCATGAATCATGGGTGGCGACAGGGGGATTGGCTGACTTACTATGGGGAAGGGGAGAATCACTAAAAAAAGTCTAGAGGTCCCCTAGGGAAAGTATTCTACCTCATTGGACCGTATTCGCGACTAAAACGTAGCCCTCCTCCGCTTTCGTTTAAGGAAGCAGGTATTCGCCTACGAGGTCTTCACATAACATAATAGGTTGCAAAAATCCTTATTAGGAAGAAGACTTGGACAAATCCCTAATAGAATTTGCTAGCTAGGCACCTAATGCATGTGAGGGTAAAGGAAGTCTCTTTGGCACGTATGAGTAGCAGAGCAGAGTAATGGGGCAAAACGATTCGACAGTGGATGCCATTTGAACTAAAGGATTGAGCAATGAAAAAGGCATTTAGGCCATACCGAGGTCAAATATCATCTTAGTCAGATCATAAGATATCCCACGAGAAGATGTTCTCGAATAGGCAGGCTGTGAGGCAACTATGGAATCCGCCTTCCCTGATCCTGATGTTGTTGAGCAGCGGCTGGTAGTGAAATTTACTGACGATCTTGGCTTAGATGGCTTTGCTCCAGGGGAACATCATTTATCGATAGTCAAGGTACCCGAAGTTTCATGAGCAGACCATTATAAACATTCGCCCGAAAGATCTGAGTATAAGGAAAAAATTCCCGGAACAAATATATGAGTCAGAGTATAATGCCTAATATTTTATACTACTTCTCTTTTTACGGCCTATGATACCAGAGCCTCAACACCCTTAGCCTAAGAGGATTGCAGACCATAGGTTGTTTCAGGAAAATCTCAACCACATCAATTTCAAACTTTGGGTCACGGTAGTCAGTGTCTTGGGAAGAAAGAAGCCTTCCTTTGCTTCGGGCCTCTTCCTTAAGCAGTCATTCATATCGTGTGGCCCCTTCGGAGAGGTCATAGAGATCAAGGAAAACCTCCCCCACAAACTTTGCTACACCCTTAACTCTTGAACTACTTGAACAAGGAAGGCAGGGGCGCGTCTTGTGCTATCATATATAAGGGAAAGGTTCCTTTAGTGATATATGCCTTATATATGCCTTCCTCACTCCTAAAAGGAAAAAGACCTAGCCTAATAAGACAATAACATAATATATTTCCTTTTTAGCGTTCCTACACAAATTTATGTACTTTCTATAACTTATAACAAGGCATACCATTTAACTTACCGTTACCGTGTAATGCAATACAATAATAAATAGCTTGTGATTCGGGGTTGTAGACCCGTCATTTCCAGTCAAGTCAAGCATCTCCTTCTTCATCACAGTCGCTCAAGACGTTGTATCGATGGAGTGAGATCAGGGCTTCTCCCTCTACCCGAGCGAGGGATCACTAAGCAACCGGGCGAACCACATCTGCTCCAATTCCAGAGGCTTTCTCCGATCGAAGTCGGATCCAATGGCCATCGATTCCTCCCTGGAATAAGTTTTTTGCTTACGCTGTAAGGCAATGGTTCGAAGATTTCGATGCCCGGTCAATGAAGCGAGATTGGGAATGAGCAGCTAACCCATCTCATTTATAAGATCAGTCCAGCAGTTCAATTCATTGATTCATCTATCTATCGGATTAGTAACCTACCCGATGAATGTTTTGTATCGAACGAAAGCCTCATATATATTCGATCCCCCTACCGGAAGCGAAGCTTCTGGCTCCCTCTTTGTTGTTGAATTTTCAATTCCTTCTTTCTTTTTGTTCTACTTAGGTGGAGCAATCCAAACTCTTGACAGAATATAAAAGAGCATCTTTGAACCTGTGTAGACACCTCAACGAACTCATACGAACACTCCTTAGCCCGAGTCGAGGACAATCTCTCTAAAATACACATTAAGATGTTGACCCATTTTTATTTTCTTTGCTGATTTCTCTCAATTAAATTTCCCATGTTGCACTAAGTTACTTACGTATGTATGCATGAGGTCTGGGAACACTTTGGGGTGAACACCCATCCGAAAAGGTAGGGTCAATAGTTCAGCATTTAGTCCGTAACATTTAGCAACAAAAAAAGATTTAACCCAACAAGTGTTCTCCGAACCCAGCTAGAAAGTCTCCTATCACAAGGCTCACCAACCAACCTGGACTTTGATTCTGATTATTCCAACCGGATATCAAAACCATAAGGATTGTTTCCAGCCATGAGTTCCCATATTACATAAGCGCTCTTAGGTGGGTCATTCCATCAAATCTTTGAGAAGGGGCCCAATCTCGTGATGGTTGGCGTGGCGATAGGCTTCGCTTCTACAACTGCCTCCCCAACCATTACAAAGAGTGAGCGAGAACGGTAAGAGGCGCACAAAGAATGTCGTTGCGCGGGGATGCGATTAGCCAAGCTAGGGCAAACAAAGTCGTTCGGCCCCTTACCGGATTAGGAATGTGAAGGTCTTTCCTTCGAAAGGAGACAGGGGAAATAAAGAGTTATGCTATTGACTGACCCTTTCGTAGTGACTTCGAATCAATAGTCCTATCCTTCTCATTTTGTTTGAGGCGGGCTGAATAGAGAATGAAATGAGAAATACGGGAAGAGTTCCAAACCTTTTTTTTGTTTAAGGGCTGCTCGCCCTACCGAAGTACTAAAGGCTTTCGAGGCTTACACTTCCCTATTACACGACCTAAAAAAAGGTAGCTTGTTGTAGCACCCTTAGAAGAAATTTAAGCCTTTTGAAGCGCCAGTAGTGGTAGTTGTGGGTAGGGCTTTCGTTCTTATTGCTCCGGGTTTCTATCTATATGACCTTCGGGATGTACAAAGTACACCTCTTTTGTAGAGGCAGGTAGTAACCTAACCTTTAAGAGTTTGTTCAAGGGGGGAACCTCTTATCTATCAATGGAAAGATCTCCGTGCGTGGCGTGATAAGGAATCCTAGATAAGATCGATTGAGACTCCCTCCCCGGTCCCACGAAGATCTCTATGTACTTGTCCAGTCCAGGACAACTGAGATTTTCCGGTCTACGTGCGTCGGAGTAACTCAAATAAAGAAGAGTCTGGTCTAAATTAGGCCCGCCCGTCTGCTGCTAGATCCTGGAATGGCGCCAGGCGAGGGCGCCGCTATGCCCCGCAGCTCTGCAGCGGCCGACCCCCAAACTATGCAAAAGAATCGAGGTTGGGGGGTCTCGCCTATAGTTGTTCCCCCCCGCCTTTGGTGATTGACCAAACAAAGAGGCCTAGATCTATGCCCCTTAATGAATCGAATGGTCTTTCGACCCCTTCATTTGATTTCGACAACCGGCATAGATCTCATGAGACCTGCCCACTATTACTACAAAAAAAGCCCTGCCTTTTTCCTTTGCTACTAGGAGAGTAAGCAACTTCTATTAGCGCCGGACCTTAAGTCGAATTGATCGTGTCATGTGCAACGTTCATCAATGATGGTTCATTAATGTCCATTGATTTAGACTCCTTCCCTCTTCCCAACTACGAATAAGATCGACAGGAGCCCGAAAGCCTAAAAAAACCAAGAACGAAAATGGAAGCCTTTTGATTCACTCCCCATTCTCTCTTAAATAAAGCTTGCCCTCGAGCCCTGGGCATGTTGGCCGGGTATTTCCCTGTTGTTTTGTTCCCGCCACAAGAAAGACGCACAGAAGAGGTATGCCTAGAGCACGGAGGATCCGTTGAGAGTGTCTGTTGTCTCGGTAGGGAACTTTACGATCTTTTCCCTATTGTATTGAATCAATAAAAAAAAAGAGGTCTGTGCTACCTACGACCCTCTATTATTAGATCCAATATTGACTGGGCACGAGGCCCGACTTCCATAGGTCCTTGGTTTGACCTCCCGTAGTGGTCCTTGCTTTTAATAAAGCGGAGCGGGGCCAATTTCTCGTACTTGCTCAGCGGTCAGCCCCCTTTCGAATTACGTTAAGGGGGGTTTTTCGCTTTTGCCAGATCTAGAGAGATACTACGAGTCCTCTCGTCGCAGCCATCTGGTTCACTGGTACTACCAAAAAGTCTCATGCTTACGTTACTACTGTTACTGATGGTTTGATTATCTTGGACCTCGGTCGGTCGTGCTTTTGGTTTCCATTCCCATCATCATATTGATGATAAATCTCCTCGCGCTCTGCCATAAGAACTTGGAGTCCGTATCATGGTGAAGGTAAGGTAACGTTGTGATTCTTGCTAAAAAAACAGACCAAACGCGTTCGAGTTATTGGCTCGTCCAACCTGGCAGCATTCATGAGTCGCTCGTTCAACTGCCCCTCAGAGACACGGTCGAGAAGTACCATGCATGGTTGCCCCCCGTCCTTTCTTGCTCTCTGTCCCACCCAGCAAGATACAGCTCAGCCAAAAAATGTGATCGCCCCGCGCGAGCCTTATTTATTTTCTTAGTAAAGTCAAGCTTTGGCTCCCTAAAGACTAAAGAAAGATATGGATAAAAAAAAGGGGGGACTTCTGCAACGGGCTATACCACCCAAACCAACTGAGGGAAGTCGCATCCGCCCATCGCAAGCACCTACAATGTCATGATCACATTGGTTTACCCTTTTTTCTTTGGTAGTTCAACAGACGGTCGCCCCTCCAACAAGAAAAAGTATAAATATGGAAACTTCTCTGCCATTTGGATCGGAGAATTTATGGAGGAAATCGGCTTTTAAATTTCCAAAAACCACACGATTATATAGCCAAAGGGAATACGCCGCGCCTAAAATCATCCCAAGCGCTGCTAATGTGGCTACTAAGCTATTTCTTTAGAAAGCTCCTATTGAGATAGGAAATTCCCCAATAAAGCTGCTAGTACCAAGTGAACTCATATTGGCCAAAGTGGAAGACAAGGAAAAGGTAGAGAGATTCGGCATGGTGCTCACTAACCCTCCGTAATATCTAACAAGTCGAGTCTTATGTCAAATTGAGTCCAACTAAAAATTTCATGCAAGTTAATCTATGCACTCGTTTCACGTATTTAAAAATTAAATAATTTTATTTACTATTTATTATTAATATATATATATATAACTACTTTTTATACAATCACAAAAATAAACGAAAAATTTTAGTTATTTAGTTTGAAAAAACATATTTATTTTTTGTTTTTATTTCAAAGTTGTAGATTTAAAAGAATATGTTTGGTATAATTTTGTATTTTCTATTTACATAAAATAAAAATATTAGAAATGTGTTTAATTTAAGATTAAATTACTTTGACCTCTCTTGAAATTTTATTGAATTACACTTATACCTATTTTTTTCATCCTTATAATGATCTTTCTTATCATTTTATCATATCTAAGTAGAGATGATAAAGAGTAAGGTTCTATACTACCCATCTTCATACCCATCTAAAAAAAAGAGAAAAACACTCATGCACTGTCAGTATAAAAAAAGTTAATCATAATCTTTTATATATGATAAAGTTTGTTGATTTTACCAATTACTACTTTAAAAGTATGTAAATGAAAGATTGATATTAATCATGTGCGGTGATTAACCATGTAAAAAAATATTTTTACACCGACAGTGTATAAGTGTTAAACTTTTAAAAGAAATGTCCATACCCACAATGTACATTTTCTTTTTGCATATAGGTTTTTTTTAAGGCAAATGTTAGGGGAATTTTAATTCCCATGTATCGAAATTTAAAATAGCACCCACTTATGGTAAATGAAAAATATGCCCTTATTAAAATTCTACTGAAGCAACAATAATTTTTTGTTTTTTTTTCTTTTTTGAAGACCCTTCTTCAAAGAAGCAAAAAAAAAATTCAATTTTTTTTTCTTTTCTGAAGACCCTTCTCCAAAGAAAATTTTCCTTCTCTACAGAGAGGGGTCTCTAGAGAAGCAAAAAAGTTTGAATTTTTTTTCTTCTCTGAAGACCTTTTCTAGAAAAGAGTTTCCCTCTCTATGGAGAAGGGCGTTCGAAAAAGAAAAAAAATTGTTTTTCTAAAGAAGAAAATGCATGGGCGAGACACAAACAAAGAGTAGGAGAAAAAAAAAACAACTTGAGAGAGAGAGAGTAGGGAAGTGGGGGTGAGTGAGCTTCACCGGAAAAATATTGAGGGAGAAAGAGACTTGAAGGTCGAAGTTAAAGAGAGAAAGTGAGATGAAATATTGAGAAAGAGAGTGACAAGGTTTTCATGGTAGGTATGAAGGAGAGAGATGGAGAGAAAGAGAAAAGCAACTGAAGTGATAAGGTGAAGGAAAATTAGGGTTAGGGGTAGTTTAGGAATAAAAAAATTAGAAAGTAAGTGTGAATTCATAATAAGGTAGGTGAGATTTCAAAATCACGAATGTTAATTATTAATATGATAGTTGTTTGTTAGTGGAGAGATTCAGTCCTTGTTTGACAATTGTTTTCAGTATTTTAGTTTTTAAAAACTGAAAAACTCGTTTGATTACTGTCTTTTTAAAACAGATTTCGAAAACAGTTTTGGATTTTTAGTTTTTAAAAACTAAAAACATAAACAACTTTAAGTAGTTTTGTTTTTCAATTTTCTACCTTGTTTTGAAAATTCAAAATAGAATGAGAATATGTTGTTTTTTGTTTTTCATTAATATATTTTAATAAATATAAACAAGTTTTTTCATTTTTATATTTTAAAAAGTTTTTAAATAACACTTACGAAAGAAGTTTTTTTTTTCTTCCAGAAAACAGTTTTTGAAAACTATTTTTAAAAACTAAAAAACAAAATCAAACCAATCAAACCCTCAAATGCACGACTTTCCTCCGCATCTTTGCAGATAGAGTTAATAAATAAATATGCAAATATAATATTAAAAACAATCAAATGTAACATTAATTATTCCAAATTTAAGTCATAAATAAACATTAAAAAGTAAGCATCTTAAACTTTTTGCTTATAAAAAGCATAATGATTCTTAAGAAGTTTAAGTTATATTTTTTTAATAAAAACTTTAATTAGACTTCATATGATGTCAGTATTTTTTAAGAATAAATTTAAAATAATTAAATATTATTTTTTATAATTTAATTTTGAGGATAAATATCCACCTAATTCTCATATCAAAGTGAGTAATTACTAACCCCACTTGTGAATTGTTTGCATATACTCTAAGATTAGAGAACACTTTGTCGTGTGTGATGTAAATATAATATTTTTTTTTTAAACTTAAAAAGAGTGTTATGTGTAATATGAAAAAGGATGTTAGTATTATGTTCTTAAAAAAGTATGGAAGATTTATGTGAGATTTTAATGGATCAAGAATGTTTTTACTTTTGATCTAATCGTTTTCAATAAAAACTCATGAAATGTTTTTAATTTTTGTAAAATTACAAAGACATTTCAAATAGTGAAAATATATTGAAAATCATTAGAATAATTAAATACTAAGTTTCAAATTTAGGTTTACACTTATTATTAATCTGAATTTTGATCTCCTATTAAGTTTTTGTATCACAACTTAAAAGATCAATTTAAAATGAACATAAAAAAAAGGCAAGTCACTCTCATAAGCTCAAACAAATCGAGAATATGTTCATTCACCATTTCTTCAGGCATTTTATCGAACAGTTATTCTGCTTCTTTCAATTTGAGATAAATATCGAACAGTCAAAGTGTTGGCAACTAATGTTTTGAGGCATTACCCATTGAGAATATTTGGTGAGGAGCTACTTGCATTCATAGCATCCACCTTCTTCACTTTGACTTCGTCCTTCAAGTTTTCCTGAAAATGAAAATTAAAATGCCAGACAATCAAAACAACTCCCTGTGTGATGTTTGTTTTCGATGTTTTCTGAAAATAATAGCGAATTAAATATTTGATTATCATTTAAAAAATATTTTTTAAAAAATATTTTCAAAATTCAAATTTAAAAACTTAATGACAATATTATAATTATATAAAAAAAACTATACATAAATATATTTTAAATTAAAAATATAAATATTTTATAATATTTTTACTAAAATTGATTAAATTTTAAAATATTTTTTAAATGTTAAAAATTTGAAAATAAAAATAATTTTCAAAGAGTGAAAATAGAAAATAAAAACCGAAAATCTTTTTATTTTCACTCCTACAAAACCAAAGAATTGTCTACTATTCTTCTTTCCTTCTTCCCCTCTCACTTTTTACTAATGATTTTCTAAACCAAACATTTCCTTAATTAAGCTAATTGCCGGGGGCTGAGCTTTTCTTCAACACCTTAATATCTCCTCATCCCCAATTTTGAATGTACATTTTCATTCCGGATTAGCCATTTCGAAATTTCTGGAATAGGATGTAGAAGAAAATTATGAAGGTACACAAAGAAATTTCCAAGAAAGGCCTCTTATAAGGTTGGATTGTTTATCATCAATACTAATCGACATTTGTGCAAAAGAAGCAAAGTTTTTCCTTACACGAAAATTACCTTATAATTTGTGGTAAACAGAATTATGTCACTTTAATCTTGTTAAAAAAATTTAACACATTCATTTCTCGTGATTATATGCCTGTATGATAGTTGGTGATACACGCAGATGAGACAACAATCCGATACACACTTATAGTTAGAAGTGTGCCCGTGACAATCTAGTTAGAACCATAATAACAATAACTAGATTGTCATATGGACTAACATACACAGTCCACTGCAAGTATTTTAACATATTATCACATGTTTATCTACGTACGTACGAACCGTTAATTGTCACCTAGACAGATAACATGTTTCGTGAACACGAATGTTAGTCTCAATTAAAGTTTTTTTTTTTTAAACAGGACTAAAGTGACGTAAGATTGCATTTTCAGATACTTATATGTGACACTTTATACTTCATATACCTAAGCAAACCGAGGATTATACTTCAGGAGGGGCAAAGCAAATAGCTAGTTTACTCCAATAAAAACACTACTATCTTACATTTATATAAAACCCTCAGACTCCCATGAATTGACATAAAAGTTAGAACACATGACAACAAGCACAAACCAACAAGCTTCTTCACGCCCAATAAGCTAAGATTATTCAGCTGTGCTCGACACAACTAATACTAGACTTACAAATTATTACAACTACTGGAAATTTTCAAATAGACAATAAACAGAATGTTAACATATCCATACACCATAGTTGCCTGAAAAATTGTTCATCACAAACAGTACTCAGAAAAACTCCAACCCCACCCTCCCAACCAAACCTTATCACTGGGCCGCACCATAAATTGCACTAAGTTTGTAGATTGAATCTTGAACTCCAATGTCAATGCAATGATACACTAAGCTGTGATTCTAAACCGGCCTTTGGCTATCCTTCGGGCAATTACCCTTCTTCCACCCTTGGTTGCTTTCCTGTTCATGTAAAAGAATAATTATGTCTTCTACATGCATAGTTGTTTTAGAGATTACAGATGAAAATTTGCATGTGAGACTTATATAAATTTCACAAAATTCTATCCAATTAGTCACAAGTGAGAATGCTAGATAGACAACTTCACACTTGTTAGGAAGCAGGGCAGTGACCATTTACTCAATGATAAGGAAAGTTAGAGATATTATTAATATATGAATGGAGATCAAGGTATGTGGGTATAACTTATACAAATCATTACACCGTGAATAACTAAATATAGAATAGAATGCAAGTTTTTAATGGTTCAACCATTGACTAATATAGATTATTTTAGAAGTACATGCTACATCGATTTTGGTACACAAATGAGATGTCAAATAATTTGGAGCAACAAGTATGCATTTCATATGCCAGTTAGGCTGGTCATAGTCTAAAAATATGCGAGGCATTTACCTACAGTCCAAAAACAAACGAATGACACTGAAGTGTATTGTCAGATTGAATAAAAGAATCTGTTTTTTGGTTTTAATTAATTTTAGAATATTGTTGGGCATGTGCACATATCTGTTGACCTATGGCAATAGTGATCGAGAATGAGGTAGTTAAGTAGGAAGAAAGAAGGAGAGATAAGAAAGAAACCTGGCAAAAAATCCATGGTTCCTCTTTCGACGAATAAGGCTAGGTTGAAATGTCCTTTTGGGGAATAAAAGCATGGAATCATCTGAAGAAGGAGCATCTCCTGCAAAAGAAGGAGGGGTTGAGAAAAAGAATGAGAACATTGAGAAGAGAACAGAGAACAGAGAACAGAGAACAGAGAACAGAGAACAGAGAACAGAGAACAAACCGTGAGGTAAGAAGAAACGGAGAGAAGGGAGCCCACATGGGTAGACAAAGGCTTCTTTCAGGGGGAATTCGGCGTCGTTTTGGGGAGAGATGGCACCGGGGACGGGGAGCTTAGACACAGTGGGGAATATTACGGTTTTAGGGTTCCAATTAACAACCACCGATTTCGATAAACGATTCAACAACCAACCTCCACTTCTCACACTCGCCATTCTAATTTCTAAACCTAACCAAACCAAACCCCACTCCACTCCAATCGCCTCTCTATTCTCTATTCTCTATTGCCCCTTATGTTTCTCGCTTCCCTCAATATCACTCTTTTTTAATTCAAACCTCACATGCTATTTCATACAACACAAACTATATAAATACCTACATAAATTTTTTTCGTAATTAAAATTATTTTTTTAAATTAATTTGTTTTTTGCATTAAAGTTATTCATTTATACTGTGAAATGAAAGATTAAGAGATTATAATTAAATATGAGAGTGATTCACGACTACAAAAATATATTTTTTATTATCACAAATATTTTAATTATGTTAATTAAAAGTGATCGGAAATTAAAAAACTATTTTTGAATTTTAAGAATAAAAGGGAATTTTTTTGAAGCATTAAAAACAAAAAAATTATTTTGACCTAACTAAAATTACACCATGAAAGTAAAAAAAAATCAAATTTTTAAAGATTTTTTAGAAATAGAATATCAAGTATTTTTTTAACGTTAAATATTAATATTATTAGTAAATATTTGTTTTGTTAGCATAAAATCGAAGCAATAACCTATTAAATATAAGATAAACAAACTTCAAGTACATGTAATTTAAAAAAAAAAAAAACTAATAATTTCATTTGAGCCTTTTTCCTCTTCTTGCCCATCCCCTCCACAAGCAGAAGGGACTTTGTTTTACTGAAATAAATTATTAAATGTAAGAAATAGTAATGGGCTGATTCCTGGAGCCCAAATAGATAGAGTGTTTGGGCCGAGGAGTGTTTATAGGGAGCGATTTTAGGGTTTAGGGTTTGGTTCCAGCTGCAGAAGAAGGAGGCAGCCATGGTTCTGAAGTAAGCAGTGGGAGCTTCTAACCTACTTTCCACCCCTAATCTACTAATTAATATTAATGTTTGATATTTGATATTCGTGTATCAGAACTGAATTATGCCGATTCAGTGGTGGCAAGATCTACCCAGGAAAAGGCATCAGATTTGTTCGTTCTGATTCTCAGGTAAGCTTCTCATTTTTTCAATTCCATGTCTTTAGGGGCTTTCTTGTTAATTTTGATTCTCTTACTCTACATTCTTTTTCTTTGCTCAATCTACAGGTCTTCCTCTTTGCAAACTCAAAATGTAAGAGGTATTTCCACAACCGCTTGAAGCCATCAAAGCTCACCTGGACTGCCATGTACAGAAAGCAACACAAGAAGGTGCTTATTTAGTTTAAATATTTCAAACATGACACAATAAACCAATATAAATTTGTTATATTATAATTATTGTCTTTGCTATTAGTGCACCTGTCCAAATGCTGTTGCTGTTGCACTTGTATTTAATTTTATAGTTGGGTTTTGCTTTGTTCTTAGTTATTCCACACAAACATGCTACTATGCTAAGTAATTCTGCAATGATTGCATGCATTTCATCTGATTTTATTATTTTTTTTGTCATGTGTAGGACATTGCCCAAGAAGCTGTGAAGAAGAGGCGCCGTGCCACTAAAAAGCCTTATTCTAGGTCCATTGTTGGTGCCACTTTGGAAGTTATACAAAAGAAGAGAGCTGAAAAGCCAGAAGTTCGAGATGCTGCTCGGGAAGCTGCCCTTCGGTCTGTTTTTTTTTTTTTTTGCCAAATGTCAAAATTTGCTTTCTTGGGTTTTATTCTTCTCGAGTCTATCTCTCACTTTATTCATTGCCTTATTTTTTTTATAGCTCTCCTTTTGCTTTATAATTTGGATTACATGTATATCTGAAACTAGTATATCTTGCAGTGAAATTAAAGAGAGAATCAAGAAAACGAAGGACGAGAAGAAGGCAAAGAAAGCAGAAGTTGCAGCTAAGTCACAAAAATCACAAGGGAAAGGAAATGTTTCAAAGGGTGCCGTGCCCAAAGGTCCCAAACTTGGTGGTGGTGGCGGGAAACGTTGAGTTTTGTTTTGTTCTTAATTTTGCCACCAACCATTTGAATAGACTTGTTTTGCAACTAATATAATATTTTTATTTTGCTGTTTTATTAAACCTGTGTTTGGAGCTTCAGAAAGTATTTTGGTTATCGAAGTATTTTTGCCATATCTTACTCCTTTAGATTGTTTCTGTTGGTTCATTTTTTGGTTGGGATGTTGACTAATCGGAAATGAAACACTAAATCCTGCGTTTGCACATGTTTTGCATTCGAAGCATTGGCTAAAAATTGATTTGATTCCCAAATTTGCTTTTGACCTAACGCAACAATGGTGCTTTTACTTAGAACACCCTAAAGTACGTATATTTTCGTTCAATAGTGATCTTTTGTATATTAGCCCATCTTTTCTTATGCATCTTGATTTTCATCTCAACATGAACAATTCTTCTGCTTGCGTTGCTGGGCTTAATCTTTGAACATTGCAAAATCTAATAATTAACTCATTTTATCTGTTTTTTGATGCAATTTTCTTTCCGTTTAAAAATTTTATAGATGTCATGGCCTTTCGAAAATCAGGAGTGCCTCTTCTCATGTGTGATTATTACTTTAGTTTTCCTTTTTGAAAAATTTACACCATTAAAGTTTGTTCTTTTTTATTATTCAAATATTCTTTTAAATTTGAGGTAGATGGTGAGGAGGATTTTTTTTTAAAAAAAAAATTGGTTTATTTTGTAAGAGAGAAGAGAATGGAGGAGAACAAAATATTTTTTCGTCTCATTTTAGCTTTCCTTTAATATTGGAGAACTTGAAGGGGAGAGTTAATAAATTTTATATGGTCATTGTATATAAGATTTTATTAAATGACTTCCGTAAAAGTCAAAAGGTTAAGATTTTGTTTTCTATATATCATTTTGTTGTTGTTACATCGTTGTTATGTCCACAACTAGAAAAATATTAGGAACAATGTGGCATGACTGAGGAGACCACTAAAAAAAAATAAAAATGTATTAGATATTTGAGTAGCATAATTCAAAATTTCAAATGGTTGTGGAAGAGGTGTTGAAAAAAAAGACATACATTTTAGTTGCGTTTGTTGTATTATTATGGGAGTTTGTCACATAATTTTTAAATTTTTCTTTTCTCTTTGAACCAAATATGAAATTGTTTTTATTTTTTTCAAATTATTAAATCAAACATGTAATTAAAATTATTTTCCTTTAAACTAAATATACCCTTAAGTAAGAATTGATATTTCACATAGGAGGAAGTCTCTAAACATGGTGGAAATAAGGACAGGTGTTGCTTATAAAATTGGATAAAGATTTACTTGGCTTAATCAAGAAAGTTCGAATTCCTGCCAATTTCATTTGAATTGTTGTTTATGATCAAGAGACAAGATATAAATATTTGAACTTTTAATTTTGATAATTACAATACAATTTATATAGATGTAATTATAATGTTAACATTGCCACAAGCAAAATCATTTTCAATTCTAAGATAATGAGCATAAGTACCTATTGTTATTTAGTTGTATATCTAAAAGGAATTTCTATGGTGTGCATTTTGGATGTTTTACAAAACATTATGAGAAAAATTATATTATACTGTAGTGGATTATAATTAAATTTAAATTTTATTATTATTATATTATTTATTTAGATAAAAAAATATTTTATTATGTATTTAGATAAAGCAAAAACAATTCTACTTTTTTCATATTCAGTTAAAAGAGAAAGAGAGATAAACAGAAAATTGTTTCTGAATTTTTTTTTATTTTTTAATCCTAAACTTATCCCCCTCATGTGTTATTAAACTCATTAAACTATAATTTTATTATATTTTTAAAATATTAATATCAATTATTTTCTTAAATATATAAATTATTATATATTTTTAAAATGATTTACCAAATTAGTTTTAAAACATGATTTATATTTAAATTATTTTAAAAAATCTTAATTTTTTATTTAAATATATAAAATATTATATATTTTTAAAATTATTTTTCTAAATTATTTACATCTAAATTTTTTCTTTCAATTGACATCCAAATTATAAAAAAATTATTTAGATATAAAAATTATTTAGATATTTCAATTTCTTCTTTTCTTTTAATTAACCAGAGCGTTATTTTATTTGAGGAGCGTATATACTCAATTACTTTAAACACTTGAGATTTTGTTTATAAGTAGTATTTGTTTTTGTTTATTTCAATATAGATATAAAAATTTTATATATTTTTTAATCTAGACCGAGTCATGCAAATCAATTAGTCTTCCAAGGGATTTGACCAATGCCTTGAGAGGGTTGATTAATGCATCAATTTTTTAAACTATATTCTATACACTTGTAATTGTCATTTGGACATGTTTTACAACCGTGTGGTCACAACACACAAAGGTGTGGGATCCATGCTGAAAGAAAAAAATGCATAAGGAGGATCATGTACAAAGGTGTGGAGCAATCTAAAAATGTGTGAGAGAGACACTAAAAAGGAATACACATATCAAGTTATGGTCAAGGTTATCAAACTCAAGAGTTTTTATAGACTCATGGAATTATAAGAGATCCATAGACTTGACTCATAAACTCATAAAGAGTTTGATTTATATAAAAATAATAACAAAGCATGTACAAACAATATACAAATTTAACATTTAATTAGACATAATAACTTACAAAGGCTATGGTAATGCATCACTATCATAAATAACTTGCAAATGTTATAGTAATGATAAAACATTCTCGTGAAGGGTTTAATATTTTTTAAAACAAGGATTTAATGTATTAAGATAAAAGTATGTCAAACCATAAACAAGTAAAAAACAACCTAAATTTGTTATTGTTTAGGTCTAATTTTTTTAATTTGTTGACTTATTGATCCAGTGATAGACTTAAGAGTCTAAAGAGTTTCCATAGAGTTAGTGAAAAGAGAGTTTACTAAAAATAAAGTTTGTCCACGAGTTAACTTGCAAATGGCAGGTAAACTCATCAATTTGTAAGAGTTACTCAGTTAACTTGAGAGTATGATGATCATGATAGTAGGGATTGTCACACTTTTAAGACACATGCTTCCTACACTCTTCTTCTCAAACCTTGTGATTTTCAATATAAACATACTTCAATTCCTCTTAACAAAGGTTCCATATCTTTAAAAGCTTTCAAGATTTTCTAGCAAGTAAATCAACTCATCAAATCTAGTCTCTAAGTCCAAATTACATATAGTTGCCACTTAAAATTAAAAATACACCAAAAGCATAACAATGATCTAAAAAGAGAAACTAAGAAATAATAAATAAAACTAAGTCTAAATCAACATGAGATACATGCAACCAAATGATAAAAATTAAGCAAAAAATAAATAAAACTCAACACATCATTAAGTAATTGAAAGGACATTAAGAAAAACATAAAGAACTCGTTAAACACTAAAAAAAATTATGTAGGAAAAGAACTTGAAATTCTAAAGATAATTTACATAAAGAAAGTGTTGAAAACATATATAACAATTTGAAAGGTAATGAATTTGGAATTAAGTTACTGTTCTTGTAATTTTTATAATCTTTTACTATAAGTAAATTGTATAAATGAAAAATGAAGCACAGTTTTAAAATATAACATAATAAAAAGTAATTAATCTTAAAAGTCTCCTTCTATTTCTTGTAAAACAAATAAGAATAAAGTTATTTTTCTTTATCTTCCTTTTTTTAACAAACTTATAAGTTAACTCGATATAAGAATAAAATTATTTTTCTTTATCTTTCTTTCTTTAACAAACTTATAAGTTAGCTGAATATAAGAATAAAGTTATTTTTTTTTTATCTTCCTTTTTTTAACAAACTTATAAGTTAGCTCAATAAAAGTAAGTTTGTTTGATACACAAACTTATTTTATTAACTTATAACTTTTCTTTTGAGTTTAATAATGACTTTTCAATTTTAAAGTATTAACTAGTGAAGTCAATTGAAGTATACTAATTATGATTGACTGTTAGTTTAAAAATCTTTCCAATACTAATTAAATTCTTGTCTTTATTAATCTCTTGAAGTATTTTATGAAAATAAGTTAGATCATTCGATACAACTTTGTTTTATTTTCATTTTTATCCTTATTAATTAATTTGAGATATTTTTATCTTTTTAAATTAATTTTATTTAATTATATTTTTTGACATTTTTTAATCTATCTTTTACATTTTTATAGTAACTTAAGAGTTAATTTTACTAAACATTTTTAATTAAATCATGTATTTTATAAATTTATAAATTTTCAACTATATTATAAGAAAATTTTACCAAGCAGAACTCTATTAAGTTTTTGGTGAACCGACGAAGATAGGTAGGTATACAACGGAATTGAAATTCATCCATTAAAATAATTGAGACTAAAAAATTGGTTCTTTTTTTCCCTGAAAACAAAAACGATTTCTTTTCTTAAAAAGAAAAACAAAGAAAGTTAGAAATAATAAAAAAGAAAACATTTATGAAGTCCTTGCTGAGCCACCGTCCAGTATATTTGGTGGCAAGGCAACAGTGGCTGTGGCAGCTTCTGTTAACATCAATCTCCGAAAATCGAATTGTATTTTCATTCTTCCGTTAGATACCGCATGTTGTAGTGTTTCACTTTGTTTCCTCGTTGACTCACTCCCTCTCTCATCGACTTGGATGCTACCTCCCCTCGGGTTCTCTCTTTCTTTCTTTATTGTATCAATGTGTTGAATATATTAACGTTTGTTTTTCTTGGTGGGTTTTCCATTTTACCTTCAATTTGTGATTGCCTGCTTTTAGGGTGTACAAAAATCTGTCCTTTGTTAATGGGTGTTTGCTCATTTAAGGTTTGAAAGATGAGACATGTGTTGAAACTTGAATTTAACAGATGACAATGATTTAGTTTCCAGCAACTTAAAGAAATTTTCATCCTTTTGTGAGACTAAGGAAATGAACGGGGAAGGTGGGGTAATTGTGTGAGAGCATTGGGTAGGTGTCATTAAGCTATAAGCTTGATTCTATAAAATTCTGCTCTATGCAACCATTGTTCGCTATTGTCGCGATGGGAAAAAAAATTGTGGTCTCCATTTAGTTTTGGCTACTCATTCTTGTCTTAACCAAAATAGAACATACAAGTTTTTGTACCAAGTTCAACAAGCGTTTTATCTCAAGCTGAAAATATTGATAAATTATCGAGACTTTGGATGATTATTAAGTAATGCAACGGTTGTGAAGAATAGGAATTATAGAAGTTGAATTTAGGACGTTTTGGAGTAATAGAGATAAGCTTTTAAATTATGAAGAGGTTTATGGTTATAAAGAATAAGACATATAAAATGCATTAAGCATGTTTGGCAAGGCACCTGGATATGAAGATTAAAGATCACTTTAATCCACATGTTGCACTGTTTAGACATCTCAGGTTTATATTACAAAGTGATTGGAATGTCACACGTAGGATTGAAACTGGGTTGATAAAATGGAGAAATGCTTGAAGCGTAATTTATGGTTGCAAACTGCTTATCAAACTCAATGAATTTTATCGGACAACTATACGACTAGAATGTTCCGTTGCTGTGAATTGTGTAGTGACCTTGAAAAATGTTTCATGGGACTGTATACTTCATAATGCCACATTTTGAATTCATTTTCTTTCCTTTGATTTGTTAGACCATAAAGTTTAAAAAGAAAGAGAAAGATACAGAAATAAGACATACCCCTGTATGAGTGTGCTTTTATTTAAATGCAGCAAAAATGTTATGGTGCTTATATCTAGTAGGTTTGCAAATTTATGTTCTGCAAGCAGAATTATGATTTTTGTTGATTAAACTTTTAATGACAATAGTCCAATGTTTATATGCTAAATGTAAAATATCTCTTTTTTGTCAAGGTGGTGCAAATTAGTTTTGTAGAAGCAAGTCAGGCAACTTCAACGCTTAACCATCACTTAAACATGGCTCAACAGTATATGCATGTTAATGTGAGGCAAACCAATTGGCAAAATAGTTATCACACTGACACTTAATCTGAAGGTCAGCTCTGAAATAATAAATTTCAATTTTGATATGCTCTTGTCTCATGTTATTTTATTATCTTTTCTTAATGAAGAATGGAAATGAGTTTAATTATATGATATTGCTAAAGAAATTAGGCTGATTCATTGTCTTTTTTATTATTATTCTTGTATTATGGACAGTTCTCCTTTCTTTCCAAAATGGAGCTCAATGAACAACCTGGACCAATTGATAATTATATACTTTATGATCAAGAAAATCATGTTTCTTCAGCAATTTGGGATGGACATGTATGTGAAAATTCTTCTATTTATTATGTTAAATCATATGAAATTTTCTCAATATTCATATGGATATAATCATAAATTCATAATATTCATATCAAATCCATAGGAGCGTGGTGTACTTAGATGCCATGAACACACTTCATTGCTTGACCAATGGAAGCTCACACCAAAACAGATTAAGTTGGTTGAGAAGGCTGGTTTTGGTTACTTACGATTGCTTCCTGCTATGAGTCTTGACAATGCATTGATAGCGGCTTTGGTTGAGCGGTGGAGGAGAGAAACAAATACCTTCCACTTAACTGTTGGAGAATTGACAATAACCCTTGAGGATGTGTCGCTGTTACTTGGATTGGCAATTGATGGAGAACCTGTGATAGGTCCAATAAGTGCACCAAGTTCAGTTTGTGAAAAATTACTAGGGAGAGTACCTGAGGACCTGAATGGTGGAATGGTGAAGCTTACTTGGCTGAAGGAATTCTTTTCTGAGTGTCCTGAAGATGCACCATTGGAGGAAACTGAGTGCTGTACTCGTGCTTACCTTCTATACCTAGTAGGTAGCACAATATTTTCTACAACAACAGGGAACAAAGTCCCTGTTATGTACCTTTCTCTGTTTGAAGACTTTGACAGAGCTGGAAAGTTTGCTTGGGGAGCAGGAGCATTGGCATTTTTATATAGAGCACTTGGCAATGCTTCCCTTAAATCTCAAAGCACTATTAGTGGCTGTTTAACTCTAGTACAGGTTCTAATATTGCTTCCCTTTACTCTTCTTTGCCGATAGTTTTAGTTTGAGTACTGACTGAATATTGTTTTATCTTTATTATTATGTTTTAGTGCTGGAGCTATTCTCGCCTTAATGTTGGACTGCCAAAATTTAACCAAGAACCTGATAATAATTGCTTTCCCTTTGTGCTTAAATGGAAAGGGAAAAGTGGTTCTAGGACAAAATGTAATGTGCTGTCCTACAGAAAGGCTTTAGATTCTCTTAATCCATGTGATGTAAGTGTTTATAATGTGGCTTATTTGATGAATTGGGTAGAAGAAAATAGTAAAACTGTGTTAGTGTTGATAAACAGGTCCAATGGCTACCTTACAAAGATATGGACTGTACAACCATACCAGAAGATATAAAAGCCAGTCTGATTTTACGGGCATCTAGGACTATGCTATTATGTTTTGACAAGGCAGAAAGGCACCTTCCTGATCGTTGCTTAAGGCAATTTGGTATGCATCAAAATATCCCAAATGATGTGGAGCGATGGGAGAGGAAGAGTCGTATAGTGGATCATGGTGTAGACTTGATGGGTAAAATGGACTTGGCACTCAAAGAGTGGTCAGAACGTTGGGTTCATATTGTTGATGACAGTGACATTGCAGATGAGGGTGAGTACATGAAGTGGTACCAGAAGATTACCCGGAAATATATCGGGAGAGTCACATCATCCCTGGAGTCAGAGTATCAAAGAGCAGTATGTCTTTTCTTATTTATAGCTACTTATCTTTTAATTGAGTGTATGTTATGTATACTTGACTGCTACATGCTTTTACAGGTTACAGCTATGAGAGAAATTGCAAATATTGCTGATATAGTCTCAGCAGAAGGGTTGAATTCTTATAATAGGGACTTACTTGATGAAGTGAAAAATATTGTGCACAAATGTTTAACAGAGCAGTTTGAAGAAATACCAAATGAGAAAGTGAAAAAGAAGAGCAATCGGAAACGTAGGCAAAAGGACCACCTGAGTATGGAATATTAGAGCTGTCCAGGCCAACTCTGACTTTATCCTACTGATATTTATAACTTCAGGTTGGAAAAGGACAAAGGTACATAATCAAATGGTCATCACCACCACAGCACGTCAAGAGCATATCTATATTCTATAGAAGAGAATGGCATATTTTATTAGCATTAAAAAAATTGAGACATTTGAATGCTGATAGTTTGTAAGTATCTATTGTAAAGCACCAGTTGCTATTTGACCTTTTTTAGGCATTCATGGTCGACATGCTGTTGAGGTACGGCCGGGTCGTTAAATGTTCTTTATATTAGTAGGGTGCTGTTCATCTTTTTACTTCTCATTTGGAAAATTTTGCGTTCATGGGACATTCCAATAGTTGCATCATAAGCCTATTAATCTCTGTATACCCTGTAGAATATAAACAGCAGTACATATCAATTATCATCAGTAATTCGTGATGTGATTACAAGTGAAGTTATATGCTGGCATTAATTTAAAAGTAAAAATTATACAATTTTTCTCTATATCAATAAACTAGTGTTTATTCTTTGGTTCATTTTGATACAAACTAGGCGAAGTTTATGCAAAAATATCCAAAACAAAACACTTATGCTATTGCAACATATTAGGAAAATAAACAAATGGAACATCATCAATATCTAGTTTGATAAATTTATTATTGAATCTGGGACCTTGGAAAAATTAAATAAAAATTGAGTGAAATTTTGAAATTGACAAGTGTTGTTTGATACTATAACATAAATCAAGAAGATGGAAATAAATTCTCCGCAGTCACAATGGGACTGCATGAAATTCTAACCTCAAGTAAATTACTATAAATTAAACAATTAAAAAATATAAAATGAAAAAAAAAAACAGCCATTAGATATGACTGAAGGAATCCAAGTCCGGTATTGACCTATGTAAGAAAATGTTTACAGTTACTTAATCTAGTGGAGATATAGATATCACGATGATTTTACGACTTAAACCACACATGCTCCCGTTTGCTATCCACGTAAGGCAGATTTTATTTATTTTCTTTTTCTGTCAGGAAGTTTGAAGTTTACTTGTCCGTATTTTTTTGTTTGGGTCGCGCGTTTGGATGATGAAGTTTTTTCTGTTTCCCCCTCCCTTCTTCCCTCTTCTCTTTTTTCACATGAACTTTGTAACAGTTATAAAGTTTAGCAGAAAGAAATGCTATATTAAGGTGAGGAGAACATCCCGAAACACCTTTCTGTTTTTTTTTCTATACTTCACATATATTACTTTTTTATATTGAAGTTTATGGAATTTTTTACCACAAAAACATTAGAGTTAAAGTGTAATAAAGTTTCATATTCACAAAAAATAGAACTCGTGATCAGTCACAAAATGACCTTTAAGCCACTACAAATTAATTATTAATAAATGAGACACATACACACACAAAATAAATTATTCACAAGTATCCCAAATTGCTGAAAGACCAACGCTACATATTAATATATGAGTTTAATTTATATACACTGTTACACTAAAAGACTAGATATGTATAACATTAACTACAAGTAGTCTCGTTAAAATGTAACTAAGATGGGAAACACTGATAGCTCACATACGGTACAAAGCAAAATAATCTCAAACTAGAAAAAAATGGGTTTGAGGGGAATTATAGAAATTGATGTAATTTTTTTTTTACAATAATTTTTGTTAGTAGTAGAAATCAAATAAATGAATTTTTTTCCACTCTTTCTTTCTGTTAACCAACTGAGCTATGCGATCAGTTAGAAAGGGGTGAGGGATGGTGGTTTAGCAGATCCAAGTTTGTAAAATTTTAGTTCAATAACCATTGTTTATTACTTGTTTTCTTTGATGGTGATTAGTAAGATAATTGCGTGACAATCCACACACGCTCGATGGAAATGTCGGTGTGACTATAATAGACAGTAAGGATGGACCATAAATAAGTTCAAATATCTACCATGGGAAAACATTATTATTATCAGAAATGCAAATGAATCAAAGATAATCCTTGTTTACAAGGTATGGATAATTCTAAAAGTGCAGTTGAAGTGGTAAGAACAAACAGTAGAATACATTCTTCCATTTCTCTCATGCTTCTTAGTTTCAATTTATTTGTGCTTTCTTCATGCTCCACGCACTCAAACTTGTGATCTTGACATCAGCAGTTCCATTATTGAAAGCATAGATTTGAGCTTTATCATTGATTGCCAATGTTGGATAAACTCTGGCTGTGATGCAAGCCCTTCCTTCTCCTCCGAAACTCTCTACAACAGAATGATCAATCTGTGGAAGGGAGAAGCTCGTGCATTAGTAATGAAGTAAGTTTGTGGATAGCTGCAAAACTCGTGTACAACTATTATTGCAACTTTTGTGGATCAGTCAATCCATAGAAATTGACTTTCAATATTTGAAGTAAGTTTAGGCTTAGGCATTTTAATATCCCGTGGTTCATATGGGAACTTACCAAGGTTCTTAATGATAGCTTCTCATGAAGAGGGTCCATGTCCACAAAAGTTCCATAGGTGGTCATATCAGTCTTTATTTAAGGAAGACCTGTCATACATTTCTACATCACAGGAGCTGGAACTTAGAATCCTAGTTTCTTTGGAGAGAAGCTGAGCCTGAGTTGATGGAAATAATTAGAGGGCACAAACAAACCTGCTTTGGTCACTGCACAGCAGCACCAAGTTTTTGTTTTGGTATTGGAATATTTTGAAGAAAATTGATGTGTATTCTTGCAATCCCTCTGAAGCAAAAACTAGCGGGCCAAATGGGCCTAATCCACTTTTAATGGATGAACCGTTTTTACTGCACAGAATTTGGAGAATTTCTCCGCATAAGTTCTCCTTATATTTTTATATTTTTTTAAAAGATAAAAAAATCCTTAATGAAAATAGTAAAAAAATTAATTACTATATGTCTGTTTCTCTTTGTGTTTTGTTTGTGCCTCTCACTTGTTTTGCACTTCTTTTGCTTGCTTCTCTTATCCAACTTCGTTTTTCTTTTTCAATGAATTAGTTTTTTGTACTTTTTTATTCATCTCATCTGCATTTGCTTTATCATTCCCAATTCAAGTTTGTGTTTTTCTTTTCTAAAGTATATTATGGAATTAGATTTTTGCAAATTTTTTTACAAGTCTGAATACACCTTTTTAGATTTGTAAAAATTTGTAACCGAGAAGAAGAGAAGCCGATGAGGACGAACGAGACAGGGACAATGGTGACCGCAAATGAGAAGATGAACGAAGATGCAAGGAGGTGCGAACTTCAAGCAAAGAATGAAGGAGAAAGAAGAAAAAGATGCGGGACACAAAATTTAAAAACAACATATTAGAAAGAAATATCAAGAACCAAAGAAGAAAAAGTTAAGTTAATTTTTATCTAAGAGTATTTTAGACTTTTTTTATATTTATCAAGAAAGGAGAAGTTATTGAACTACACGAAAAAATTCTCTAGAATTTGTTAAATACTTCGTTCTCTCTAAACTTACTCACTTCAAATGAAATTTCAACATCAACCTACGCAGGACAAACGATTAGTCTAATATTAAAAGCATTAATTATTTAGTATTATATTTAGTAGATTGTAGCATGTAATAAAATGACTTGTGTCGCTGTGACACCATTAATTTGAAGCAAGTAGCCTCCTTTTAGCACTTGAGGGGGTATGAAGGTAGCTTCTCAATTTCCACCAGCGGCCACTGTACCAACTATTTACCAGACTTATGCAGCCATATAGCCCTTGGAATATTCTACAAAGAGGTGTGCATTTTGATGAAATTCAACCCCATTGTTTTCTAGTCTTTATAAGGTCAACTTCATTTTTTAACCAAAAACAAACAAATCTAAGTGATTGAGCCAAGAGCAACACGTTTTGATTTGATTGAATCTTATCTTAATTTTAGAACATGGTGAAATTTGACGGTTTATTGAATAACAAGTGATGAAATTGAAAACAACTACTTACATAGATTCCAGACAATCCTTTGTTTATGTTATCGGCACGGCTTGATGATTCGTTAACCCAGGCAAGCAAAATCCTTCTCCTTTTAGCATAGTCAAAGAAGGTTTTTGAGGCATAGAGTTTTCCATAATCATATCTTAAAACAAATCCTTTATCCGGGAAAAAGAGATTTTTGGCAGCATTGTAACTCCCAATCAAATAGTAATAATGTTGTTTGTCACTCAAGCTAGCTTTGGGCACGTGCCTAACATAATCAACATTAACTTGGCTATTATTGAAAACGGGAAAAAAATCAGGGCACTCCCACATTCCAGTGGCTTGGATAGAATGTAAAGGGTGTTGAAGTTGAAGCCAATTAACAAAGTCTGTGCTCCTATACAAAAGTGCCATCTTTGCCAAGTCAAGCAGTGGTAGGGTTTCTAAATGAACTTGATTCGATGTTGTTAGCACTGCCACTGATTGGTTCCATTACCCATTCCCTCAGAAACCGGTCGGACAAATTTTTGGGTTGGGCCAAATTTTGGACCTGCGGATTCAATGAGTCAATAAATGGCAGGTTTGTTCCCAGGAAGCAGTGTGGCTGATCCTAACCAACACCGACACTACTTTTTATTTTTCAACCTCTAAATAATAACACTCAATTTGTTTTACCAATTAACAAATTATTTCTCAAAATATAAATATAGACTTAATACTTTCATACTTTTTACAAGTTTTCAAATATTCTTAATTTCTTGAAAAGTTATATTATCATGTTTTTCTACTCTCTTTTTACTGCAAAAAGGAGCAAACAACTTATACTTCTTTTTATTTGTAGAATTCACAAAAAAAATACAAAAATTTATAATTATTCATACATCTTATTCTACACTATGAGCTGAACTTGATCAACTTATATATATTCTCATGAAAACATAAGAAGTTATTTTTATAAAAACACATATGTTTAAATTATTTTTTAATTTTTAAAATTTTTTTTATCATTCAGAATATAATAAAAATATTAAATCGAAAATCTTGCGCATTTTATCTCAATCTCATCACTAAATTGATCCCAGTGTGATTCAATTTAAAAATTTTTCAAAGAATATTAATGTGATCGACGGTATTTTTAAAGATAATTATTTTTTAGTTTTATCCAAAAATAATATTTTTAGGTTTTAATATAGGAAATCTAAAGAGTTAATGCTATATAGTTCATTTGAATAAATTATATTTTTAATCGTTTAATGTTATTAATTATTTTGAATAAATAAGAGATTAACATTATAATTTATTCTAAAAAATTAGGTGAAATTTTCATAGACTCCTAAATGATTTGAGTGATGCTATTTAATTAATATTATTTTTAGAAATATGATTCCTCAAAACAAATGCATCCAAAGAGGTAGTAAACTCGTATTAAGTTGTAAGGTTGATTGGAGGAAGTGTGAGTGTGAAGATGATGGGTGGTAGCTGCAGTGGCATAAATGACAGAAAAGAGAGTCAACAGCCCAATACAAGCCTTAGTCATGCTTGCTGTGTGCTAACTTCTCCAGGGAACTAGTTCCTCAGCTGTCTATTTATATACACAATCCTCTGTCACTCTCCTTCTCAATCCATCCATAGATTTAAATTAACCAATATGCTAATATTTCATTTTAACCATTAAATATTTAAAAATTTTATTAAATAAAAATTAAATTATAAAAAAATTTAATTATTTTTATTATTATCTTTATTATAACTGTCACAGTTAGATATGACAATAGAGTGGGGCGAATTAGACCCTCCATGTTCCTGTCTCTTGAGGGTGAGACTAGGTATAAAAAAGATACATATGGAATTTTAATTTCGTTCTCCTACTCGTCAAGTATTTTTGGGCTCCTATATACTTGTAAGTACTGCATTATATTATATTTAGATTTAATTAATTTATAATTTATTAAATAAATTATATATCAAGTTATTAATTATATTTTAGTTTTAATGGTCCATATGGGTGGGGATTTGTACATAGACAATTAAAATTAAAAATATATGTATAAAATTTTATTTAACATAAAAGTGGCTGAGGGCAGGTGCAAGGACAGGGCGAAGATAGGGCGGTACCCTCGAGCACGAGCATGATTATCATCCCTAGTCACCATAATTAACAAGACACTGCATTTCCACCATAGTTGTTACTACTACTATTATTATTGTCGTCACTATCACTTTTGTTACTAATGTCACCGTGACGATTTGTATTATTTTTACTACTATCACCATGATGATTGTTGTCGCGTGGCAATAATAGTCTTGTGATAGCAGCGATGGCAATGCTAATAACCCAAATTATCATGTGAGTTTAGTAACAATGATAATGGTGATGACAACGACAATAACAATGGTAGCAACAACAATTATAATAGCAATTTCAGTTATGGTTGTGGAGTAGCAATAATGGTGACGGTAGAGATCATAATTTGAAAGATTTCATAGATAAATCCTTTTAAAGATTTCATGGTTAAACAAGATTTTAATTTTAAGTATTTTAATCTTTAATTGTCTATTGTTTTTAATCTTTATACTTTTTCTTAAAATCTAAGGATTGTAATAAACAACTAGTCTCAACTATTAGATTTTAAGAAAAAAAAATGGTGAAGATAAATAATAGATCTCTTATACTCACTCTTAGAATATGTGAATCTCCTAATATATATAGAAAAACATTTATACATTATTAGTGTAAAAAATTTAATCACATCATTTTATGCATGGTACATTTGATGACTTTAGTAATTAATACTTTAGTCATGCAAACGAAGAGTTATGATTAACTGTCAATGTAAAGCTTTTTTACATTGACAGTGTATAAGTATTAAACTTACACACAAAATGTAAAATTTTTTTATATTGACAGTGTATAAGTATTAAATTTACAAACATATATAGGACATATCATATAAGACTAAATTATCTTATATGAGAGTGAAAAGAGCAAATTTTAAGTATCTAAATAAAAACTAATAGTTAAATCAAATGGTACACATCCGTTCATTCTCCTTCTAGCATTTATTATTCATCACTCTTTTTTCTCTCTCCTCTCTTAAAAATTAATGTTGAGATCAAATTGTATACACATATAAATAAAGAGAAATGAAGGATAAGTTAGTCTAAGACTAAGTTTAAGAGACTTAGTACTTATTTGGCAACAGTTTTATAAGACTGTTTTCAGTATTTTTGTATTTAAAAACTAAAAAACTTGTTTAGATAGTGTTTTCTGAAAATAGTTTTCGAAAACAGTTTTAGTTTTTAAAAACTAAAAAACAGGAATAGTTAAAAGTAGTTTTGCTTTTCAGTTTTCTATTTTTGTTTTGAAAACTCAAAATACAATAAGAATATGTTGTTTTTTGTTTTTCATTAATGTAATTTTAATAAATATGAACAAGTTCTTCCACCTTTACACCATTAAAACAGTTTTCGAATAATACTTGCCAAACAAGTTTTTTTTTTCTTTTCTTTTTTAAAACAGTTTTTGAAAACTATTCTTGAAAACTCTTTTCAAAAACTAAAAAACAAAACCAAACCAATCAAGCCCATAATTTTCCTTTTAACCATTCATTAATAAAATGAATTTTGAGAAGGAATATTAACTCTCTTAAATTTATTCTTAGAATAGGCATATCTCTTCTCATACATGCATATACACACACACACACACACATATATATATATATATATATATATATATATATATATATATATATATATAGTTGAGATAAAATTGTACACACATATAAATAAAGAGAGATGAAAGATCCACTTAGTTGAAGAGTAAGTTTAATAGAATTAATCTTCATTATAATCATTCATTAATAAAATGAATTGTGAGAATGAAGTCTAACTCCCTTAAATTTACTTTTTGAATAAGGATATCTCTACTAATATTTATATATTTTTTTGTTAATCCTCTTAATAAGAGTTGAAGAAAATGTAAGAGATTTACAATAATTCATCCATCCTACTTAACCAAGTTAGACCCCATTGACTCATATATATATATAAAAAGAAATTCACATACTCTAAAAGTAAATATAAAATACTTATTTAATTTTTATTCACAGAATTTATTTTCTTAAAATCTAATAATTAAAATTAGTTACATTACAATTGTTAGATTTCAAATGAAAGATGAAATTTAAGAGTAAATTTCTTATATTTTCTTTTCAAATAAATGGATTAACAAATGATTATATATATATATATATATATATAATAATAATAATAATAATAATAATAATAATAATAATAATAATAATAATAATAATGTATCTTTAATTCTACTGGCAGTTGGAACTTCGAAGACTTCATATGTAGTGTCCTCCATTTAATTTTGCTACATAAAACTTCCATTGACCCAATAGAAAGACGACCTACTAAGTGCATGCATGGCCAATTCTTGTCCGAAATAAAGATTTAATGATTTATTTATAAGAAAAAAAGTTATATACTCATATTATAAAATAATTTTATAATTACAAATCATTATACAAGTTTTGGAATTTCTATGAAAATTACTTTAAAATTTTATGTGAGAAAATCGTAAATATACAATATCATCAAGTAATAACATAAGATTATTCTCTTCACAAGGATGTGCATTTGTTGAAGAGATAATTACTAGTAATTTGGTAATTAAATTGAAGTAAAATTCAAGATATTACAAATCGTAGTAAAATATAATTCAAGATAATTCAGAAAAGATATCTTAAGTTGGACTAAAATATAAGAAAAATAAAATTAAATTAAAAAATAAGTTAAAATATTGAAAATTAAAATTTAGAAAACTTCTTGTAATGGGAGGAGTCTCACACCATGATTGCCTAGATTCAATTTTAATAACCTTTATACTCTTATTGATTATTTATGAAGATGAATTACCCTAAGATAACTTTTGTCATCTTTCAAGGTAAGAAGGTATAAATTAACTCCTAATTTACTGATACTTATGTTCAATTAAACATATTAAGTTCTTTGTTAAAAGCAATAAACAAGAAATGATAAGAAACTTAATAAAAACATAAAAATACTTAATTTATCATTAATAAAGTCAAAGACTAAACTTGAATCCTAGAATAAAAGTGTTCTACCCCCGCATAGTCATAAGTATCAAAACAGAAAAAATAAAATAAAAAAACATAAAATCAAATTGGAAAACAAAGAGGATAAGGAAAGGAGGAGGTCCTTGTGTTGTCACGGTAGCCCTTCGAGCTCTCTATTTCAAAACAAAAAATTTCTATTTAAACTAGTAAGTTTTCTAATTTCTCAACAAAAAATAAAATAAAATAAAATAATTTAAACTGATTATGTACACAAAGGAGTTCATATTTTGTATTAGAGTACAATCTTCTAAAATTTATTCATTAATTCTATTTTCTTCTAAATTGCCTCCAAAATTCCAAGTATCACTTCAATGCTCTACATCAGTCCGAGAGCGCCTCAAATCCTAGTAAATCATATCCTAAAACACAAAAAATACTGAAAGCGTAAAAAGTTTCAAAATAAAATAAGAAGATACCTAAAATGCAATGACTAAGCTAAAAGTGTAAAAAGTTTCAAAATAAAATTAGAAGATACCTAAAATGTAATGACTAAGCTTAAATGACATACAAATAAATAAAATTCTAATTAAAATAAAACAAAAAAATAGCTAAAAAAGCAATGCATGAAAATTATCAAATAATAATTTAGGATTAAATGAATATTTATTTACATTATCATTTCATAAAATATTATTGGTATGATTTTAAATAGTTCCCCTAGCATCATCCAGCAAACAAAAAAAGGCCTTATTAATTACTAGAGTAAATTGCATTTGCACCTCTGGAGTTTAGTGTAATTACACGTCTCCTTACTTTTTTAACTATTACTTACCCTTTGAGACGATTTTTTTATAGACAAATATTAATGTGTTAGTTTTATTAGTAGAGTAATTCGAACTAACGATCTCTCCCTCTCTCAATTCACCAAGTTACCACTAGACCAACCTTATGACTCTCTTGAACCTGAGAGGATGTTAGTGTAAGATTTGAGAGAGTAATAGTGTAATGTTTTCAAGGATACAACAGTACAATGGTAATAAATACATAAAAATAAGAGGATTTTGTATACTTTCAAAAAAAGAAAGGGCCTATATATAGTTTCATTAAATCTGAGGATGTGCATTTATAATTTGCTCTAATTACTATGTTCGATTTAGGATAGTTTGTGTTTTTATTTTCTTAAATTTTAAAAAATAAAGTATAGTTTTGATTTTAAGTTTTAAAATTATAAAAAAAAATTCAATTTCAAAACATTGTTGTCAAATTTTAACCAATTGAAACCTTTGTATGTTGTTACCAATGGCCAAAGACATGACATCAATTAGAAATTAGATATTGATGACTGACAACAGCGATCATAGATCATTGATAATTGTGGTGGTCAGCAACAATGATATGTATTGATGACAAATGATAGTAAATGACAGCAACCAACTACTAATGATAGTAAGTAGAGATCGACGAAAGAGATTAGTAGTTAACGGTGGTGGGGAGTGACAATAGTAATTGGTGAAGAGAGTTAGCACATGCAACAAACTTAATTAAAAAATGAATATTCAAAACCAATTTTTATCATTTTTAAAATAGGATACAAACTATTCTAAAAATAACTAAAATCAAATAAAAAAACCATTTTTTCATAACTAAATTTTGTTTTCAAAACTAAAAAAAAAACGAAAACTATCTAAAAAGGGCTTAATATTTCATCTTGAAGCTGGAAAAACAGAAATAAATGTCTCATGACATTATGGTCGTTTGATAATGAAGATTTTAATTTTAATATGAAAAAATTCAAGTAAAAAATTAACATGAGAGAATCCTCCAAAGAAGGCCTTGAAAAGTAAGCTAGTCACGACTTAGCAAGTCCACGAACTAATTTCTCTACGGAAAACGTGTACTGCCCCATGACTTGGTAAAACCTATTGCTTTTTTTATCTATTTTAAAAAAAAAAAAACTCTTTAATGAAAAGTCCAAATTCTATTCAGCAATAAATATATTATTGAGGAAAAAACGAAATAAATGGATGGAGGAAAGAACTTTCGATGGACAGAATATTGATTGTTAGGCTAAGGTGGGGAAAATGGGTTTTGGTTTGAAAGTTTCAGAGTATTTTGTAAAAGGTTGGGTACCCTCGTACCTAATTATAGCAATTTTTATAGTAATAGTATTTTTTTTTCTTATAAAAAAATGGTGTAGAAACGGTTGGAGGTTGGGTAATCCTAGATTACTACGAAAATTTTAGTTAAATAACTATTGCTGCTGTTTCTTTTGGTTGATTGATTTGTAAGACAATTGCGTGACGATGCAAATAGCACAGGATAGCTCGATGAAAATGTTATTTTGACCATAATAGACAGTAAGAATGGAGCAATAAGTTCAAATACTTATGATGGGAAAACCTTAAATCTAATTATAATCATATATAAATGCATATGGATCATCAAAGATAATTCTAGTACAAAGTGGTGAAAACAAATAGTAAAATGCGTTGGTGGCAAGCATGGAAATATCATATTAAAGGCATTATTCTTCTTAAATGACTTTTTTACCGATAGAGGGTCAAAATTAAAAAAATTTATCAAAATTGAGTTGTAAACAAAAAAATTATTAATATGATATAATTTGACTGATGAATGGGGCGTAGTGAACCAAAAACGCCAAATGGTCTAACAGATTCAAGACCGGTGACAGAAACCAACACAGCAGACAAATTCATCTAACTTTTTTTATCCACTATGTCAATCCTTATTACGTGCTCAAGCGTTTAACGGTCAAACTATACTATATAGATATTTTAAAATTTTTTTGTCAACTTATTAATGATATTTTAAGGCATTAATAGATGAAGTAAAAAAATGTGTGATGACGTGACGAACATTCGTGGTTCTTCCATTTCTCCCATGCTGCTTAGTTTCAATTTATTTGTGCTTTCTTCATGCTCCACGCACTCAAACTTGTGATCTTGACATCAGAAGTTCCATTATTGAAAGCATAGATTTGAGCTTTATCATTGATTGCCAATGTTGGATAAACTCTGGCTGTGATGCAAGCCCTTCCTTCTCCTCCAAAACTCTCTACAACAGAATGATCAATCTGTGGAAGGGAGAAGCTCGTGCATTAGTAATGAAGTAAGTTTGTGGATCACTGCAAAACTCGCGTATTACTATTATTGCAACTTTTGTGGACCAGTACAATCCATAGAAATCGACTTTAAATATTTGAAGTAAGTTTAGGCATCTTAATATCTGGTGGTTCGTATTGGAACATACCAAGGTTCTCAATGATAGCTTCTCATGAAGAGGGTTCACGTCCACAAAAGTTCCATAAGTGGTCATATCATTGCCTTTGTTTAAGGAAGACCTGTCATGCAAATTGATTTGTATATCATAAGAGTTGGAATTCAGAGGAGAGAAATTGGGTTGATTTAAATAATCAGAGGGAAATAAACAAACCTGCTTTGGTCACTGCACATGAGTACCAAATTTTTGTTTTGGTATCTGAACATTCGGAAGAAAATTGATGTGTACTCTTGCAATCCCTTTGAAGCAAAAACTAACAGACCAAATGGGCCCAGTCCACCTTTAAGAGATGAATCCTTTTTACTACACAGAATTTGGGGATCTGTCCAACAGTCCAACACTTCAGCCTTTCTCAACTTATTCACTTCAAATGAAATTTCAACGTCAGCCTGCACAGGAAAAATGAAATGATTACTCTAATGTCAAAACCACTGTTAAAGTGTTTTGATAACACACAAAAATGAATTTTATCCTACAAAATCGTAGTAATATCGAGAAAAAGTAAAAATAATTAGAAGAGTATTAATGCATTCTCTAGCGCAAACTCTATCATTAGTTACTGTTTATTGAGAATACACTCTCTTACAGTATCTTCTTTCTGTAACATGCCTTTTACAACAACATTTGAAATAAGAAAAAGTTGGAATTATTTTTATCATTAATAAATAATTCTGATCCTAATCCTTTCTAGTTAATAAATAATTTAAAAATAGATATATTTTATATTTTTAAGACATCAAAATTATTCTCTTTTTCTTTTGGGTAAAAATCCTTTATCCATGTACCAACAAAAAAATATATAAAAAAAAATCCTTTATTCCATTTTGTGTTTTCTTTTTTGTCCACCAGTCAAAAAATATTAATTTTATGTGTTATATAAGAGATAAATAAATATATTTGTAAAAAAAAAAAAAGTTAAGTATGACGACATAATGTTTTTTATATATAAAAAAAAACACAATGATTTAGAGGATTTCCATCCTTAGTTTTGCATGTCGATCGGTTCTATTTTACTTCAAGTGTAGAACATAATTTAAAACCTTTATCAGTATTGATTACTCTTAGTATATTGTAAAAACTAAGAAGCAAAATTTACCTGTGTTGGTGTGACACCATTAATTTGAAGCAACTGGCCTCCTTTTAGCACTTGGGATGGCAATTTGACTGGGTATGTACGCAGTTTTTCAATTTCTACCACCGGCCACTGTACTAATTGTTTACCAGACTTATGCAACCAAATAGCCCTTGGAATTGTCTGCAAAGTACAAGTCCATCATCGATGAAATTTCACCTCCACTGTTTTCTAATACTGTTTAAGGTTTTTCTAAAGGGAAAAAAAAAAACTGTGAGCATCACTCTCACATCATGTATGAGCTGGCTCATGTTATTTTTTTTTTTAAAATAAGTTGGCTCATGTTATTTTAAACCATATTCCATCTGTCAAATAAAACCATTTCCAGAAAACAAATCTAAGTAATTGAGCCTAGAGTCAACACTTATTGATTTCGGTTACTCTATCTAATCTTGATTTTAGAACCTGGTGAGCATACCAATAATAACAATTTAAGAAATTGCAATCGACTTACATGGATGCCAGACCATCCTTTCTTGATATCATCTGCCACACTTGATGATTCATTGACCCAGCCTAGCAAAATCCTTCTCTTCTTTCCATCATCAAAGAACGTTTTGGAGGCATAGTATTTTCCATAATCATATCTTAAAAAGAATTCATTAAGCACTTGATCCGGGATAAAGGCATCCTTGGAAGCATTGTAACTCCCAATCATATAGTAATCATGTTTTTTATCATCCAAGCTAACCTTGAGCACGTGCCTAACACCGCCATCATTGACTGACGTGTCAACACCCGATTGGCCACCATTCAAAACTGGGAAAAAATCAGGACATTCCCACATTCCACTGCCTTTGGTTGAATGTATGGGGTGTTTGGCCTGAACCCAATTAACAAAGTCTTTGCTTCGATACAAAAGTGCCATGCCCCTGGTTCTTCTTTTGCTTCCAACAAGTACTCTCCAATGTCCATCTTTGCCTAACCAACCAGTGGTGGGGTCTCTAAATGAACTTGAATTGATCTTGTTAGCACTAGTTGGTGCCATTAGAGGATTTTTTGGGGTCTTAACCCATTCTCTGAGAAATGGGTCAGACAAATTTTTGGGTATGGCCAAGTTTTGGACCTGTTGATTCCTGGGGTCAATTCCGGTGTATAGAATTGCAGGTTTGTTTCCAGGAAGTATAGTGGATGATCCTGACCAACAGCCATTGATATCGGACGGCTGAGATGGAAAGATGGCAGGATCTAGTGGAGTCCAGTTCACAAGATCCTTTGACACTGAATGTGCCCACACAATATTTCCCCAAACTGCACCTTTCGGATTGTATTGATAGAACAGGTGATAAAGCCCTCCATATCTCAACGGTCCTGCCAAGTAAAGACAATTTTTTTATTTTTCAGTCCACATAATTAAAGACACGTATCAACTTCTGTTTTTTTTAACAGGCCTTCAAATCACGAGTCTTTCCTACGGCGTCTGTTTTTTATTATTTTAATAATAAAAAATCACATAACCTCCCTTTGTCTCCTAATTATTTTTTTGGTTAACATAATCATTTTTAATAGGATAGAAACAACAAGAGATAAGTAGTTTTGACTTCACTGTTGTGTACATGCATCACGTCTATAGAAAAAAGGCGACCAAGTGAACGAAACTTCTTAATCAATTATGTGCTCATTTATTTTATTTTCCTCTGACCCTACTCTTTAGAGATCTAGCTTAATAATTTTATGTTGTATTTGATTTCAACGGCTTTGTAAGTGCCAACGTTGGACAAACTTTGGGTAAACATTTTAATCTTATTCTGCACTCTTTCTAGTTTTCTTATATTAAATTTGAACATTTTGAATTTCCTGAAATTCAGAAATGATTATACATAGGGAGCATGGTGATGATAATACGATGGACAAGGTTGAAGGAAACAAGAAAAAGATGCAGTACTGATGGAATTCATGAGAGAACAGAACTAACCATTGGGATCTTCAAGTCCATTTGAGGATACCATATGAGGAGCAAAAGAAGAAAGTATATATATTAGAGACATGAAATAATTAAATAGAAAAAGGGAAGATATGATGATGATATATACCATTGATCCAATTTTTGGGAGGTTGGAAGTGAAAAGCAGTTCTGTAAGGTTGATTGGAGGAAGCATGAATGGCATAAATGACAGAAAAGAGAGTGAACAGCCAAATAATAGCCATAGTCATGCTTGCTATCTTGTGGAGGGAAGTAGATGATATCTACTGGCTATTTATATAGCTAATACTGCAATTTTGTCAATGGATCAAATTAAATATATAAATTAATTAATGACGGCTTTACACAGAGTTTATTATTTTACAATTTACATATATAAAACTGTTGAGTGAAAAATTTAATAAACATGCATGACAGAGAAGCAATCAGGAAAGTAAGGTATTTTACACGTCAATTGGTGTCAAAATTTTCAAGTCCACTATCCAAGACGTCACTTCCATTTCTTTCTGCGGATAATTAATGTACTGTATTTTCTAACTCGACTACTAATTTTTAAAAATATGTATACTTATTTAAGAAGTTGATTTTTTAATATTTACGTATGCGAATTGTACTTAAAATCAATTTTTATTTTCAACCAGTTTGTTTTTAAAAGGATTCAGAAGTTTAACAAAACATTATTTATATTTAAATTCTAAGAAATTTATTTTATGATATAATTTTTTTTTATAAATATATTTTTATTCGAAAATATAAATAATTTATTAAACATGATTTTAAATTATTTTAAAACTAAAAAAATCAATTTGACAAACAATTTTATATTTATTTTTTAAACTCTATTTTCTACCGAAACTTAAAAAGCTTTTAAACTGAAAATAAAATGTACCAAACAACACCTAATAATGTTGATAAACTCTTCCAAATGAAATAATGTTGACAAACTCTTTAAGGCCAATGGGAATTTAATTCTAAGCTGGACCAAAAATTTACAAAGTACAACTAAACCGTTGATAAACTATTCCAAACTAGACCTTAATTTATTTATTTTTTAAGAAATAAAAAGATAGAAATGATGAATCTCATATGCTAGACAAGTCATTACAACTTACAAACAACTAAACTTTGGTCACGAAAATGAAATGATATTATATTATATTATATTATATTATATTATATTATATTATATTATATTATATTATATTATATTATATTATATTATATTATATTATATTATATTATATTATATTATATTATATTATATTATATTATATTATATTATATTATATTATATTATATTATATTATATTATATTATATTATATTATATTATATTATATTATATTATATTATATTATATTATATTATATTATATTATATTATATTATATTATATTATATTATATTATATTATATATAAATAATAAGATTCGTTAATATCAAGTGTTAAACATAATTAGTCAATTTTATATCTTCATTAATTCGATTATTTCATCCATTTAATTTTATAAACTTATTAATATTTTTATCAAATTTTATATAATTTGAAATTTTAAAATATGTTATTTAATAATGAATATCTACTTATTTTTAAATATCATATTATACATTAAAATTAAGCTATTTGATCAACTACAAAATAATTTTAAAATTATATAAAATTTTGTATAATTGATCTAATTAATAAAAATATCAAACTCAACAATTAAATTTATCAAATTTTCATTCACCATAAGCTTATTGAAAGTGTAAATTTTCATTCACATTTAGTATCAATGTGAAGAGTCTTTATCTAGGGAAAGAGAGAGGTAAAATTACTCCTTATCTTTTATTTTAATCTAATTATTTTCAAACACAAGATATGTGTTAGACTTCTCAATCACCTTTCTTTTTCTAAACATTTTTCATTATTGTTTGGTTCTCATATTGTTCAAACATGATCGGACATTTGTCATTTCCTCTTCCTTTTTTTCGTTGACTGATATGAGTGATTCATCTCTTCCTCTTACACTTGTGTTGATTGTAATTCTAGTGTTGGTATTGTTGACAATATTAGAGTTATCTATCAGAATTTTAAAGATATTTTCTTTCATGGCGTTTACAAGGAATGTTGATTTCATAGGTTAGGCAATCTCAATCATGGGGTATGTTTGCTTTGTTAGATATTATAATTAGATAACACGAAAGTATCTTTCCAGGTTTAATTTAAATAAGAGTAATAGGACAATACAACATAAAAGAAACAAACCTGAAAAAAGTTTAAAAAATATTACTGTGAAAAAAGTGGAGGACAAATATTAGTCCTCCTACAAAATGTTGTAAAAGTCAAAATTAACCTTTGTTTATCTTTTGCACAAATTATGTTTTGCATTGATCAACAAACATAATACACAACAAAAAGTTGTCATGTAACTTAAATATATGTATCTTGTATTGTTACACTTGTCATGTGTATCAAACAAATCCATAATAATCTATTCTTTTCCAAATTATTTTAAAATAGTATGTTTTGTAAAATATCTAGTTTTTTTAGTGTTGATCACTCTTAAATCGTTCGTCACATTTGATGTAGATGACTTTTTTAAATGGGTTGATGGATACAAAGTGACATATTACTTGAAAACTTCATACATTGAAAGAAGTTAAAAATGATATATATGACATCACCTTCAACCCAAAACCTTAAAGTATTAGGTTATGATCTTTCTCATTTATATATTACTCAACTTCCTAATTTCTTACCAATGTGGGACTTCACAACTCACACTTACACTTCAACAGTTATGCCCTACCTATGGTATCGATCTATATCCATAGATAACTGCTTCAGGGGATACTATTTGAGGAGTAAGCACTATTTAAAACAAAAGTGTATATGATTTAGGAAAGATTGACATTAATATATGTTCTTACTTTTTAGACAATATAGTACTTTTCACTAAAACACTAACTAATTCATCACATGTACCCATCCAGCATTAAAAAAAAAGCGTAAAACTAAAAAATAAAAAGCAACACAAGTTCAGAAAACTAAAATGAAAAAAAAATACATGAAGAATAAACCCAGGAATTGAAAAACATATTACAAAAATAGTCTAGAGGTGATAAGATGTTATAGAATTTTTAGAAAAAAATGTATTACAAATGTATTATTAGCACTCTTTAATTTAGATAATATGGTAGTTTGGTGGATATGACCACCATAATTGCTTTTTGTTAAGAAATAGGACTTAATATGTTTTTTTATATCTTGTGTTTTTTTATACTATTTTTTAATATAATTGCTTGGGTTTATAAAAAAAATGTATTAAAAGAGAAATAGAATACATAATCTATGCTTAAATAAATTATTAAATTAATATAAAATAAAATGTGAAAATTTAAAGAATTACTCTTAAATTAATTTGATTTATATAAAATGAATGGGTCAATAAAGACTAATTTTTTTAGAGTTATTCTTGAACTAACTTGATTTCTCCTTTTTGTATGTGTGTTTGCAATATCAATTATTTAATCGTCATCACTCACGGTAATTATTGACCATTATAATTAAATATTATGTATGAACATAGTTATCGAATATCTTCTGTTAATATAAGATAATATCTTCTAATATACTTACAATCAAATACTCATTTCAATCTTATTAAAAAATAAAAGAGACAACTTTTAGTCACAAGCATAAGTAAATTTTAATTAATTATTTGACCTTATTTAATAATACTATTTTATCTCCAAAATACTCTTTATTCAAGAATTTAGATTTTAATCCTAATAACTTCTTAATACAGTATTAAGTTTCCATGAATTGGGTTGTTTAAGAAAAAAATGTTTATTTTACTAGTAATCGATAAAATTAAATTATTTTGAAAAATAATTTCTTTTTTTCTTATTAAACGTAAAATCAGTTTTCCCCCTTATTTGTTGACTTGTTGTCTATGTTTTTTATGCAAATATAAAAATTAAGAACGAATTGAATGAAAGAGTATAATAATCTTACAATTATTAATTTTATTATTATTAATTTATTTATAAATGTGTTTCCTATGGTTAATGTTATAAAAATACAAGTGAAAAATAATTAATACTATATTAAAATTAAAATAAAAAAATCATTTTGAGATAGTATTTTTTTTATACAATAACAATTATGAAAGGAAGAGGTGATATTTTGTCATTACAAACATGAAGAGAGACTAAAGTGGTTTGACAATAAACATTTTTTTTAATAAGTTAAAAGATTTATTAATCATATAACAAACAAACACATAAGTTGAAATGTATAAACATTAAAAAAAAAAAAAAAAAACTCATCTCAGTTAATTGAGTAGGTTGAGTGGATGTTATAAACTCGTGACATTGTCTCAAATTATGTATAGAGGATCAATAAAAAAAGAAGTAAAAACTCATATTAGGATACGGTAAAAACTTATAAGAAAAAAATAACTAAATGAAACATGTAAAATCATGTTTATCTATAAAAATAATTTTGAATCGTTATTTAGATTTTCTTTAAAAAAAAATTCCTGTAACTCTTTGATACTGATTAGCAAGATTTCAAAATTAAATAATGAATAGAAACTTAGTTGTCTTTTGAAGATTGAATAAGCGAATTTTACACTTTTTTTAAAAAAGCAAATTTTAAACTTAATACAACAAGGGGCTGCTCCTGTATTTGCGACTGGGAACACGGCATGCACCCCTCCCTAGTCCCTAGATTTCATCAAGAATGGTCCTCCAGTTCTACACTCATCAATTAATAAGTATATCGATTCATTTTAATATATATATATAAAATATGAGTTTGTATGTGTATTAATTAGCTCTATAATTTGCAAATATCTTCTAATCATTTATTGTGTTTATGAGGTGTCTTGTAGGCTGAATAAAAACTTTATCTTCTTAAAAAAAAAAAGGAAATATATATATATATATTTAAAACATGAAATTGGTTGTGGAGTGTCTTTTTCAATTTTTATTAGGGTTTGGCTAAATTATGCAATGGTACTTTGGATTAGAGCTCTTAAATACTTCTTTTAATTAACTAACATCTTAAAAAATATAAATATTTAAGTGATGTTTTTATTACAATTAAATCTAATTTAAATTTGGTGAATTTTTTCATTATGAGACTTAATTATAGTATTCATCATTATCATTCTCAGTTTTCTACCATTTTTATTCTACTCCACCCCATCACTATTAGTCTACCATCACCGCTGATGCCGCTACTATCACCCCCCATCGGTCACCATTGTCGTCACCATTGCCACAGGTAGCATTGGCGATAGCGGCAATAGTAGTGGTGACACCCATAATTGTGCAATATTATTTTAGTGAAATATTTCTTGATTTTAAGATAAACATACAAAAAATGTTTTGCAACATTTTATATCATAACAAGTCCATTCTAAATCATATACATTTACTCTTATAACCACACCAACAATTGTGAAATGTTGATTTTAGTGAAATATTTCTTGATTTTAAGACAAACATACAAAGAATGTTTTACAAAATTTTATATCATAACAAGTTCACTTTAAATCATATACATATACTCTTTGCATTTGTTGTGCATCCCTTTGGAAAAAAAAATTAAAAATAGAGGGAGCAAAAATTAAATTTATGTTATTGAATCTTTCTATTTTTTTAAATTTATAATTTTAATGTCGTGTTTTTAAACATATATTTAGTTACTTACAATTTTAGTTTAATTTTTTATTATAAAAAAGAGATATTTAATCTTTCAATTTTTTAAAATTCACAATTTCAATAATTTCTTCAAAATAATTATGGTAACAATGAATGTTAATTCGTCATGTAGTGTAGTAGTGACGCATTTTGAAGAGTTGGTTAGACTCGAAGTATATATAATAAGAGAAAAAAGTTCATGCATTAGTATAGTAAAACTTTTTTACAACTTATCTTTAATATGACTTTTAAAGTATCAATGGATAAAAATAAATCTAAGAAATTTACTATACATATAGGATTGTGATTAAATATGTTAGTGTAAAATTATCTTATGATAATAGTGCACATATATTAAACTTATATAATAATTATAAACTTTTATTATATAAATATATAGGTATATGAGGAATTAAAAAAAAATTGGGGAGGTCATGGCTCCTCCGTCACTAAAAAGCTCTACAATTATATGAGATAATAAAATTATGGAATTGTATATTTGTGATTACTGACTGATGTTGGTACTAAAATATGTATGGACTTATGAGATTAAAATTGGTTTTGTATGTGTGTGTCTATATATATATAAAATTAGGATGAAACTATATGGTGTAGGTTGGAACTTATATAATACTAAGTTTTGAATGGATTCCCGTATATAAAGAATATGTTATAAAGTTTATCATCGAATCATGTTGATGCTCAATGATGATATATATATATATATATATATATGTGTGTGTGTGTTATGTTTTGGTTATGTGAATAAGATATGTAACCTTTAAGTCATTGGAATTGAACTTGTGTTGTTTGAAGTGTAAGTGTAAGTGTGATTTATGTAGCAGAGATTCTTTAGTTTTATAGAGTTTCGCTGTGTAGTAGTCTGTCTCGCCCAACAAAGACGGTAACACCCAAAAATTTTAATAGTAAATATTAGTGAATATATAACTTGTTGTATTATTTTGAGTTTGTGTGTGAATCTAATCATTCCGGTTACTAGTGTGTTAGAATTAATATTCGTCTAAAGAAAAAATTAATTATTTTAAAATTAGAGCTAGAATATGAATTTAGTTAATTGTTAATGATATAAAGACAGATTAAATAATTATGGTTTGAATGAATATTTTTTATATGATAAAAAATTTTATTTTCTTTTTTCTTTTTTATAATCATTAATTCAATATAAACAATTTATTTTAATTACAATTTCAGCAGTTAATTAAATTCTTTAATAATAGTAAAAGAGAAAAACAAATCATGTTTAAATCCCTCTATTTTCTCTATTTTTAATTTGTCGTGTATCCCTGTGAAAAAAAAAAATCATCGATCACGTAATCTCACTCATCATGAATATATTATAGTCTCTCTTCTTCTTCTTTTTCTAGAAAGTGCAATTGACACCTAAATCTTCAATCATTAATTGAAACTTGAAAGTGGTCCAGGATCATGTTATAGAGCCAAAGGAGTGAAAGGACTGCTATACGTGACAAAAGGCTTCCTTTGATATACAAAGTGAAATTTAAGTATATTTAAATTAATTTTAAAAGTTTGATTTATTTATTTATTTTGGTTACATCCTGGGTAATTTAATTTCTTGTTTCAGTTGCAAAGACAAACGTGAATAAAAAAAATCCGAAAAGTGGTAAGTTAATTCGTAATATTTCATGTCTCAGTTAATTAGTCTTTTGCGTTCTTTTGCCTACATTTATATTATTGTTTAAAATTTATTAAAATAACAAATTATATATTCTCACAAATGATTCTATCTTTTAATTTTATAACTTTTAATAAATGTCAACTAATAACAAAATGTGTTAGAATAAGTGTGGTAAAGAGTATAAATAAAACTCAACATAAAAAATGCAACGAGAGGTATATGTAAAAAAATAACGAGAGTTAGGAGTAGACATGGATTTAGTGATTTTGGTAACTTTAGTATTTTATTTCATTATGAATTATTATAATAATTAAATTATTATTTTTTATAATAAGTAAAAAATTTGGACAATTAAATTAATTTAATAGTCTAAAATAAGATAAGTTACCAACTATTGAATCCAAATCCCAAAAAAGTAGGGCTTTTTTTAAGACAAAACGAATTATGTTAAATACAAGAAAACATCAAAGTCAAATAAGAAATATAACCAACATATAAGGCAGATAGAAGTCATATAAGGAACAACTCAACATGAAAAAACCGCAAAACGAGGAGCTAGGCTCATAGATGTCATATTATTAATTAATCTTTTTAGGCTTATAAAAAAAATGATTAATCTTATGCAATTTTCATGAACAGTCTATATATGCTTCTGCTATATATATTATTACTTTTAGACATTTGGTGAAGAAAATTGTGGTGAAATGAGATAATGCGTCCAACTCATGTGCTTATCTATAATTCACTATACATGCTCAGATTCTGTGGTCAACATTTTGTTACCATCAATTTATTTATGCTCTTCCACTGCTTCGATCACTTACGTATATCCAAGTCTGTATGTTTCTCGTGACTTCAGCACCCAAAAGGATAAAAAGTTTTAATTTCGTGACTTCATTACAAGTTTCATCATTTTCACTGTATCTTAATTGGTTTATTTTGAAAATAAAATGAACGTGTAGCAATCTGTTCAGCTCATGTATTTCATTCTGACCAAGAAAAATTCATGAAGCAAGATATATACTTGAGTTATTTTAGCATGCATGCACTCTCCCTTCTTCAAAACTACTTTGGTGGATCTCTATTATTCTTCAATTATATAGATAGTCTCTATTTATATAATATTTTATAAAAAATTAATGTGGCAGGTAGTTAAAAGGAAAAATAATAATATTATTTTTTAAAAATCAGCATGACATTAGTTCAAACATAATCTATCTTACTAATCACAAATCTCAACCAAGAACTTGTAGATTGATTGCTCTTCTAAAAGAATTTTTTTTTATTACACTTTTTTATCCATAGATTAAATCAAGATTTTTTTTTAAAGAAATCAAGATCTATTTAAGTGATCAACATTCGGTTTCTTTGTACCAATGAAATCTTGGGGGATAAAAATATTATTTTCCTAAAAAAATATTATATAAACAATGTAATTATTTTAGTGTTTTGGTTTTGATCCATAACTATAATTTTTTTACAAATACAATATTATATTTATAATTTTTTAATTATATATTTCTTTATATTTAATAATATATTAAATTTTATAAGTATGCAAGTTAATAATTAATTATTCATCAATAATAATATTGATAACCAATGATGGTGCAAATTATAAGTTGTTAGATTGTATAACGCCACCACTGACAATGATGTTGATTATAGTTTTGATGGTAGCAGCGATAGGGGGATAATGATATTGATTACGATTGTGATGGTAGCGATAGGAACAACGGAGTGATAGTATCAACGATGGTGACGGTAGTGAGGACAATTGTGGGGGGTGGTAACGATGGTGGTGGCGGCGGTGACAAAATGGGACAACGACGATGGTGGGGTCACCCTACATCGTCACTGCCACCACCTTACCATTGTCGACACCATCGTTAATATCACCATCCTCATCGACAATGTTGCCACCACCATTGTCAGTACCTTCACCATTGTTGTTGGTCGTGGTAATAGTACCGACAGTGGTGGTGATCTTGTAGAGGTTTTGCTGGGGTGACAAAAGAGAGTAGTGCATTAGACAAGAGTCTGGTTTGTCGGAGAGGATTTTGTGTGAGAAAACATGAGGGTTTGTTTAATTAAAAACTTAATTTATATCGTTTATTGAAATCCTATGGTTATTATTGAGTTTTCTCATCTCTCAGTGTAAATTTTTTCTTACCTAAGTTATCATATATATATATATATATATATATATATATATATATATATATATATATATATATATATATATATATATATATATATATATATATGAGGACAACTCAGGTGAGAAAAAAAGTTATAGTTAGAAATGATAAAATATAATAATAACAATAGAATTTCAATAAACAGTTTAGATTGAGTTGTTACTTAAACAAGTTCATATGGTTTTCTCAAATAGAAATTTTTTCCCACAAACGCTTTATGTGTCTTTTTCTAGTCACTCTCGCGATGGTGGGGGTATCCATCATCGTTGTTATTGTTGCCATCGTCATCACCGTAACCATCCATTCACCATGTCTCGTCAAATCCATTCTCGTAGTCTCATCATCCCTTGATATTGTGTGTACTATGTACTGCAAATCAGAACCACCAAGTAGAAGCACAAATCTTGAGAAGACCCAGAAACAAGCATAGCCCACAAAAGAGCAAGAACACTAATGCCCAAACTTGTTCTTTTTCTCCTTCACATGATGATGGAGATGTTCCTTTTTAACACAAACCATTCAGCGAGAATCATGGGGGATCTAGATGAGTTGATTTGGAGCTCAATTTCATTGTTGTTGTTATCGCGTTTGAATGAGTGAACTCGACGAGTCATGGACCCAACCCGATGTAACGTGGGTTGTTGACTTTTGGAGAGGAATGCCATGATCCACGGTGTTGGTGTTGATGTTATTATGTGACATGTCAAGTAATCACAACAAGTAACCCACCCATGCGGCAAAAAAGCCACACACAATCGCTGCACATGGTTCCACAACGGCACAAGGTGATGGCAACGAACTCTCCAAGCAAGTCGTTACACACATAAATGACGTTCCAGTAACCAATTGATAACTACTGTCACCATCACTGCTGGATGGCGAGAGCGGCTTGGCCACCACCACCGCTGCGGAAGTGATTAGAGAGGGACGCGTAACGTGTTTGTAAGGAAAGGTTTCTGTGTGAGAAAATGACATGAGTTTATTTAATTAAAAATTCAATCCTAACTATTTATTGAAATCTTATGGTTATTATTATATTTTCTCATTTCTTACCATAACTCTTTTTGCACCTAAGTTGTACTTGTTGTCTCTCTCAATAAATATATTTAAAAAAACCCACACCATCATGTTTCTTCCTTCACCCGTCATAGCACATAAAATTTCTTCATTAAACGAAACCCTATTCCCAATTCCCATTCTTGCCTCTTGACGTGAAATATTTTTTGAAAAAGATAAAAATTTCTCATAATCTTTGAACTTGTAAAAAAAAATCTCAATAAATTCATATTAGGTGATCCAATGTTAAGTTAAAAAAAAGTTCTAAATTTGAATTAGGTAATCCAAAGTTTTTTTTTATAGATATGAATCGAAACTTCTAAAAAAATAAGTTATTAATGAATTCAGATTAGGTAATTCAGATGTTTTTTAACAAATCTAGATTACCTGGTTCGTGCATTAAAAACATCTTAATAAATCTAGATTGATTAATCTGGACTTGTTATAAAACAAGCTTCGGACTACTTAATTTGGACGTTGAAAAAATTATGATTCTAGATTAGTTGTTTCAGATTGAGTCTAGATTGACTATTCCAGACTAAATTTGGATTAACTATTTTGAACTCTGTGCAAATTGATTCAACAAGGCATTGGGAATCTAGATTACCCAATATGGACTCCTTCCCCATACTTAACCACATAAATAAAATACCGCTAATCTAGAGCAACAATGCACCACCATCAAATATTGAATCTAGATATACACCTCCACCAATTTAGATTTCAATTTTCAGTGAATAAGAAAAGGGAGATTAAGGGACAAGCACATATGTGATGATGGAGATGGAAAATAAAGATGGGGAGGGGTAATCACGTCCGATCAAGGACCAAGCTTTTCCAACTCCGGATTTAGCAGGAAAAGCATATGAGATGGAGATGGAAAAGTGAGTGTGGGGTTATGGAGATTTTAACATAAGAGTATTTTTGTATTTGAAAATATATGGGGTGCAAGGAGAAAAAATGGGAGGTCAAAAAATTTATAATTTAATGGCTGTAGGAAGTATCACACATCTCTTAATTAGGCCTATTTTATCCTTCACGGTCCAATGTATATACCTAATACAAAATTTCTTTCCACACCCCCATTACGCAGCAAGAAAAACCCTACGGAATAACCTGATTATGCAAACCAGTTTTATAATTCTTATTTTCATTTCCCATTTTTCCTAATTCACCCCTTTTATATTTATTTTTCCAAATTCCGAAAAATATATTTTAAATATATTTACACTCTCGTCCGTTTCCAGAAATTAATACCTGGATGACAATTATTATGTTCTCCCCACTTGGTATTTAATATTTTCTACTGTTAGACTCTGGGAACCATGTTATGTATTTTTTAGGTGCATGATGTTACCTCTGATTTACTATTCACTTTTTAAAAATCTCTTTTAGGTTTTTATTTTTTTTAGATGTCTTCATTTTGAATTGTGGGGATTGTTGGAGCGAGAAATTCCATATATGATAAGTTATTTGAAGTTTTTAACTACACCTAAAAAATAAAAATTAAAGAAATAGCGTTAATAATTCTTAAATCTATTTTTTAGAAATAGGATATTTTGGGTAGAAAATATAAAAGAGGAATGTATTAGCAAATAAGAGAAGTGTGAATAGAAATAGCAATGTTTGGATTATCATAATGGGCTTTGTTATTCTCACGTGTTTGTTTTTTAAGTTGTCACTCCACCTTGCATATTGTATAATAAATGGGAAATTTTTTTCCCACCTACTGTTTTCCATTTGCTACCTACTGGTTAGAAAAATACTAATATATCTTTCATTTTTTACTTTCCAGTGGTGCATTGTTAGAGAGTCAAAAAACTTGCAAATTTTTTACTTTTTCAGTAATGCACTGTCAGAGAAGTAAACAAATTTACAAATTTTACTTCTTCAACACCAGAAAAGCTTTTGTATATTGCACATTAAAAAACCCTAATAAATTTTGGTATTTGAAAAAAGGGATAAAATTAGTATTTTAAAAAAATTAAAAATAATAGATATTAAATAAAATTTTGGTAAATATTAATTAAAAAACCCTAATAAATGGTATAGGAAGTTCGACTTTGCTATGCATAACCAATAGTCCAAAAGCACTTAGGTGGAAACACATTTTGGTGTCACACAAAAAAAAAAAAATTGGTTGTCAATAATCCACAATGAAACATGTTCCTGTTGTGTAACAATTACTGTTAAGGATTTAAGGGTATGTCAAAAAGAATAATTAATATTAAGAGATAAGAGGTGTTACTTAAAATACAAAATAAAAACAAGTTTTTTATGTAATGTGAAGTCATATCATTTAAAATCACAATATTTTTTTTTTGTTATATAATTTGGTCCTAATACCGAACAAAAATCTAATTTTGTTGTATCATCCCTCTAATACATAACAACGAAAACTTATGTTGGTTATAAATTGTAAAATTGCAAGCATACCAACACCTAGGATTGAATCACACTAATCAATTATTAATTAATATTATATTAATAACATTAAATCATCAATGTTGTTTTCATATTTGATTTTGGGTGAATGTAAGGTATCTCTTAACTGAAAAATAGATACACAAGTAAGTATATCAAAACACAATTCCTTTTAAAAAATGACATTTTTTTATGTGTTGATGTTGACTCAGAATTTTCAGAAGATTGGAATTTAGTATGTGAGTTTAGCATCTGGTGAGTGAGTCAAGTAGAAGCGTTTGGTGAGATAGCATCTTACAGAAGTGTCTCATGAAGATCAACCAGTGGGAGCGTTTAGAGCGAATCATTTAGTCCTTACATGTTGAAACCATTTTTTGCGTATGCTTTTATGAGAGTTTTTGTTGTAATTGTATTTGCTTCTAGTCTTGGCATCATGTCTTTTATATAGAGGCGTGTGAGTTAGTTAGTTATACCATGTGGCATGTGTATAGCTCCATATATACTTTTGTTGAACAGTTTTCTGTTACACACACATTAAAGAGGATTTCACTTTGTTTTGAGCTTTCGCCTCTATTTTTTCTCTCAGTCTCATCCTTTTGTATTTCTCTTTCGTTCTTGCAATCACATTCCCTTGACATTCTTATTGTTCTCAAGTGAGTTCTGTGTGACAAACCTCAATAAGTGGTGTCATCTATGGGAAGTGCAAAACAATAAAGAAGGACCAGTGAACAAATAATGATAAAGTTTGTTATTGAGAAGTTTTCTAAAGGTAGTGATTCTCGGTTGTGGAAGATCAAGAATGAAGTTATCTTGATTCAGTAAGGGTGTGAGGAAGCATTGAAAGGGGAGTGAATATGTCACCATTTTTAACATCGAAAAAGAAGAATATGATGATTGATAAAGCTAGGACTGCAATTATCTTGTGCCTTGGTGATAGGGGTGTTCATGGGTTGGTTGAGTTTATACAAATTCAAGACTCAATCTAATCATAATACACCAAATTGGGTTGAATTGAATTTTTGCCTTTTTCATTAAATCCACTCTGACTCATCCCAACCTTGAACAATGGGTTAATTGGGTCACAGCTTTAAAAAATATTTTTTAAAAAAAATTAAATTTTAGAATATTTTTGTTGACTTTTTTAGGATTTGTTTTTTTAAAATAAACTATATCATTGTTATAACATAAATATAAGCAATAAATTATAGTTACAAATTACATATCAAAATTAAAATAAATTAAAATTAACATATAAATAAATTTTCAAGCAATAATAACTAAAGAAATATTTTTTCAAAATAAAAGTAAACACAATTTATTTAAGTTAATCAAGTCACAAATAAATACATTGTCCAAAGTCCAGACTAGCAAAATACATAATATTAAAAGAAACATATAATTTCAAATAATAATAATAAATAAAATTTAATATTATGGTTAGGTGGGTTGAGTTAAGTCTTAGGTTCAACTTACGTAACCCATAACTCAACCTATAGTGGATTGAGTTTAATTGGGTTGAGTTAGATTTCACCCAATCACTGGCAAAACCCAACCTAATATGTTTAGGTGGTATTGGGTCTTCGGGTCATCCAATCCAATAAACACCCTTACTTGGTGATAAGACACTCAAAGAAATCTCTAAAGAGAGGACATTTGTTGGATGTAGGCAAAGTTGGAAGTCATGTACATGAAAAAATCATTGCCTTACAGATTTTTCTAAAGGGGCAATTTTATTCGTTCAAGATGGCTAAATTAAGAACAATAGAAGAGTAAGTAACAAATTTTAGTAAGATGGTTGACAACTTAGAGAACATCGACATCAAACTCGATGAGAAAGATAAGGTTGTGATTCTCTTGATTTCTCTACCAAAGTCCTATGAGTATTTTAAGGATGCATTGTTGTATGGAAAAAACAGGTGATTACTCTAAATGAGATGGTGACCTTGATTCAAATGAAGGATTTTCAGAAGCTCCAAGATTAAAAAATAGCAAGTGAGGTGTCTGTCGTCACAGCGACAGAGAAATGGAAAGGTAAAAATAAATGAAGAAAGGGTAAAAAGTCCAAGAACAATCAAAAGGTAAAGCCTAATTGGAAGAAGGAGATGTGTTTTTACAAGTGTCAGAAGTTGGGCCATATCAGAAGAGTTGTTCAAAGAACAGAGGGAAAGGTTATTAGAACTTGCAAAAGTTAGTTGATGTTGTAGAAACTTCTGAAAGGTATGAATTTTACTAGTTTTATAGTAGTGTCTTCTAATGACTCATCGAGGAGTACCATCTTGGATTTCATATGTACATGTATGTACCACATGTGTCTTAAAAAGGACTTCTTAGAAACCCTAAAGCTAAAGCAGAAAGGGATGGTTCTCTAAGGAAAGAACAAAATATGCAAGGTGTAATGCATAAAGACCATTAGATTTAGGATGTTTAATAGTTATGAGATGCTACTATAGGAGGTGAGGTTTGATCTTGAGCTAAAGAAGAACCTTTTAGTATGTTTGATGTTACGGGTTATTCCACAAAGGTGGAGCGTGGAATGTTGAAGGTGTCCAATGGAGCATTTGTAGTTTGTATGGGTAAAGAGTAATGGTTTGTAAATTCTAGAGGATTCCACCATCATTGCACATGCGTTTGTAACCAGTTAGACAATGGTGGACAAGACTAAGCTGTGGAATTTAAGGATAGACCATGTTAGTGAGAAATACTTGGTTGAGCTTGAGAAGCAGAAGTTGCTGATAGGAGATAAGCTTCAGAAGTTGGATTTTTGTGACCATTGTGTTTTAGGAAAGTATCATCAAGTGCCTTTTGGAAGTGAGAAGCACATATCTAATAGATCCTTTGAGTATGCCCATGTTGATCTCCAGGGTCCATCTCAAACACAAACTCATGGTGAAAGGTATTACTTTATGAACATTATCGATGACTTCTCATAGAGGGTTTGAATATCACTTTAAGGAATAAGGGGGGAACATTTTATAAGTTCAAGGAGTGGTATGTTCAGACAGAGAACTAACATGAGGGCCAAGCTAAAGGTATTGAGTACAAACAATGGGGTGAAGTTTGTTTCAAAGGAGTTTAATGACTTTTGCTAGAAGTCAAGGGATAAAGATACATAAGACCAATGCTAGGATCCCTCAACAAAATAGACTTGCTAAAAGTATGAATAAGACCATGTTGGAGAGGGTGAGATACATGCTTTTGGGAACAAGTTTGCCTAAGGCTTTTTTGGGAGAAGCTGTTAACACTACAGTATACCTAATAAATAGATGCCATCGTCTACCTTGGAGTATAAAACACCAATGGAAGCTTGGAGTGGAAGACCAACTAATTACTTTAATCTGAGGTTGTTTGAAACCTTGCATATGCACATGTCAAGTAGGATAAACTGGAAGCACAAACAAAGAAGTGCATTTTCCTAAAATACGTAGAAGATGTCAGTGGTTGTAGATTGTGGAGGTTAAAGCCTAAGTCGTTGAAGCTAATCATTTGTATGAGCGTGTTGTTTGATGAAGCAAGTATAGGCATGCATGGTAGAAACTCTAAAGACAAGGAGGAGAAGGCTCACGGTAAGGTGAATCCATCCACCAACAAACTTATACAAAATCATTTAGATGAAGCAAATGATACTTGAAATGAGGAGGTTGGACCAACAACTCCTGACACTAGTGGGTCAAAACATGTTATACAAGACTATCAATTGGTGTGATAGAGAGGGGAGAGTTCTGAAGCTTAACAGAATGTTTGGACATGTTAACTTTTATCTGTTATCTTTTAGTGTGATTGTAAAGACAAAAGGTTTGAGTGAACCGAGAAACTTCAGTGAGAAACAAGATAGTAAGGAAAATAAGTGGCAAATTAAGGCCATGTAGAAGGAACCTGACTCGCTAAACGAGAACCAGACGTGGAAACTGATGGACCTACCTAAGGGGCAAAGGATGGTTGGATGCAAGTGAGTCTTTAAGAAGAATGACGGAATTCTCATGGTGGAGAATGTGAGGTTAAAGGTGAGACCTTTGGCTAAGGTTTTGTTAAGGTGAAAGGTGTGAATTATAATGAGATCTTCTCACTTGTGGCAAAACATTGCTTAATTAAGATCTTGTTGTTTATTATCAACCAACCTGACTTGTACTAAAGCAGATGGATGTCAAGACAACATTTTTACATGGAGACTTGGAGGAAACCATCTACATTGAGTAACCAAAGAGGTTTGTTGATGACCATAGAAAGGTTTTACTTAAAAAAAAATCATTATATGGGCTTAGGCAGTGAAATAGTGGAACAAGAAGCTTGATGACTTCTTATGGCGATAAAGTTTATAAGGTGTAGTTATAATAGTTGTGTCTACACAATGTTGGAAGGACAAGATCGTTTGTACTTGCTATTGTACGTAGATGATATCCTGATAGCTAGCCAAAACAAGTTGATGATAAACCAACTTAAGATGAACATGAAAACAAATTTTGAGATGAAGGATCTTGGTTTAACCAAGCATATCCTCGAGATAGAATGATAGATATAAAAAGGGATGAGACAAAGGGGTGAGATGTGCCTGACTTAGCAAAGCTACCATAAGAATTAAAAAAATTGTAAAGAGGTTTCAAATGCATCAGTTGAAGCTTATGAGCATGCCTTTGGGGCATTATTAGAAGTTGTCTACAAGCTAAACTCCTAATTCTAAGGAGTAAAGAAAAAGGATGGATTCGATCCCATATGTTAGTAAGGTTGGAAGCATCATGTATGGGATGATCTGCACGAGACTAGACTTAGCTCATACTATGAATGTGGTCAATAGGTTCATGGCGAATTCGGGACTACCTCATTAAGAGGTGCTGAAGTACCTGAACAAAACTTTATGTTCGAACCTTCCATAGAAGGTTTTGTGGACACTAATTATGCAAGTAGTGTAGACACTAGAAGACCCTTTTTTGGGTATGTGTTTATGCTATTTGGATGCACTATCAGTTAAAAGGCGAACCTTTAGTTAGTGATAACATTGCTTACTGCAAAGGATAAGTATAACACATTAGTGGAAAAAGTATAAGATGGTTTATGGTTGAGGGAGATGTTGGGTGAGTTAGAGATTGAACAAAAGTGTGTCCCAAACTCTTGTGGTAGCTATACTGTTATTAACCTTGTTAGTCATCAAATGTATCACGAGAGGACTAAACACGTTGGTGTGAAGCTTCACTTCATCATGCGATTGAAGCATGAGTAGTGAAGTTTGTGAAGATAACATCTAAAGACAACCTTACTGATATATTTACCAAGTCTCTACAAGATGCAACTTCAAGAAGTGCTTGGACTTGATAAACTTCATATGAAGGAATTGCTAGAGGAGGCCGATAGAAGGTTGTGGAGGTATATTGACCCTTGATTTAGAACTAGGGTGAAGATTATTGCTGTTGACTCGAAATCTTCAAAAGGTAAGAACTTCTGATGGTTTGTGAGCAAGTCATGTGGAAAATTTTGTTAGAGTGAAAGTGTGTCTGGTGAGAAAGTGTCTTGTGGAAATCAACTGGTGGGAGCCTCTAGAGCGGACTGTTTGGTCCTTATGTGTTAGAACTATTTGATGTATGCTCTTACAAGAGCTTCTATTTTAAGTTTTAACCATAGTAACTTCCAGTCTTAACATCATGTCTCGTAGATAGGGATACACGAGTTAGTTAGTTACACCACGTGAAATGTGTGTATCCCTATATGTACCTATGTTGAATGGTTTTCTGTTACATGCGCATTAACAATGATTGCGCTTTATTTTGTGCTTTCATCTTTATTTTTTCTCACACTTTCATCGTCTCAAAATTCTCTTTTATTCTTGCGATCGTGTTTGATTGACATTTTTATTGTTGATGTGTAAGTTATGTGTGACAAATCTCAATATTATGCATTTTAAAGAAAATAAATAATATCTTTCAACAAATACTTTTCTTTACTTATAGTCTTTCTAATTGAACTTTTAATTTCAATCACATGCTCAAGAGTATAAGTTTAAATTTCCACAAAACACTTAACCTTTTTTTTTAGGTGAGCACAGAACACTTAACCAGTAGATAGATAAGCATACTTAAGGGTGTGTATACAAATTTATCTGGTCCGTTTAAGCTTGGAGTGCGAAGCTTGCATTATAAATGAACCAGATAAATTCAATCCGCTAAAATAAATAGACTTTTTTTGCAAGTCCATATCCAGTCTGCAGGCTTAATGGACCGGTCCGCGGGCTCACATATACACATATATTTTTTAAAAATAATTTTAAAAATGGTCTAATACTTTTTAAGCTAACTAAATTATAATATATCATACTAAAAATTATATAATTAATTATAATAATTTAAAATATTAAATATTTTCAATATGAAGAGTGTAAAATATCACAATTTACAATAAAAAGTCACAACATTAACACAAACTAATAGCCTAAATGATAATTTTGTTCCTTTAAACAGGTTACGAACCAAGCTCGTGAACCTGCAAATTTAGCCCGTGAAGTTTGCAAGTTTCGCAAATTAAACTCAAATTTCTACTATAATTATAAATTTTTAAGAAAAAAAAAGTTCAAAATCTGCACGGACTAAGAGGTCCGTAGACCGGTCCATGATCTCGAGCCTATATATCGACCCGTAGGTATACTTCACATAAAAATTAAAAACTATAATATATATAATTTGAATGAACCAAAACGCGCATACACTAATATATATTAAGAGTAATACTAAATAAAAAAATTATGCATATGGGTATATTAATAATATTTTCTTTATTTTTATTATTAAATATTATATACAAATAATAAAATATTATTATCATATGAAAAAATATTTAGATAAATATTATATTATCTAAATATATATTAACTTTGCCTTCGTCCATAATCATAAGACAACCATTTAAGATTTTGTTGTCCATTTATCATGAGATTTTTATATAAATTATTTTTATAAAATATTTTTATTAATTTTAATTCATATAATTAAATACTGATGAGTATTAGGAAAACTTTCTTGTAAATTCTCTTTTTATGTGATTGGTTATAATTTGTAAAAAATAATTAATTTTAGGAGAGAGAATCACAATAACAAGGAAAACTATTTGATCATTTTTGATAAATTATCTACACTATTAATAAAGGGAGCACCTTTTTTTATGTTTACTTTTTAAAATACCTATTCTACCCTTACACCGATTTTAAAATTAAAAAATAAAATAATTTGTCATAAGAGAGACTTGAACTCATAACTTCTTATTTTCTAAATATATACTTTACCATTAAACCAACCTTATAACTTTAAGTACAAAATTACTTTAAAATATTGATATTTAATATACATAATTGTCCAATTATATATATAATGTATAATATACGATATTATATTATATACTATATCTATACTATTAATAAATCTATATTATTAATAAAGGAAATACCCCCTCTTGATGTCTATTTTTTAAAATACATATTCTATCCTTACACCTATTTTAAAATTAAAAAAATAAACTAATTTGTCATAAGAGGGACTTGAACCCATAACCTCTATCATTTTTTCATATTTATTGCATATTTGACATATCCGTTGATGATCTGACATTTTTTTTCATGTTATCATAAACAAAAAATATAAAATTAACAAAAAATATATTTCAAAACATGTCACATAACGATTTATATTTCAAAATATAAAAATTTACAAAAAATATTAAATTAAAACGCTACTATTGTTATAACATATTAAAATAGAAGTCTGAATACACAGACGCGACAACACCTGTGTTTTTGCTAGTAATCCAAGAAGAGAGTTTTTACAATACTTTTCTTAAATATTACTCACTCTTGATTTAATCGTTCTCTCTCATCAAATTGGAGAAAATGAATAAACGTTTCTTCATGTATATTTATAAATGGATTTAATACTATCATCTAAAAATTTACTTTTTTTTTATTAAACATAAACTAGTCAACACTATCTTATAATTAACGATTTCATATACTAATATTATATAAATATTAATCTCATTAAATAAAAAAAAATAAAGGTTGAGATAATTGTATAATAATTGATGGAAAACAATCATCAGCATGCCTTAATTGTTACAAGGGGGTGAAGAAGATGATTCTTTCCTCTCCATTCCCATTAGTAGAAGAAAGAAGAGATAGAAAACCCAAAGGGGCAAAGAAAAAACATAATTGAGTGAGAGAGACTTTGGTCGTAGCAATTGCGTGGTACCAAAAAGAGGTAATTATACTATTGAATTGGAAGCTGGGTTAGTAGTAATATAAGAGAGAGAGAGGGAGACTCATCTATTTCATCCCATTTCTACACTTTCTTCACCCAACACAAACACAAACACAAAAAGCTCTCTCCAGACCCAGAATTTCAAACACACTCGCCTCTCGCCGAGCGTGCCCTTCTGACATGATCATCGTTTTCTTCCTCGCAGGTGCAAAACCCCTCTTCCTTTTTCAACTCCTTATTTATTTCCCTTTTCATTTTTTTTAATTGGCAATATGTTGGGGTGTGCCTCTGTGTGATTTTTTCAATCATGGAAAGTTGGCTTTTTTATTGTTACTGATCACTTGAATTTGATTGGCTGGGGAATTTTTCTCATGGGGTTTGTGGGTGCTTAGATTTGGGAGTCAAAATTCTAACTTTAGTGTGTTTGAGGATTGAATTTGAGGAGAAAATTGCAAAGCCAGAAATTTTGATGTAAGGAATTGTGGGAACAGTGAGTGTATTATGATGGGTATGGCAAGTTATTTTTAGTGTCTTTGGGGATTGAATTTGAGATGATTTTAAACCGAGAAATTTTGATGTAGGGGAATTGTGGAGTTATTTTGATGGGTAGGGCAAGTTATTTTACTATCATGTTTCAAATGTTATAAGAAGTTGTGTCAAAGGGATAAACACAATTTGTCTTGCTTGTATTTCTAAGATGTGGATATCTTTTGTTGTGTGAACAGACTGATGTTTTTTTTTTCTCATTATTTTCCATATTATTGTTTTCCTAGATTCTTCATAGAGGAATACCGCTGCTCGTCATTGGTTCATTTAAAATTTGGAATGATTTGATGGAATATGATTGGCAGCTTCAACCACACTGATTTAGTTGAGTGCTGTGAAGCTGGAATGGAGAAATTTGATTCTCAAGAATCTGGCCCCGTCTTGAAGAAGTCAAAAACCGAAATTTTGGCTTCTCAAGATGTAGATAATTGTGAAATGGAAGAAAGTGAGGACAGACTTAGTGACATGCCGGATTGTCTTATCCATCATATTTTGTCATTTATGGAAACAAAGGATGCACTTCGAACTTGTGTATTATCAAAAAGGTGGAGATATCTTTGGGCTTCAGTGCCCTGCCTGAACTTCAGTAGCAAATCCTTCACTCGGTTGGTTGATTTCAAGAAGTTTGTGCAGTGGGTCCTAAACCACCGTGACTCTTCTCATGTCAAACTTCTTGTTTACTATCGCTTTGGGGTAGATTATGCGACAGATCAAGGTCTATTGAATAAAGTTATTGAGTATGCAGCATCTCATGGGGTTGAAGAAATCAAAATCAATCTCCGGGCAAAAACCTCTGGCAGTCCACCTGTTGAAATTCCTTTGTCTCTATTTACTTGCCAATCTTTGAAAAAGCTTGAGTTGAAAGATTGCCATCCTACAAATGTATCATCCCCTTTAGGTTGCAAATCATTGGACTTGTTGCATCTGGAACAGTTTTCAATGTATCCTGCTGCAGCTGACTTTTCAAATCCATTTGCAAGCTTGGCAGAACTATTTGGTTTTACAACGTTGACTACACTGCATTTAAATAACTTCACCCTGTGTTATACAGGAATTGACTGTTTGGATCCATTTGCTAATTGTGTTCATTTGAAGAATTTGCACTTAAGCGAAATGTCCTTTAAGTCTGATTTGAACCCTAAGGATTTTGTGATATCTGCTCCTAAACTCAGTAACTTGAATCTAATGTGCAACCGCTTTAAATGCAAGATTGTAATTGCTGCGCCACAGGTTTCCAATTTCACTTACCTGTATTCTACACCTTGTGCCTTCTTTGAGTTCCGTCTTCCTTCTTTGGATGGCTTGATCGTTGATATTCATGAACCGCATGATCGATTGGAAAAATGTCGTCGAAGGAAAAGAGAGGAAACTTTACATGGATTGATCAATATGTTACGAGGACATCATAGTGCAGAAGCTGTCAAACTATCCTTCTGTACAGTAGCGGTACGGAGAAATTCCTTGCGTGTTTATATGTTTGTGCATATGACTGCCCACACAGCATGTGGGGGAGAATGGGTTTCTGCATTGAATTGTGAAATCAAATATAGTTTGTTGGCCTATGTTTAATTTTTTTATAAACTTTTCAATATCAGGTTACTTGTGGGACTGCAGCCCTGTTAAAGCCAGAACGTTTGTCTTCTAGTAAATTGAAGTCATTGAACTTTGGAGTGGGATCAACATACAAAATCTTCATCAACAACCTTGACCATATAACTGCCTACTTCCGCAATTGTTCTCAGCATGCAGATTTTGAGATTGTGGCTGTTTAAAAGGTATGCTTAAATTCCCTTCATTATTTAATAACTTATACTCTCTTTATTACTGTAGTAATAATTTTTGGATCTTATTTCTAATGTTAATTATATTCTTTACTGTATTTGTCATAGCTGATCATATATCACTCTAAAATAAAATAGAAAAATTTGGCCCAATTGTTGGTTGAAGTTTCTAATCAGTGGATAATGCTAAACTCCATCAAGATTCCACTGAGTCTTACCTTTACTTTACTCATAGTTTTTCCATGACTCGAGACTTTTAGACAACAATTTTATCCATTGCCTTTAGCTTCTGTATGTAGTCGGAATTTGGCGATTTTCAAATTGTTTTACAATGACCCAAGGTTTGATGAACTATTTAATATGCTTATGCTATTTGTTTGCTTCATCTATCTCTGTGCAGTACTTGTTTGATTTTGTGGCTAGGATAAGAAAAATAGAATAGGATCAGGTATCATATCTTCTATTTTAAATCCATTGTTAGGTTAGCCAAGCCAATATGAAAAAACAAAGTTTGGCCTATTAAGCTCATTAGATCAAAATATATCAAGTGGCAGGGTGTGGATCAGAAAGAAGTAGGATAGGAGTAGTAAAAATTTTCCCCATTCAACATCACCCACAACCCTCTCTTTCCTCGACCTAGTTAGTCTCCCTTTTCATTGAGTTGTGGAATCATTTTTCTCTCTGCATAGTTTGTAACAATCACTTGCAATGAACCAAACTCAAACTGAACCTGCCACTGCTTGTGTTAATTATGGGCTCCAGTTCATTGCATGTTCTGTGTGACATGTCTTGGTTCAGAGTGGCAGTTCTGCTAAGCCAATGCTGTCGTTCTGTGCCTTCTACTCAGGATAAACTTCAGATTTCAGATCCATCAGCTGTGAGATACAAGGAGGTGCTATGGTGGTTGTAGGAATGAGCTTTTAGAGTTTAGTGATTATATGGCCAAAAAAGTTAGGACCTTCTGATAGGGTAGTCATTATTTTTCAGAGCGATGGTTGGTGTGATGATGAAGTAGCAGTCAGCTTGCTTGTATTGATAATGGTGTTACCGTGTTAATGAGAAGGTTATTGGGATACTTCATACTTTTTTAAATTTAAAAATGCACCAATGTATAATATGTGTGTAATTTTGTCATTTGCATGCAGTTTGTAAATATTTTGGTTGGTTACCTGGTATGCATTAATAGTTTATCACACTTCAGCATTAGTAGTTTATCAGACTTATATTCTTTCCTACTCTTTATTCAGCTCTCTTATCATATCCGTCCTTGTCCCATCTTGGCTACCGAAAAAAGCTGTGAAATTCTTACTCAATGTAATACTTTGGGTGTGTTTGGTATTTTGTTTTATCATTTCTTTTTCATAAAAAAATAGGAAACAAAGTGAGAACAAATGTTATCTTTATAATGATTAGAAAATATTTTTCCTTTAGCCATAAAAAATTGGCTGTGGAGAAAATCACCCAAACAGGCCCTTGGTTCATTTAGGGGGTTAGGATTCTTAATTTTTTCCTTTTGATTGAAACTCTGTAGGCTTGCATGCATATTTTCATTTTTGCCTCATATTATGAAGCACGTTGAAAGATGATAACTACTAGGATTGACCCTTTTGCTGTGTTTAACTGGTTATTAACCCTTGCTTAGCTGTACCAAAAACAAAACCTTTGCTTAGTACTTTTATGCTGTGCCTGGCTACGAAATATTTAAATGCCCGTGTACGTAAATATGCATCTATTTATAATTGTTTTGAATGAACCATCATTGGTTATATTTTGGGTTGACTATTTATAGTGATTTCTTTGGTGGGACTTTTGCATTTCAAATTATTAAGAGCTTTTCTGAATTCGTTTGCCAGACTTTAATTTTTATTGTGTTGATTTTGCAGGATATTTTGAGGTGGAGGTTTGATTCATACCGAGGTGGATGAAAGTTAACCCCAATACTTGGATCCTTATGATCTAAACAAGAATTAGTACTTGGTATAGTTTGATTGGGAAAAAAAGGGATATATCATATATGTGGTTGATTTTTGAAAAACAGGCTATAACGAAATAGAAATTCAAATACTTTTTTTTGCAAATTTGTATCTTGACTCTCATTTTATAATCATATTCCCCCTCCCCAAAATGACTGAATACAGACCTTTTTTATTTTAAAATAATTGAAAAGTAGTGTTTAATTAGATTATGACAGTTGGTGATTTTTATAACTATCACTTTTATTATTATAATAGTAGTTTAGCACTTGCAATTATTTATCAATTAAAATCAATTTAAGTGCTTTATCTTCCCATAGAGTTTTTCCTTTCATGTTTAATTATAAGTATCCTCTTTCTTTATTTCTGTTTTTGTTTATATAAGAAAAAATAGAGTTAGATGGATTGCACTAATGTAAGTATATGAAAAAAAATGTTGAAAACAGGAGCAAAGTCTAAATAGGTTAGCATAAAAATTGATTATGTGAAGTTTTTGACAACCAATTTTTAAACAACTGGAGAAAACAAGCAAGAATAATATATTTACGGCCTAATTTTAATTTTTGGTTCTTAAGGTTGTAAATGTACGAGTTTCTATGAATACACATAATAATCCCATAATAAATGAAAACGAGTTCAGTAACAATTAAAATTTCTCAAGTTTCTACATTCAAGTTGAAAATTCCAAATATTGATTTAAAAACGTCTCTCAACAATAGAAATTGATAAAAAAAATAGAAACAATAATTTTAAAAATAGAATGTTGAATTATTATTTCTAATTTTTTTACCACTGGCCACTTGATGATACTTAATAGAAGATTTTTTTTTTGGCTTTTTCTATATAACCAACCGAAGATATATGTAATATATCTCAGAATGATATATTAATTACTGGTACGAATCCTTCAATGTCTTAATTTTTACTCTTTAACTAATGTGAAGAGAAAGTTACTGATAGTACATAGTAGCATTATGTAAGCAAATATCAAATTTACCTTATTTAATGACATTATTATTTTAAATGAATTTAATAAAATTATTAGTGTCAATTATTTTTTTCATGTATTCCAAACCAGCTCCTATGGGGGGAGTGAAAAGCTTAATAATGTACAGAAAGGAAATAAAAGTATTTCCATAATTCAATATAAAAAAAAGCACCAATTTAAAAGTCAAGAAAAGACAAAAAAATATATTAATGTATAATTAATTTTATAATAATAATTTTTTTAATTTATAATTTTTTCTTTTCATAGTGATTTTTCTTAATTAATCAATTTGAATTTTATTTCTCTTCTCTTCTTTTTTCTTTTTATTTTGTTTCAGACAAAAGCAAGAGAAAAGGTTTGTTGTTTTTCTATTTGTATGTTTGGGAGTGGAAAGCAGAAAAGAACACGTGTGTAATTGTTTGTGTGAGTGACACAGACACAATCAATGGTGGCTGCGTCCATTCGTCTACTTCCTTCTCCGCTCCTCTCTTTGGCTCCTCGTTGCTCTTTATATTCATTTTCATGCCGCAACCGTCCCTCTTCCACCATTGCCTTCTCTTCCATCCACTCCAGTTATCGCTTTTTCACCAAATTATCTTCTCTTATTGCAACCTCACCCTAATCTATGTTTTCCATTCTAATACTATTGTCTGTGCCTAATTACACACTTTTTTCACTCAATAATAAAAAAAAAGAAGATCTTTTGTAGATTTATATATAACTAATAACTAAATTATTAGATGCAATTTGCCTTGACATGTGAGTTGGTGTTGCTGCAGCAGCTTCTACCAAGGGAGATGGTGGTGTGGAATTAGGTAATGATGAAGCAGACGTTATATTTTTGGGGACTGGAACCAGTGAAGGGGTTCCACGCGTTAGCTGCTTGACTAATTCCTTAAACAAATGTGAGGTACAATGCATTATTCAATCCAACATTCTTCATGTTATTCTAATTCATGATTGAATATGGCATCATGGAATTGAATCTTTAGGGTTTTTTTATTGGTTTTCATATGATCGTTGTTTCAGGTGTGTTCAAAAGCTGCCCAACCGGGTAATAAGAATAGGAGACGTAACACAAGCATCCTCATTCGTCACCCCAATTCCTCAGGAACACACAATAATATTCTTATAGATGCTGGAAAGTACGGTTTTAATTGCCCCATGTAGTATGCATTCAAATTGTGTTATTTTAGGAATTAAGAGGATTTGCTTTATATTCCTTTTGTTTTCATGTTAGTTCATATATGCCATTTCTTATTAGACAATTTATGGCTTTTAGGTTGGTCCTTTGTTAGAATTTTTTTTCCCCCCTTTTTCTGAAGTTGCTTAAACTCTGCTGGAAAATGGACAAATTAGTAGCTAGTGGTTGTAGCTTTCCTTGGATATGTTGCTAGTATAATTTTTGTATTGAATGCTGAAGAAGCCCAACATTGATCCATTAGGATTGAAGGATGTTCCACTATTTGTGATCACAGCTTATGCAGTAGAAAAGTGTCAATTACTTGAAGGGCTTAGCTGGTAGCCTGTGAATCGATACATGTAGTATGCGTTTTCGTGATAGAATTATGGGTGTCAATGAGTCTTTTCTTGCTTGTCTCAAAGATAGTCTTGTATGCATGGATTGAATTTTAATTAAGTCTAACTTACCCGATCATGAAATGATATGATATGTGCTGTGTGTCAGGATATAGTAATGTATGAACCATGGATATATTGTATATTTTGTTGGATTATATATTGAATGACATATATATTTCACAAATATTATTTGTTTTTATGAAATGTTTTATTAGTTTTAAAATTATTTTATTTAATTGAGTTATCCTATAATATCTTTTACTTACATGAGAATGTTGGAGAAAAATATATTATATTAGTTTTTTCCAACAATCTTAAGGATTTATTGATCTTCTAAACTTTTTATTGTTCCTTTTTAAAACAACAACCCATTCTTCCAACAATTTCTCCTTAGCTTCACTACATTGCATTGGTTTCAATCCAAGAAAGAGTATATTACTACTACGATTGAGTGCCTATGGTGACAACAATGAATTCCCAAAGGTATGATAAGTTTGCAATGTGTGCGATGTCTCATTTTTTTATGTTATTGGTTCATGATATGGTTCAATTATCTATTTTGAATCAATGTAATTTTCTTTATTTTACTTATTTTAGAAGTGAACCTCCAAAACAAAAATAATTAAAACAATATCTATTAAATGTATGGTGTTATTCAAGTTTGTAACGAGATTTTTGATTGCTCAAAGCTTTATTATAATTGTAGGATAAAATATGAATTGCATGCAGTCTATATATATATATATATATATATATATGAGTTTAATTGATATGCACCGACTGTGTAAAGAATTTTACACTGCCATCCAATTGTATCCCTTAATTTATGGTATGTTTTTTGACTTTACCAATTAATACTTTAAAAGTCATATAAATCAAGGGATATGATTGAATGTTGGTGTAAAATATGATTGAATGTTTGTTGACTTTATCAATTAATATTTTAAAAGTCATACAAATTAAACTCTATAAATAGTATGAGACCAACATGTCTATGGATTTTCTTGATGTACTTTTATATATGAGTCTTCATATTTGCTTTTAAAGCCATTATCATTTGTGACATAAATTATGAGAGATATGTGAATTATTAAAAAGGAAATAGTTTGAGTAATTTTTTTATGTGACTATATGTTAAGTGTAATGTTCTACATATTACAAATTTTTGTAACATAAAATACTGAAGAAATACTATAAAAATAATTATGGGCATAATGAATTTTCCATTTTATCACAGGATACAATGATATGTATTGAATTTTCAATCCACTAATAGTTGTGTTATTACATTGATTGTGATGAAGTTACTTAGAGATCAACTACACAAATGATAATTAAGTTTGAGTATTTCACTCTAGAGATGATTGATTAAGAGACTTGTGGTTAAAAATAAACCACTTAAGCAAATATTTCTTTGGAATATATACATATATAATCTGGGAAATAACATGTGGTAGAACAATTGTTTAAAAGATATAATTTCTTTTTTTGTTTTTTAAGTCAATATTAATGGATTTGTTGATCCTTTTGACTTAAAGCCCTAGGGAAGAAGAAGAGAAATTTTATTTATAAAACATTGAGAGGAATGAGACTTAAGCCAATTTGAAATTAGCAGTAATGGTAACCCAACCTTTGTGATTGGAGATCCCATGAAAAAGGTTTGTATGGGTAAAAAGAAGTCACTAGTTAGTTCTGCTAGCACAATTCATTTTATCTATTCCTGTAATGTAATATGTGCTATACTACATCATTGAGAAGGTAAACTTAAAATTTTTAATGAATTCCATATCTCTTATGTGTGGTGTATGAATTGTAACGTACACTTGATGAAATAATTTATATGAGTATCAAGTACGACTACTTGTATGAGATTTTGGTATAATCTCTAGATTATTCATGAATTACCAGACACGAACATAGCCTATTGGCGCAAAACGGTGTCAACAACGAGAATTGTGGGGTATTGTTCCTGCTTGTCGTCCCCACTTACTATAATATCATCTACATACACTAATAAAAGTGTTACTCCCCCTGAAACTGAATGTTTGATAAATAATGTGTGATCTCCTTGGCTCTATTTGTAGCCCAAACCTGTCATGACCTTGGTAAATTTTCCAAACCATGCTCTTGGGGATTGTTTCAGCCCATATAGAGCCTTTCTTAGTTTGCAAACAGTTCCAGCAGCAACATGTCCGTTGTAACCAGGTGGCAATTCCATATATATTTCTTCTTCAAGATCTCCATGCAAAAAGGCATTCTTCACATAAAATTGTTGCAGATCCCAATCATTATTAGCTACTAATGACAATATTACTCTGACCGTGTTCATCTTAGCAACCGGGGCAAATGTTTCCAAGTAATCAACTCCATAGGTTTGAGTGAAGCCTTTAGCCACCAACCTTGCTTTGTGACGTTCGATTGTCCCATCGGCCCTATACTTTATTGTATACACCCACTTACATCCAGCTGGTTTTTTTCCAGGAGGTAAGATGACAAGTTCCCATGTTCTATTTTTGTGTAACGCCTCCATTTCCACATCCATGGCATGTTTCCATTTCCTGTCAGTCAATGCTTCAGATACAGAGGAAGGTGTGTGTGTGGAGTTGAGGTTAGTGAGAAAAGTTTTATGGGTAGGAGAGAATTTTTCAAAGGATAAAAAATTTGACAATGGGTAACGTGGTTGTTGGGTGCATGTTCTAGTTCCCTTTCTAAGGGCAGTGGGCAAGTCCAGATTTTGGTCCACCTGTGCTTCTATATTTTCAGACAAGAGTTCATTAGAATCACTTAAGTTTATAGGATTTGAAGGTGTTACCTCATGCAGTGACGGTGGGTTGGATTCTTGGACATTATCGGATCCTGGGATGACCTTTTCTCTCCTTGAATATACCAGGTTTTTCCCAAACTTTCCTCCGGCATCAGGTGCAGGTGCAGGCTGTTTCGTTGGTTCAGGTGCAGATGTAGGAGGTCTCACTGGTTCGGGTGCAGAATGCTCAATACTTCCCTCAGTTTCAGGTACAATTTCAGGTCCGAACATCATATTTGGGAACATGAGAGTCTTATCTTCCTCTCTTACTGTCTCCCCCTGAAGATGAGGCTGTTTAAAGTAACTTTCTTGTTCATTGAAGGTGACATCTCTTGACACATAGAATATTTTTGAGAGGGGTTGAAAACATTTGTACCCCTTTTGTGTGGTAGAGTACCCTAAGAAGACACACTTAACAGCCCTAGGATCCAACTTTCCCCTTTCATTACTATGAACATGCACAAAGGATACACACCCAAAAATCCTAGGTTGGAGTTTATTTGTAGGGTCTAAGTGTGGGTAGAATGAGGATAGAACTTCCATGAGACTTTTTGAGTTTAAAATTTTAGTGGGTAACCTATTAATTAGGTAGGTGGCAGTAAGAAGAGCTTCCTCCCAAAATCTCTTAGGAACATGGTTTTGAAAAAGTAGAGCTCTAGTTTGATCTAATAGGTGCCCATTTTTCCTTTCTGCAATTCCATTCTGTTGAGATGTGTTCACACATGAGGACTCATGGATTATCCCTTCCCGTTGGCAAAAGGAGTTTAGTACAAGATTAAAGTAGTCCTTGGCATTGTCAGACCTAATTCTTTTGATACTAACCCCAAATTGATTTTTAATCATTGAGACAAATTGGATAAAAACGGAGCTGACTTCAAATTTTTGTTTTAATAAAAACACCCAAGTCACCCGGGTGCAATCATCAATGAATGTTAAAAACCATTTAGCACCTGAGATATTAGGAACATAAGCAGGACCCCATACATCAGTGTGAACAAGAGAAAACGGGAGAGAACTCATCTTATTGCTAATGGGAAAAGGTACACGCTTGTGTTTCGCAAACTCACACCTCACAATGGAGACTCTCCACATTTAAATTTTTAAACAGGGAAGGAAACAACACTTTTATGACTCGGAATGACAGATGTCCTAGCCGGTAATGGTAAAGTTGAACTTTCTCTTTATTGGTCATGGTGGATGTAGATATAAGACTCTTGGTAGGCAGATTAGGATTCTCCATGTAGTATAGGCCATTCCATTCTTTAGCATGTCCAATCGTCCTTCCCGAGTTCTTGTCCTGCAATATACAAGCATTGCTGTAAAAGACATTACATGAAAGATCTTTGGTGAGTTTTTGTATAGAAATCAGGTTGGTAGATAGTTTAGGGACATGAAGGACATTTTTTAAAGTCATGGATGGGCTTATTTGGACCTCTCCTTGTCCGGCTGCAGTTATAAGGGTTCCATTTGCGGTGGAATTTCTTGTTGCTAAGACATGGGGAATACGTGGAGAAGTATTTGGGTAAAGGGGTCATATGGTCAGTGGCTCCAGAGTCTAATATCCAGTAATGTGTAAATGGTGTATCTGAAACATTGAGCCCAAACAAAAATGGAAACTTACCAGAATATGTCAATGAGCACGTACTTGTACTTGTGGGCTTCTCCAATTTACTAAGAATTGATCTTACCCGTTCTATTTCTTCATGATTCAACTGTACAGATTCTTCACTTTGCCCATTAGCAATGTATGCTTGTCCTTGCCCTCCTTTTTTGTGTAAGCCTCCTTTCAGCCCCCATTCTCGGCTTGGGGTTTTTGGCCCCCATTCTCGGCTTGAGTTTTCTCCTTTCGATCCCCATTCTCTGCTTGAGGTCTTTCCATCTTTCAGCCCCCATTCTCGGCTTGGGGGCTTTCCGTGTAATTTCCAACATTTTTTCCTTGTGTGGCGCGACTTGTTACAATAAGTACACCAAGTCTCATGTTTTTTCTCCATACTGGGAACCCAGTTTTTTCTCTGGTTAGCAATCATAATTGTTCCTCCTTCGGCTATCATTGCAAAGCTTTCGATGGTTGGGTTTTCCAGCATCAGCCCTCTCCTGCTTTCTTCACTCCGGATGATGGCCACCACCTCATTAAGCCCTGGAACTTTTTCTTTTCCCAGGATTTGGACTCGGACTTGGTCATATTCAGGGTTTAGGCCTACCAAAAAATCATAGACCCTATCTTGTTCAATATACTCCTTTAGAATTGCTGAGTCCTCTGAGCACTTTGCTTTTATAACTCGATAGTGATCCAATTCCATCCATAGAGACTTGAGTTCATTGGCATATTCCGTGACTGATTTATTTCCCTGTTTGGCAGCCACGGTTTTCACTTTTACATCATAGATTTGAGCAGCATCCTTCGCCTTAGAATAAGTTTGTTCAACTGCCTCCCAAATTTCCTTTGCTGATTTCAGAAACATACAGGTATCACTGATTTCTGGAATCATCGAATTCCACAGCCACGCCATAATCATAGAATCTTCTTCATCCCATGATTTGAATTTAGGATTAGTTTCATTAGGTGCATTACCGGTCAAGTGACTGATCTTCCCTTTTCCTTTCAAGATGGTCCTAATGATTTGAGACCATTTGAGATAGTTCTTCCCATTTAATCGATAAGTTGGATGAATATTCTGCATTTCTCCAATAGTTTGAGGGATGTCCTCAGTTTCCAGGTTCACGACTTGAGCCATAACAAGGTGAGATTAAGGTAGAGAATTCTGCTGCAATGAAGGCTAGCACCAAGACTTCAAGGTAGCGCAACAATGAAGGCTGCGATTTTAGGTTATAGGTCGCGCAGCAATGAAGGTTGCGGTTTAGGTTTGACGGCACGGTCAGAGACTCCCAGGGATCGGGTGCTCTGATACCATCTGAAATTTAGAAGAAATAGGATAGTTTCTTATCTTATTATTATGAGGTTATTAACCTCTATAAATATACATGAGTCAGCTACATATTTTAGGAAATGCAGACTGCTAATCTTAAAAACAGATCCCTATAATTACGGGATTAATTAAACATAAATGATCCTAATAAAAACAACATACAACTGTTGCATGAATACAACACATCAAATATAAAGACATCCTAAAATTACGTCACGTCAATTACTGCTGCACAAACCACGGTTTTTGACATTATTTATTTTTAAATTTTATTCAAATGTGTTATAATACTTCTAAAATATGTGGGAGATTGTTGGATTATATATTAAATGACATATATATTTCACAAGTATTATTTGTTTTTATGAAATATTTATTAGTTTTAAAATTATTTTATTCAATTGAGTTATCTTGTACGTGTCTTTAGACTGAGTTTTACTTTTTGATTTTCATTTTATTATTTTATATTAAATTAATTGGAAACTATTTTTTAATTTGACCGAGTCTTCTATTGTAGTTATGTTTTCCAACAGATTTGTTGTGAAACAGTTTTAATATGGTAATTACTTTCACTTATGCTTTTTGAAGATTTAATTTTGCAACAAAGATTTTTTATAGACCTGTAAGAATGTTGAAGAAAAATATATTAGATTAGTTTTTTTTTTCAACAGATTTTATAACTGTAAGATGAGATTTAAAATCATCTGAGTTCAGTTTCAAGGTACACCTGGATATGAATTGATCATAGACATCGTTTGGGTGCTGATAACTAATTGATTTACCTGTTGCAGATTCTTCTACCACAGTGCTCTCCGGTGGTTTCCTGCTTTTGGGTTAGTTTTTAACTGTTATTGACGTTGTTACATGAGATGGCTTGTCCATTTTATGTATTTTTTTTCCTTAGGAAAAATATGATGCAACAAGGAAAGGACATGGAAATTAAGAAAAGAAACTTGCACAAACTATGTATGGGTATATATAGTATATACATAATTTGGACCATTCAGAAAGTTATGTTTTGACACGCAGGAAGTTATTTAAGGTTATCCAATGGTTTTCATAGAAGTCTATAAGGAGTGTAAGAATGTGATAGTGTGTTTGGATAGCTACCAAAATCAATTCTGGCCTTCCAAATCACATTGAAAAGTATTTGTTGCTTTGGCTTTCAATGTGAAATTGGAATTTGATTATCAAAAAATTAAATCTAATCTAAGTAACACACTATAAGTTTGCGCAAGCATCAATGCCCATGCAAGGTGAATTGGGCTTGTTAAATATCTGGAATGCTTTTTAATACTAAATATTTTAAGGGAAAAAAATCTTAGAAGACCTGAAATCAGTGTCCTTTGTTTGTGGTTATAGATGCTTTTTCTTGAGGAATCTTGATTATTGACCTAAAATTTATAAAGTAGAAGTGTTCTTACAGATTTGCTTGCAGTATTTCGGCCTTGATTTTTATAACTGAAATTTGTATTTTTGTCAGGATAAGAACAATTGATGCGGTCGTTATTACTCATTCTCATGCTGATGCAATTGGAGGTTTGATATTAAGTGCTTGTTTGACTGGAGTTTTGTAAAAGTTTTTTAGTATTTAAAAACTAAAAAATTCAATTGGTTAGTATTTTTGTAAAATAATTTTAAAAAAAATAAATTATTTTTTTAGTTTTTAAAAAATAAATAAAAAAGAGTCTAATTGGTATACACTGTCTGTCTGTAAAGGATTTTTACACTTACGTTGAATCATGAATCATAACTTTTCATTTATGTGATTCTACACAGTGTATATACTACTAAAGTAAAAAAACTTACTATGAATTCAGGATTGTGATTGAATGTCATCTACACAGTGTATATACCAGATAAACTCAAAAAGAAAACAAAGTTTTGTTTTTCAGTTATGTTTTTTTGTTTTGGAAACAAAGAAAAGATTGCTTTTTATTTTTCATTAATAATGTTTTTGTATATATAAATAAGTTTTTTCATTTTCACATCTCCTAGACAGTATTCAAACAATACTTATCAAATAAGTTTTTTTATTAATATCAATATGTGATGTAGAATGCTTAGCTGATATAATAAGAAATCTGATTGGTCGTATAATTTTTTTTTATTGATAGTATAAACTAACTCTGCTTCTCTCTTTTATCCAGGTCTTGATGATCTTAGAGATTGGACAAACAATGTTCAGCCTCATATTCCAATATATGTAGCGAAGCGTGACTTTGAGGTCCTCTTCCATGCGCTTTCTTTCCTAAATCTAAGTTCTCAATTTTACTTGTTTATTATCTGTATGTGTACATTGTAATTATGATTTACAGATGAAAGGCCTCCTATATATCTATGCATCTTATTAAAGAAATCAATGCATTTCTTGAGAAATTGTGAAATTTTTGCTTGTTGCGTCTGATATTCATATTTACTCTTGAATTGCCAAAGGAAGGTATATAACTAATGTAATTTATGTGATTAATATTATATTTATAGCTACTTAATGCCAATGAATCTCTACATCTGCTTCAACAATTACACCTCAGAAATTCATTATACATGTAGAAAGTATTTGTGGTTAATTAATTATAGTTAAAATCTGAGAAGGGTTAAAAGATGATTTAACTATTCCTACCTAAACTAGCCTACTGGGAAAGTATGTGTACTGAAACAGTGAAACCTAATAATAATGGCCATCTGAAGAAATAAAATCTTTCTCTTCTAGTAAAAGGCTGAATACCTGATAATTGTGTATCAGAAGGTCCTACCTAATATCTCCAAAGTTTCAATCTTTTCTAATTTGCATGATGAAACAAAATTTTCACTATATGAGCATCTGAAATCATGCGTAAGAGGGAAGCTGCCTATCATGCTTTTTAATCATGGTTGTCTCAGTGTCTCTTAATAATCTACTATACTTTTAGGACAATTGCCATTATTTATATCAATGTTAATTGAAAAATAAAGATGTTTTAGGAGATTTTTCTTCCTTTTGAAATATTTTAATTTTTAACTTTCAGGAAGGAGCATAATAAGCTTGATTTCTTAAGGTTTACTTGTCATGCGGTTTAGATATTTAATTTCTTCTGTGCTGTGGATTTGGAATTTCCTCTTAATAGCACTTGTAGCTCTGCCCTGGAGTGAAGGGGGAATAATGGAAGCTTGTGCTTTTCATTTTTAACGATCCACTGAATCATTCACCATTTGTTTCTTCAATAGTGAGCAACTGTTGGGAACTTGGGATATGTTTTTATAATGAATTAATCTTGTATTCATCGCTCAAATATGCAGGTGATGACAAAGACCCATTATTATTTAGTAGATACTAGTGTTATCTTACCTGGTGCCAAAGTCTCAGAGTTGCAATTCAATATCATATCGGAGGAACCATTTTTTGTACATGGACTGAAGGTCAATACTATTAGTATTTATTAGTTTTACTATCTTGAAGTAGGATGTTTTTGTACTTTGTCCCTGTTCTCTATATTTTCAGTTATTGCTCAATCAATTAATTTCTGATGAGATCCTTCATTCCTTCTTGTAAATGGTGTTTGACTCTGTTTTTTCCCTTCTATTATTTTACTTCAGTTTACCCCATTACCAGTGTGGCATGGCCAGAATTATCGGTCCCTTGGTTTTCGTTTTGGTAATATATGTTACATTAGGTAATGCTTCTACCTAAGTAGAAAAGAATTTGCTCATAATCCAGTTCAGCTTTTACATGTATTTATGTGGGTTGATCTTCTGTCTAAATTTGCAGTGATGTCAGTGAAATTCCTGAAGAAACTTATCCACTTCTAAAGGACTGTGAAATTCTTATCCTGGTGATCCACCCTCCCCTCCTCTCTATCTTGTCACAGACGTGCCTTATTTTTACATGAAACAACTGGGAGTACTAATATGATTTCTCCCTTGCCCATATGTTGTGTTATTCTACAGGATGCTTTGAGGCCTGATCGCTCTACTTCTACTCATTTTGGACTTCCGAGGGTAATAATTAGTTTCACATTTGTTAAAACATTCCTTGGATGAAGAAATTTATTCTGATCTTCCATTTATTTCAGGCATTGGAGGAAGTGCGAAAAATTCAACCCAAAAGAACACTTTTTACTGGTAAGTTTAGCTTAAGTCTTGTAGTTAGCATAGTATTTGCTCTACTTTCTTTTCTCAATCTATTTCAGATCATCGATCATGAACGTAGGAAGCCTGATAGAACCCCTTAAGAAGTGCGTAATTAGTACATAAAAAATGCGGGGCAGTTAGTATTACGTTTTCCATCAATGTACAATGCTTTAGAATATATTTTTTTTCCATGTCTCCTTGTTGGTAATTTGAAGGTATGATGCATCTGATGGATCATGAAGAAGTGAATGGTTACCTTGCGACACTGTTGGAGTCTGAGGACCTTGATGCACAACTGAGCTATGATGGGCTTCGTATATCAGTCAGACTTTAGCTTGTACACAGTCTCATTCATATGACTAACAATTTTCCCCCGAAGTTATTGAATAAACATTCAAATGAATTTACAGGTTCATACATTTTTCATGTTCCTGCAACTATTCTACCTTCTTCCTGTCACCATTGATCTTTCTTTTTTTCTCCTTCCTTCTTTTAGTGACAAGAAACACCTAGGATGATACCATACATGTAACAGGATTTTTTTCCCCTTGCAATGAAAGAATTAATCTTGTAATATGGTCGTACTACATGAATAGCTGTTTTTTTTTGGATAAGCTCTCCATGAATAGCTAATAATGTAAAATTCAATTAAATAAAGACTAATTTTAAGATTGGATGACATTTTTATGACCCAAAAGAGAAAAATAAAATTAAAGAGAAAGTTTTGGGTAAATCCCAGGGGTAGATATTCTGAAGAGAAGGTCTATGTGTAATATTGGAGGACAGAATTGAAGTGTTTGAAAAATTTTAGTAGATTTTGACACTGAATCAGTACTTTGACAGTGACAATCAGACATTTCAAGTAGTGTATTTATTGTTGCCCAATCATAAACGCAATTAGAGCTTATTGTTATAAGTTGTATTTTTGGGGCATGTACAGTTCAAGCATAGAAATTCATGTTGAGACTATACTATGCCCCACCATGCTTTCCACTACCAAGCCAATCAAAGATTAGTATTACGTTCAGAAAAAGCTAGTACTTTTGTTTTTTTGTTGGTCGCAAAATGGATCACGTAATACCTGCAGTTTTCTGAGTGGACGATAGATTTTGCAAAGTTTTGGAATAATATATGATAAAGCAAGTCTATGTATAAAAATATTTAGGTCTCTCGGTGAAGTTAAGTAAGATACATGAATTATTATAATTTTTTTTATATAATGTTCGATTTTTGTATGAACCAAAAAATAATAAGATCCCTCGGTATGTCGAGTGTTTGAATGAGAGATTATGGTTTTTTGGGGTCAAGTTTGAATGCTAGATTCATTTATGAAGGGTAAAAAGAAAAAAGAAGTGGGGTTTAAGTGATAATGTGGTGGGGAGTAGAAGGTGAGAGATGAAGGCATGTGAAAAAAACATTTGGAAAGTTGGGCATGGCTTGCCTCTTGTTATGTCATATCATAATCCACAGCTCCTCTCTTTCCGTAAGGCACAATCATTAACATTGATAATGGAACTCCAATTCAACAAGTACTCCTAAAATTATTCATAACGAATAGAATCTTTAACTCTATTCTTCAAAATAACACTATTTAGTAATAATAAATTATATTCGATTATCTTTCCTTGATTATAAACTTATTTACTTAACATGAAAGTTACGTAGTTATAATGATTACAAAATAATTGTACTAATAGGATGATACATAGGTAGTACACATTACCTTTTATATTAATGAAATTATTTAATAGTATATTTGTATGCTTGCAGATATTTTATTTTTACTTTATTTCCCATTTGCTAAATTAGAGGATATTGTATGAATTTTAAAATTGAAGGAACAAATTAAACTAATTAAATAAATAAAGCAATTAAATTAATATTTTTAATAGAGTTTAATTAATATATATTATCGTATAAGAAATTTTATAATAATATTTAATTATAACTCTTTATTTATATTAAGTTTATTAACTTTATTAATTAATGTTTTAAAAGTTATATTAATAAAGATGTATAATTTTAAAGATCTCCTTTATACTAATTAAAACTCTTTTTAATAAGCCATGCATTTTACTTGAGGATAATTATTTGCATGTTTGTACTCGTTTGAAAACTGAAAAGGATGATAACGATACATCGATGCTCAACTTTTTCTTTTTTATTTATGAAATATCTAATTAGCTCTTATTTTCTACTATTCTTGAACTAAAAGAGTGGTAGTGAACATGGAAGAAAGGATATTGTATACTTACGGGTGTTTAGGGGTTAGATTGGTTTGAGTTTCGTTTTTTTTTTTAATTAAACCAACCCAATCTACCATTGAATGAATTGGGTTAGTTTAATTGGATCACTGTTTTAAAAATATTTTTTTAAAGAATAAATTGAATATTTAGAATTTTTTTATATATTTTTTAGGATATTTGTTTTTTAAAAAATAAAATATATAATTGTTGTAATGTAAAAATAAATAATAACTATTAGCTCTGACACTGTGAGAATCAATTTCCAAAAGTCATAACTAGGTGGAGTATACGGACTTACGTTCGTGGATTGGTCCACAGACCTCTAAACCTGCAAGGGTTTTGGACCTTCTGGTTTTTTTTTAAATTGTAACTATAGGAAAAATTTGAGCCCAGTTTGTGAAACTCGCAGATTTTGTGGGCCAAATCCGCAAGCTCACGGGCTTGGCTCATAGCCCGTTTAACGGGACAAAATTGTCATTTAAGCTATTAGTTTGTGTTAATGTGATTTTTTTTTTTGTAAATTGTGATATTTTACATTTTAATATTAAAAATATTTAATGCTTTAGATTATTATAAATAATGATATAGTTTTTAGTAATGATATATTATAATTTAGTTAGTTTAAAAAATATTAGACTTTTTTTTATTATTTTTTAAAAAAATATATGTGTATATGCAGGCCTATAGATCAGTTCGTTAACTTCGCGGACCAGATACAGACTCGCAAAAAAAATTCATTTATTTTAGTGGACTAAATTTATCCAATCAGTTTAAAATGTGGGTTTCACGGGCCAGATAAATCTGTATACCCGCCCTTAGTCATAACACACATCTATAACCGGACATTACTACATTAGTAGGATTATTGTTGCCTTCATTCTTCTAATTAAGCTATATTTTCAATAAAAAGTATTTTGTCAGTGTCTAAAAGGCTTTTGCTCAAAGACATGTTACAGTTTTACAGATAAAAAGAAATAATTGACCTGAATCTTTAAAAACTCATGTGCTTAGTCTTTGACATAACATCTTTTTACAGTAACATGTTTGGGACATATCATTGTTGTAACTTCAGAAACTATTATAAATTAAATTATTAGATATTTATTACAACCCTTACATTAAAAAAAAGAAAGAATACTAAATATAAAGAGTAAGTGCTTTATTGGTTTGATTTTATTTTTTAGCTTTTGAAAAGAGTTTTTAAGATTAGTTTTCAAAAACCGTTTTCTAGAAGAAAAGAAAAAAAACTTGTTTTGGTAAGTGTTATTTAAAAACTGTTTTGAAGTTCTAAAAATGGAAAAACTTGTTTATATTTACTGAAATTTTATGAATGAAAAACAAAAAACAACATATTCTGATTGTATTTTGATATTTCAAAACAAGAATAGAAAACTAAAAAGCTAGTTTGAGAAAATGTTTTCTATTTTCATTTTTTGAAAACTTTTTTCATTTTCAAATTTTCAACATTCAGAAAATATGTTTGTTTTCACTTGATATTTTCATTTTCAAAAAAATAATATTGTTAAATTTAATCTATTTTAGCAAAAATATTATAATTATTTACATATATAGTTTAAAATATATTTATATATTATTTTTTTACATAATTAAAATGTTATTATTAAGTTTTTATATACTATTAACTTTTGAAAATACTGAAAACAACTTTTTCTTTTTTCTGTTTTAGGTGTTTTCTGAAAATGTTTTCTAAATTGTAACCAAACATATTTTCACTACTACTTTCTTTTTTCTCTGAAAATGAAATTAAAAAACAAATGTCACCAAAACTACTTTTAGCTGTTCCTATTTTTTAATTTTTAAAAACTAAAAAATTAGAACTATTTTCAAAATCTGTTTTAAGAAAAAACTACCCAAACCAGTTTTTTACTTTTAAATACTAAAATATTGAAAGCAATTTTATAAAACTATTGCTAAACAAACACTAAGGGCTTGGTTGATTTGGTTTTGTTTTTTAGTTTTTGAAAAGAGTTTTCAAGAATAGTTTTCAAAAATTGTTTTTGGGAAGAAAAAAAAACTTATTTGGTAGGTGTTAGTTAAAAACTGTTTTGAAGATGTAAAAATGGAAAAACTTATTCATATTTATTAAAATTTTATTAATAAAAAACAAAAAACAACATATTCTAATTGTATTTTAAGTTTTAAAAACAAAAATAGAAAAATAAAAAACAAAACTACTTTTAGCTGCTGATTTTTAGTTTTTAAAAACTTAAAAATTAGAACTGTTTTAAAAAAACATTACCCAAACAAGTTTTTTAGTTTTTAAATATTAAGTGTTTATTTGACAACAATTTTATAAAACTAAAAGTGGAATTATTCATAATTTGATAAAAATTCAGCCAATATTACTATAATTTTCTCAAAATTAAATTATTAGCACACTTATAATTATTAATAGTATGCTGTATTGCATTTGCTTCTACTTTTATATAAATGAAATTGTCAATCAACATAACATATAGCATATCACTAAATATATATAATTTTATTATATGCTATTATATAGACACACACTACTCCTGAAGAATATATTTACAAACAGAGTTTCAAAAAAAAAAAAAACACACACACACACAACAACATCAAACATCATCCGAAATATCAAATTAAAGCGTGCTTTCAAAGACAACTTTTTTGCCCACCAACCACTTACGGAATTAATAATTATTTGGAGTCGCCATCCCATTATTGACATAAATAATACTAATTAATATGTATTAAGATAAACAATATTTAAATGCTTTGAAATTTAACGGAATTTTATCGAATACTTCTTTTTTTTTTTAATTTCCTTTTGATTTCTCTTGTTTTACATAATAATATAAATTATTAGAAAAATATGTACTAACTGAAAAATACACGATATTATATAAATTAAGAAGAAAGATCGATTTCTACGACGTTGGAAAATAGAAAAGTATTTGAAAAAAAAAATTGTTTAATCTTAGTGGCATGGGTGTAATTTACCACCATATATTAAACTTGAGAAGTAGTGCCCTTATGGTACGTATCCACGATTGTGACTATTACGTGATTGGTTACTCTTCTACTCGACTTTCATATAAACTTATCATAAATAAGTTGCATTAACGCTACTAATACCAAATGAAATGAAGTTATTGATATGTGATTGTGACTTGTAATGAAATGGATGTTAAGCACAAATTAACAAATAATGTTTATTTACGTATTTCTAATATTTTTAGTCGACTTTACTTAAAGTTCAAAAACATTATTTAGATATGCAAATATAGTATCATCATCAATGCAAATAAACACATATTTTTATATTAATAATTACTGATTCCTAGAGAACATGTTACATGTACGTATATGTACTTTTTGTCTTCATATATGTCACACAACTTTGATCTCGAATGCAGATGTTTCCGATAGACCTGACTCCAAAATTTGACCTGTTATTTTTCTGATGCAAGCAACCAAAGAGATAAACAAGATGATGAGTAGCACCATGAAAGTTAAGCAGCTAATGTTTATAGGCAGATTTGTCAATGTGAGCCATCATAACTAATTAATATGTATATCAAACCATATCAATAGTACAAGTAAAAAATTTACCCTTAAAAAGTTGAGAATCAAGTACCTGCTAGTCAATAAATTTATTTTATTGTGGTTAAATATGAAAAAAAAAAGGCTTGTGTACCATCATTACTGTTTTAGAGTAGGAGTAAACTCAATAACCACCTTCAATTCTTCTAAATATCTTCAAATTTCGTTCCAATTTAAGTCTAACAAGTAAATATATATGCTTGAAAATTGCATTTAGGATTCTAGTTGAAATTCAATTTTTGATAAGTGAATCCTTTTTCTTAATTGGAAACTTATTTTCGTAAAAATCTCTAATTGCAACAACTAAAGTTAGAGACAAAATAGTTAATTTTATTCTCCTTCCAAACCCCATCCTACCCATAATATAATCAAGAAAATTCCAATTAACCGAATCATAAGCCTTCTCAAAATCCACTTTGAACAAAAAACATGACTTTCGCCTTCTCTTTGCCCAATCCAGAAGCTCATTTGCTACCACAACTCCATCCAAAATCGATCTTCCAGACAGAAAAGCCGTCTGAGTAGGCGATATCAACCCACTCAACACTTGTTTCAACCTTAAGGACAGCTAAATCCATCAACATCCGGTTGTGCATCTTCCGTTGCCCATGGAACAAGGTGACGCGTTAGACAACTAATCTTCTACTGGGTTATAGTTCAAGTACATGATGGATACTGAATTTGGTTGGAAAGAGGTACGGGGAAGGAGGAAAGGAAGGTTTAGCGGTAGTGAGGGAAGACAGCAAATAGAGAAACAAGTAAGAAGCGCCCTGGTGACAACAGTTTTGGGAGAAGTGATCTCGTTCTTCTTCACACACTTTCCGGATAATTACAACACAAGAGAGATGTGGGAGATCTTTAGAAGGTATGGGAATGTCCAGCAGGTATTCATACCAACAAAAATGGATAAAAATGGGAGGAGGTTTGGTTTTGTGCGCTTTACTGAGGTGGACGACGCTCGAATGTTAGGGATTAAATTGGACGGGATTTTTATTGGCAAGGAAAAAATATGGGTAAACAGGCCAAGATTTGAAAAAGGAAAGAGTCATACAAGTAACAAGGTGTCTATGGAGCGGAAGAGGGTGGTGAAGGGAGATCTCTCAGAGCCACTCTCTCGGAGAGCACAGATAGGAGTCCAGAACGGAGGTCAGAATTTGTCTTATACTAAGATTGCAGGTTCGGTAAGGTATGACCAGGATACGGGGGGTTTGAACTAGAGTGGAGTACAGTACAAAGGCGGTGTAACAAGGGAAAAGACAAAGACTCTCTTAACTTTTAAAGCAGAGGTAGAAGAAGTGAGGAGGTTGAAATCTGCTTATGTGGGTGAAGTACTGTGTAAAGGAACAGCTTTTACAACGCAGCAATTTCTGGTTGAGCAGGGCATTTACGACGTTAAAGCCACCCCAATGGGCGGAAATAAGGTGCTGCTGGAAGATGGGGAAGAGTGAACCTTGAAGCAGGCGATAGAAGGTAGTTATGACTGGATTCGTCGATGGTTCCATCTGATAACTAGTTGGGAGCCTGGGAACATAGACACGGAGAGAAGGGTTTGGGTGTGCTGTTACGGAATTCCGGTACACGTATGGGGGGAAAAATTTTTTCACAGTCTCATGGCACCCTACGGTGAGCTGGTGAGAGTAGGAGAGGGGACGGCCAGGAGGGAGAGGTTTGATGTAGCACGCCTGCTCATATCCCGGAAGGCTTTCGAGCCAATACAGGACGTAGTGAGAATTGCGATTGATGACCGGATCTTTCATGTCAAGGTGATGGAGGATGGTGATGAAGGGCATAAGGTGATGAGCCAAGAGATGTATCCAGATTTAGGCTCCGAGATGAGTTTGTGCCAGGGAGAGGGGGAGTTCGACGAATCCTTCGTCGCGGAGCAGAGGTTGGCAGTGCTGAAGGAGGAGTTGTTTGGTGGGCGGTGGACGGCGGCTCCGGCGGGGGAACTTAGAAAGGAAAATGGGGTAGCTTCGGTTTAGAGTCAGAAAACGTCAGAATAGGGACAACTGGCCAAGACGTCGATGCCAAAACAGGGTCAGAGAAAGCTGAAAAGGGAAGCGAAAACAGTACACAAATGGGCTATCTGCAAAGGCATCACACCGGGGGCCAGAAGTGTAGTGGCCTGATTCGGCAAAGTGGGGAACAGAGACGGAGTCTGGGCGGCGAAACGGTCGCTGAAACTGACGAAGGAGATGCTTTCACGCAAAGGCCAGATGCGGAAGAGGAAGGAGAATGCGCGTTTCCCTTGAGGTTCAGGCATTATGCAGATTGCCTTCAATTTTCTCGAGCCAACCAGGTCCGGACAGGTGGCAAGCACACTGATCTAAGCGCCGAACAGCAGACGCACGACAGCCAAGGCGATAAGGTAGCAGAATTAGATAGGCACGTGGCCATCCAACGGTCATCTGGATGCGGGCTTCACGAAGTTGGGCCCTTCACAGCAACGGGCAGCGGATTTAGGCTGGACCGCATGCACCCGATGGAGAATGGATTAGTAAGACTCGGCCACAGCCCAAGGATCGTGGCCCAATAAGCAACAGGAACGGTGATCATGACCAGGCCACGACACCGGAAAACAACGGAGATTCGGGAACCAGCCATGGAGTCGGGTCGGGCTTCGCCAATGGAATGGTGACGAACGATGGTCGTGGATCTATGTATGATGACCAGCCTGTCCAAGAAGAAACGACCGTCGGACAGATTCAGAAATTACAAATGATAAGAGGTAATGAACGAAGAGATATCAATCTGGAATAACAGGAGTGTGGTCAAGGGATAAGGCAATGTAACAATAGTCAGGGAGAAGATACAGAGACGGGCTCAAATGCAACCAAGATTTACAATTGCAAACAATGAGAGTGTGTGGGGGCGGAAGAAATGTCTTGGGGAGTGAAGGGTGATATGAGGATTGTTACCACATGGCGGCAGGTTAGAAGGCATAGTGTGGATGAGAGTGATCTGGAAAGGCCTCACCACAGAGGGAGTATGGAACAAGTAGGTAAAAACAAAGAGGAAGAAAGAAATGATCTGAGGAAAATGTGGTCAGCAATGAAGGAGATAGGAATCACTGGGCAACTATCTGAGGAGGTGTATCTAGCAGAATTAGCAAGAATGGAAGACAGAGATAAGGTGGAAAAGGATAAGAAGGGGAGTAGGAATCAAACGGTGGTTTAAATGAAGATTATGTCACTAAATGTGAGGAGGTTTAGGGAGAGGGTGAAACGGAGGCGCATAAAGAGGATGGTGGTGGGGAATAAGATTGATATATGTCTTTTTCAGGAAACAAAATGTAGCAACTTGAAGGATTGGGAAATAAAGGAGGTGTGGGGGAGTGACGAATGTGATTGGCGCATACTCCCATCAGTGGGACTGAGTGGTGGTTGTGTTACAATTTGGAGGAAAGGTTTACTGGAGGTGGTGTGGCAAATCCAAGGGCAGGGCTTTTTAGGAGTTGCTTTTAAAGGAACTAACCCGGAGGAGGTGAACTGCGTTGTCAATGTGTACGCTCCTGTACGGTGGAGGGCAAGAGAAAGGTATGGAATGACTTATTGATGACTAGAAGAGGGGCCCCACATGTGAGATGGGTAGTTGGCGGGGATTTTAATGCGGTAAGAGGAAAGAGTGAATTTAAAGGAAGATCGGCTTTCCATACAATGAGGGAGATGGAGGATTTCGAATCTTTTATCCAGCAAATGGGGCTCGCAGATATTCCAGTTATTGGAAAAGGTGTGACATGGATATCACCAGACGGACAGTCAGCCAACAGGTTAGACAGGTTTTTATTTTCGCCGTCACTGATGGAGGAATAGGGTGTTAGTGCACAGAGGGTAGGAACTAGGGAGTTCTCTGATCACTGTTGGATAAGCACAATAGGTGAGAAGCATAACTGGGGTCCCAAACCATTTAAGTTTTTTGATTACTGGTTGGAAGAGGCCTCCTTTGGAGAACTGATAAAAGCAAGGTGGGACTCAATCCAGTGCTCTGGGTGGAAGATGTACCAGTTGGTATCGAAACTAAAAGCTATAAAAGGGGAGATAAAAAAGTGGGCGGGCGAGGTATGGAAAAAGGATGATAGATTCCTAGCCGACAGGGTTAAGGAGATGGAAGTGGGTGATCAACAGTTGCTAGAAGGGGCCCAGGTGATTAGTAGATCGAGACATGACCTTTTGGCAGAATACTGGGGCAAGGCTAGGGTGATGGAGCATGCACTGCTTCAGAAGTCTAGGGTACGATGGGCACTAACTGGAGATAACAACTCTAGATACTTTCATAATTGTTTTAAGGCGAGATGTCATGCAAATGCCATTTTGGCAGTCCAGTCAGAGGGGGGATGGTTGGAAAGTGTGTCTGATATTAGAGCAAAAATATTCGACCATTTTTTGGATAATTTCCAGGAAAGATGGTCGGGTAGACCTACAATGGATGGAGTCCCGTTCTCACAATTATCAGACCAGCAGAAGTTGTTTCTGGAGGAGCCTTTTTTAGCGGAGGAAATCAAGGCGGCAGTCTGGGCTTGTGAAGGAGGGAAAAGCCCAAGACCTGATGGTTTTGGAATGAGCTTCTTCAAATCCTGCTGGGGAGTAATTGGGTCAGATGTGGTGAAGGCAGTACAGGAGTTCTACGAGTCGGGTGCACTTCCGAAAGGGGTAAGTTCTTCTTTCATTACTCTCATCCCAAAGGTGGCCAGGCCTTCAGGTTTGAGCCAATAAAGGCCCATTTCCCTAATTTCAAGTGTGCAAAAGATCATTTCCAAGTTACTGTCCTTAAGGTTGAAAAAAGTGTTGAGTGGGTTGATATCGCTTACTCAGACGGCTTTTCTGTCTGGAAGATCGATTCTGGATGGAGTTGTGGTAGCAAATGAGCTTCTGGATTGGGCAAAGAGAAGGCGAAAGTCATGTTTTTTGTTCAAAGTGGATTTTGAGAAGGCTTATGATTCGGTCAATTAGAATTTTCTTGATTATATTATGGGTAGGATGGGGTTTGGAAGGAGATGGAGATTGTGGATGCGTGCAATAGTTAGGAGTAGCTACATTTCCATTCTTGTAAATGGGTGTCCGACACCAGAATTTAAGCCAGAGAGAGGTTTGAAGCAGGGGGATCCTTTGTCTCCTTTTTTGTTTTTGATGGTGGCGGAGACACTAGCAGGTTTGTACAGATCCACCATACAAAAAGGTTTGTACATGGAAATAAAGGTACAAGAGCAAGTGAGTTATTCATTGTTACAGTATGCAGATGATGTCATTACGATGGGAGAAGCGGATCTGAAAACTGTGTGGTTTGTGAAGGTAATTTTGCGGAGCTTTGAGATGACGTCAGGTCTTAAGGTTAATTTCAGCAAGAGTAGTTTTTATAGCTTAAATTCGGCTGAATCCTTCACACTTGCAGCTAGCAGAATTCTTAGTTGTAATATTGGCAGCCCACCATTCAAATTTTTAGGGTTACCAGTGGGAGTCAACCCTAAGAAGGAACAAGTTTGGAAGCCAGTCATCGACTAGTTCAGGAAGCGCCTGTCAGGTTGGCAGGTTAGTAACGTGTCCTTTGCTGGGAGGTTGGTATTACTGAATTCAGTGCTAGCTTCTCTTCCATTGTATTTTTTCTCCTTTTATAAGGTTCCCAAGTCAGTGCTGAAGTCTTTGAAGCGACTGCAGCGGTCTTTCTTATGGGGAGACAACGAGAATCAGGCCAAAATTGCATGGTTGAGTTGGGAAAAAGTATGTATGCCAAAAGAAGAAGCAGGTCTATGGGTGAAGTGTCTGGAGAAGTTCAATCTGAGTCTGCTGGAAAAGTGGAGGTGGAGAATATTATCAGATGATACGGCAATCTGGGGCCCGCTAATGAGGAGTAGGTACGGGGAGGTGCACACATATGTGGATAGGCCGTCATCTTTTGCTCATACTTCTCAATGGTGGATAGACATATGGGTCATTGATGGGCTTAAAGCGGCATTGCCTGCATGGTTTCAATCTAGAGTTAAAAGGATAGTAAGGTCGGGAGTGCTACGCGTTTTTGGGAACAAAGGTGGTTTGGCGATAGGCATTCTGTGTACTTTTTCCCAGATTGTACGCCCTAGCAGAAGATAAGTTTATTACTGTCGCAGATAAATGCCAGCCAGAAGATCCTCTGTCTCCGTGGAGATGGGTTTGGCGAAGGGAGATGTTTGTGTGGGAGGAAGAACTGTTTCTGGTTTTACAGATGGCTCTAAGGGAGGTGGAATTGGTGGATCGGTCTCCAGATGAATGGGGGTGGAATTCAGCGGCGGGGGAGTTACTCGGTGGCGGCAGGGTATAAGGTGTTGAATGAAGGTATACTTGAATTAGGCCTGAGTGGTGTAGAACCCAAGCATTTGGGTTGCTTGTGGAAGGAGAAGCTACCATCTAAAGTATTGGTGTTTGCTTGGAGACTGCTAAGGGATAGATTGCCCACTATCGATAACCTGCTAAGGCGAGGAATCATACCTCTATGATTAATTCGGTATGTGTGTTTTGTAATACTGGGCAAGAGTCCAAAAACCATCTCTTCTTACAATGCACACACGCACAAACGTTGTGGAAGAGAGTTATCAGGTGGGTAGGGGTGCAGACCACACTCCCGGGAGACTTGAACCAACTATTTCTTCTATATTCTGACTGGGTGGTGGGGAAGTGGAAACAGAAATGCAGGTATGTGTTTTGGATTGCTGTTTGCTGGGGTCTCTGGTTGTCTAGGAATGCTATCATCTTTCAAAGGTCTGCGATGGAATCCCTCGATATATTAATGTCGATAAAGGTTTTCTCGTGGAACTGGTTGCGGCACTCGTTTGGTTTTAATGCAGGGTGTGTGTTTTCTGATTGGTGTTCGCATCCTACATTATGTATGATGAACATAAAATAGATATATATGTTAGTGGAGTACAGTATGGGAATACCGTCAGGATTGTATAGCAGCTGAAACATTTTGTTTCACCTGCTTTTATTATCTTATTAATAATATTACTTTTGCTTGCCAAAAAAAAAAAAAGTTAATTTTATTCATCTTTAGATTACAGGTACAAATGGCAAATGTGCATGATGGCATTTTATTAATGAAAATTTTGCATATACTACAAAACACAAACATTATTAAAATTCTCCGTCACTTATAATAATAAATGTACTATTGTATTCACCAACTAGTTCTAAATTTCTGCTCAGTAAATATTATCTTAATAGCAGGGATGAGCTGGGAGAGCATATTGAGACTTGGGTCGTGGAGGATCCCCTTTTCAAAAAATTAATCATTGAAGAATAAAACAAGACCAAGACAAAATAAAAATGATTTTCTAACGCCAAATTTTGCAACCAAGTCACGGTGTAGGGAACACAACCCTTCGAAAAGCTGAACAAACAGAAAACATTGTAGTTTTGCAAGTACTATATTCAAGATTCATGTGTGTTAGTTAACTATGCCCTTAATCTTTATCACTGTGACTTCTTCTTTTAGTAATTTACAAAAGAAATGTTCTGCTAACTTCACTCCATTTGTAAAGAAGTTTAAATTGTAAATATTTAGCTTCATTCTGAGTTAACAGTCACAAAACATATATACATGTACACACTGAAATAATTTAATAAGAATGGTTCAACTTCTTTACAACATAAATACAGTAACCAGTGGGTTTTTTCCTTAACCACTCATTTAAGTGTCTGTGTGACTTCTCTAAAGAGAGATTATGAATAGTTAACATCTATTAACAGTGTCACAAAATGTTGCAAATTTTTTACTGTGGAGTCAACTTTGGTGCAAGTATCAAGAAGCAAAGTTAATCCTCACAGGAGTGTCCAAGTTGATTCTCTTGAGATGAAATTGATCCCACATCATAATTTGTAGCATCGTTAATTTTTCCATACTGATAATGACCAATTTGAAATGAAAATGACTGGGTCGACAAAAATTGTGGCTGATAAAGATACGATGGGAATAAGAAAGATGGAGAGAGAGAAAGGGGGGGTGGCTATGGGTTTGAGTGTTAGCTAGGGAGGCAGCTATGCCTTTTCTAGATCCATAACCTACCAAGATGTATTAGTTTACAATTTTTTTTAATTTAATATAAAGAACCATGCAAAATTTGTCAGGAAATTCAGCTTTTTTTTATAGTCAATAGTTACAATGATAATGAAATGAAGGGTGATGAAAAGAAGTTTGAATTAAATACAGATAAATTATATAAAGAATTATGGGAAAAGCTTTTAGCCATGCTTGTTAGAATTTAATCAATGAATCAATCATGTCGCTGTAAAATGTAGAAAGCCGAGAACTAGAAGGGTCTAACAGCCATGATGTTAGTTAAATAATAGAATTTGAGCTTGTATCTCTCTCTCTTTCACACACTCCATCTGTGTATACAAATGGTACTCTCTTTCTGTGGTTGCTTTTTTTGCTCCCTTTTTTGTGCTTACTTTACAAGAGAAGGGAAAGGCAAGCAAGAAGGGTGTATTTGAACAAAAGGTTTTTTAGACAAAACACTTTTAACTCTTTTTTGAAGCAAAAGAAAAACACACAATAAAGAGATAAATATCAAGTGATTTTTCTGGAGTTGAGAAAGAGAACAAAAGAAAAGACAGAAAGCTCAACGTCAGAGTTAGCCGTAAGGTTCTCCTTGTGTTTGTGGTTTTGGACTAGCCGAGGTACCCTCAGAATCCTCTTCTCATCCACACTTCTCTCTCTCTCTCTCTCTGATAATCATGAGTTTAAACTTTAAACAACAGGTTCTATATTTTTGTTCATATTTGTGTGGCTATCCTTGGATTGTATAGTTATTTCCTTGGTAATATTATCATATCATATATATTATGAAGCATGGTTTTCAAACTATGAAGGAGAAAAATACGGATTGCGGCCACACCACCATCTGCTTCACCTCCACTTCTCTTTATCACAACTCACTCTTACTTGTTTCTTCTGCTCTTTCATAAAAGCAAAACTTGTCTCTTGGGTCAGTGCCAAACTAGTAACAAGTTTTCTAGTAGTGGTTATATAGAGAGACTCTCTCAACTTAATTTCTTTCTCTTTTTGTTTATTTCTTTGCTGGAGAGACTTTATTAGTTATTCCTGAGTAGGATATCAATTTCTTTTGCCTCTTAATTTGTTGTGTCTTGCTCTTTCTCTTTCCAGTCTAAGCTGTGTAGACTGTAGTCTACCTTTTCCATTTTTCTTCCCTTTCTATTTTTGGTAAGGCTTGTCCTTAGATCCCAGAAACCTTCCCAACATTTGAAAAACCAAGATCTATGGCCTATAACACAACCTTAGGTTTCTAAACCTTGCAAATATATACATAAATGGAAATGAAGGGTTTTGTGTTCCACCAACAACAGCAGCAACCAGTAGTGGAGGAGAACATGTCAAATTTGACTTCTGCATCTGGTGAAGCTAGTGCTTCCTCAGGTAACAGAACTGAAATTGGAACCAGTTATGCTCAACAATACTTGGCTCAACCACCAACTCAGACTCAACCAGCAAAGAAAAAAAGAAACCTTCCTGGAAACCCAGGTTTATTTCTTATTTTGCTGTTCAAAATATAAACCTCATTTGTTATGGTTTGGTTTAATATATTTAAGTCATTCTTTGTGTTGTTTTAGTTCATCTGAATTTTGATGTGTCTATTATTATTCTTTTTTTATTGTTCAGACCCAGATGCCGAGGTTATAGCCTTGTCCCCCAAGAGTCTTTTAGCCACGAATAGGTTCATTTGTGAGATCTGTAACAAAGGATTTCAAAGAGATCAGAACCTTCAGCTTCATAGAAGAGGCCATAATTTGCCATGGAAGCTGAAGCAGAGAACAAGCAAAGAGGTGAGGAAGAAGGTGTATGTATGTCCAGAGCCAACTTGCGTGCATCATGACCCATCAAGGGCCCTGGGTGATTTAACTGGGATCAAGAAGCACTTCTGTAGAAAGCACGGCGAGAAGAAGTGGAAATGTGATAAGTGCGCCAAGAAGTATGCAGTTCAATCAGATTGGAAAGCTCACTCCAAAACCTGTGGCACAAGGGAGTACAGATGTGACTGTGGAACCCTCTTCTCAAGGTAACTAACCTAAATCCATGTCATGTGAATTATAAGTCCAGTTTAGTTAAGACACCACAGTCAAGATACATCATTCATTTATGGAGGATGGGATTTGAATCCTAGGTTGACTAAGATGAATTCACATTGTAATTTTTTATTGTTATTCCAATTCCATTAATAATACTTTCACATTCCTTATCCCTTCTTACAAGATGATATGCACTGAGGTGACATTAAATTCATTACATTGATATAGCAGTCTCTCATAAATCATAATCCCCCCCTAGAGAGAGTTGAAATTCCTAGTATGGAATTTTTTTAATGGAGTATATATGTCTTTAAGTACTCTCGCAGGAGTTTCAAAAAATGTTGAAAAGTAAGAGAGAGAGTAAGAAAGTCAATAATTCTACACTGTCATAACAGTTTAGTAACATTTGTTGGTTTTGTAATTTTGTTTGTTTATGACTTCCAGGAGGGACAGTTTCATAACCCACAGAGCTTTCTGTGATGCATTAGCAGAGGAGAGTGCAAGAGCCATCACAGGCACAGTTAATAACCCACTTGTTCCCCCACAACCATCTTCCTCTCTTCACCACCACCAAATAAACCTCCAAAGCCAGTTCAACCCCCAAGATCTCCATGCCTTCCCATTGAAAAAAGAGCAACAAAGTTTCAATGCTAGGCCAGAAATGCCCCCTTGGCTAGCCCCACCAACAACAGTTGATCATCTCTCCTCATCCTCATCCATAATGTTCTCTCCTCCTCCATACCAAGAAAACCCTAACCCTAGCCTTGGTCCCACTCTTGCTGCTTACCAAACAGTCCCTAACCCTTCCCCACACATGTCAGCCACAGCATTGCTGCAGAAAGCAGCTCAGATGGGTGCAACCATGAGTAGAAGTGGTTCCTCACCAGCCATGACAAGGGCCCACCATCAGGCTCACGTGTCTTCTTCTGCTGATTCTGCCACTGCTCATTTTGTCTTGAACTTGTCCTCACGTGAAGACACCATCACCACCACCACCACCCCTTCAACAACAACAACTACTACTACTAACACTGCTACAGTGTTTAGCCATGGATTATTATCATCACCTTTGGAGAATAAAGCTGCTACTGCTGTGTCTTCTGCTCCATCTCCATCCCTTCTTCATGATGTTATCAACTCTTTCTCTTCTCCTTCTACCTTTGAAGGAACCCCTTTTGAGGATGCCTTTGGTGGTGCCAGTGCCATTCAGAGTTCCAAAAATGATCATAACATGTATTTGCATGACACCTTCTCAAAAACAAGTGGTGCAATTGGAAATGAAGGGTTGACCAGAGATTTCTTGGGTCTTAGGCCCCTTTCTCATAGTGATATTCTCACCATTGCCGGCATTGGAAACTGCATTCATGATCACCAAAACCAATCTCAAAAGCCATGGCAAGGTTAGCTAGCTAGCTGCATATATACTATATATATGTGGATTTTCTTTTTCATCCTTTAATCATATCTATATCTATATATATATTTTTTTTTTTCCCATTTTAATCCCTATAACTTTTATTTATCATCTTTTCGATCTTCCCAAAGGGAAGGACCTTGCTGAATCGATCCCATTATATGTTTTCAATTCGTTATGTAATTACTTACCAATCGCAATATTGTGTTCATTATTATATATAATGTTTACTATAAGAGGACCGGATGGTAAAAGGATATTATAATTATAATTATAATTATAATTATATAATAGTATTCTATCCACGATAAATAGACTTATTTAAAAATTTTAAATAAGTCTCTAAACTAAAAGAGATAGATTTTGAGTTTAATGCTCTAAACTAAAACCACAGATTTTAAAAATCAGTTTACTACTTTAAAAGTTAGAAAATAATAAGTTACCTCACGATTTAAAAATTCTAAACTCGATTAAAAACCTATTTAAAAACCTATTTAAAATTTAAAATAATTTAAAAATCAATTGAGTATTTTAAATAATTTAAAAATCAATTGACTATAATTTAGAAAATTACAGTTCTTGAATGGAAATGATGGTTCAATTAATTTAATTAAAACATTATAGTAACATTATAGTTTTTTAAGGTTTCCCTTCAATAAAAAAATAATATTATTATTTATAGTAAATTTAATGTGATTTTTACTTAATTAATTAATAGTATATTTTTTACAATGAAAATATATCAATTTAAGATCTTTTATTTCAGTTTTGATAATATATGTTTACCTGTTAGTAAATTCTTTTCATTGGATTGAAATATACATACATATATATATATATATATATATAAAGAAAAAAATCGCTTACTGTTTTACATAAAATTTACTATAAGTAAGTTTTTGTTTTTTTTTTTTATATTTACTCGTGATATCTCCCGTCTTTCTGTATATATAAACCTTTATTATTCTATAATAAGTGGACGAGTAAGAGTGCAATGGTATATGCATAAATATTTAAGAAATAAGTTAGACGAATAAAGCTGTTTGGATGTCAGATTAAAAAACTTCTATTCACTTTCTATTTTCACGATTTTTTCTAATATAAGAAACAGTGTTAATTTGAATTAATATTTTTTTTTCAATTTTTAAATGAATAAAAGTTTCCCATAGAAGTTTTCATTAACCATAAATTTTAAGTAGGTCATATTCTAACTTCTTAAGAAGTTACTGTCATTTTTTTTTTTAGTTTTTAAAATTAAGTTTTTTATCTCAAATTTTAAAAATAGTTTTAGTCATTCAAATTTAAATATACAGTATTTTACTTAAAATTTAAAAATATTTATTTAGTCCTGTTAAAAATTATATTCTTTTAGTCTCTCAAATTTAAAATAATTTTTTACTGCATTAACTTAAAAAATAATTTTTTAGCCTCTTAATTAAAAATATTTTGTTTTGGTGCTCATATATTTTCAATATTTTATCATGTAAAGATAGTTTTGTGGTAACAATGTAACAACATTAATAAGTGATGCAATAATGTTGAGAAGTCACTCACTAAAATAAGTTAAAAGACTAAGGTACTATTTCACCTAAAATAAGTTAGAAATTAAGAAGAATAAAATAGATTATTTTAAAAATAAAAAACTAAGGTACTATTTGACCTATTTTTTTCAACTTAAAAGTTATTTTTAAGTAAAAAAATTTAAACTTAAACAATAAGTATAAATTGTTTATTAAATTCATTTTTTTAGATGAAAAACTTTTTCTAAATTAAAATTTATTGAAAATTTATTTTTCATTATTTAATTAAAAATATATTTATAAATAAAATAAAAATTTACATTTTAGAATAAACTCCTTAAAGTTTATCTATCTACAAGAACCTACGAGATTTGTAAGAAGTTAAAATACCCTTCAAGATTTGCATCCCACTGAAAAATTTAAGGGTAAATATTAGAAGAAAAAGACTTAGGCATGTTAAAAAAATTAGACTGAAATTCAATCACTATTGTAAATTTGTTAACATAATACTTTAAAAGACATAAATAATAAAAAGATGTTATTTAAATGAATCTTAATGTATAATTATTAAACTGAAAAAAATGGTATATTATGTAACCTACTAAGATCTTTAACCGAGAATAACAATTGGAAAAGAACTGAAGAGATTTTGAATGTGATGTGTTAGTCCATTAAACAATAGACCAAAATCTCATTTATTTCTTATATACCAAACCATGTATTTTTTTAAATTAATTAAAAATATGTTAAATTTTGCTATTTTAAATTTTGAATTTATTAACTAACTTAACAATTATTAACTAACTTAACAAGTTATTTAAATTTTAGACATGTGAGACACACGTCACTCTACTTATTTTATCCGAATACAGTATTTTTTTATTTTTTTTATACGTGAATATTAATTGCCAAGCCATGATCTTTTCTTCTCTTTTCTCTTCATGTATATATTTTATTATTAGACTAACCTAATAACATTTTTAATTTATAAGTTTTTATAAATAAATATTTATGTATATATATATATATATATATATATATATATATATATATATATATATATATATCATTCAAACAATAAATTAATTTATAAAAGATCTATAAACTCTTCTATCCAAACAAAAATTATGTGATGCTTGACAAAATAATTTGTACATAATCCTTAAGTATGTGTTTTTAATATCTTAAAAGAATTTCAGTATAAATTAAAGAAAATAAAATTGAATTTTTAACTATCAATTTAAACTGTTATTTTTTCACTAACTTTGAATTGGTTACTAATTCTTATTATACGAAATAAATAGTCTGGTCGAAAGACAATTCAACCAGTCTAATCCAACTTTTAAAATTATGCTAAAAATACAATCACCCCTTACAATATACAATTTTTTTTTTTATTTATTTAGTGATTAAGAGATTGCCAGATTAAAGTACACAGAGTCTTAGGGCTTGCCTTGCTAGAGTTTTATAAGCTTATAAAAAAAAGAAGAGATTGCCAGATTGTATGATATGTCAAATTTTTAAGTTCTTTCCCTTTTATTAAATTAATTTCAAAAAACTTATTTTCTCAAAAATTATTCAAAAATAGAATTAAAAACAACAATATTATTCTAACTTATTGTTTAAGTTCAATTTTTTTTGCTTAAAAGTAACAAAATATTAACAAGATTTTTTCTTAAACAACAAGATTTTGATTTGAAACTTGTGAATATAAAAAAAAATGTGCATAAAAATTAAAATATTCTACCATAGTCACTCATGTTTTGTACAGAAATTAATCGTAACAAAATTGGTAAATATTTCATACTTTACAAAGAATTATATTTCATACTAATAATATTGTTTTTTTATTATTATAAATTATAAATTTATAATACATTGATGTCTTAAAATTTTAAATTTAGCTTTTCTTGGTTTGACTTTGTTTTTATGTTCTTGAAAGGAGTTTTAAAAATAGCTTTTAAGAATTGTTTTTTTAAAAAGAAAAAAAAATTGTTTGACAAATGTTGTTTAAAAAATATTTTTAAAATATAAAAATGAAAAAAAAAAATATTTATATTTACATAAGTGCCATAAATAAAAAGTAAACAAACAGCATATTCTCTTGTGTTTTGAGTTTTAAGAAAAATATAAAATTGAAAAAATAAAACTATTCATTGAATTTTTAGATTTTAAAAGCTATTTTTAAAAATTACTAAAAGAAACACTAACTAAATGAATTTTTTAATTTTTAAATATTAAAATAATAATAAAAATTATCAAATTCTAGAAAGAGGTAAGCCTTAAAAGAATTTCTGTACTTTACTGAGTTTACCCCAATCCCCTATCATTACATGATTTGCACCAACATTGTAGTTTGATATTAATGAATGAGTTTGTTTGGACTGAAAAATAAATATTTTTTATAAAATGTAACATTTTTATATTTGGATACATTACGAAAGTTTTTTTTTAATATATTAACTTTCAATTTTTCATAAAATAACTTTTGCATCAGTTTAATGTGAGAAGTCACTCAAAATAACTTTTTAATAAACTTCTTTTAAAATTTTTAACTAAATATCTAAAATATTACAATAATTATTCTATTTAAATATATAATTTTTATAATAAAAAATTTAAACAAACTCATCCGTAACTCAGAAAATACATTTTCAGTCAATGTAAAAACGGAAAATTTTGGTTTTCAACCTTTAATTTGTTTAGGAGTCACGTGTTGATGTACAAATAATTGAGTACCATATGGAATGATCACATGATTTTTTTGAATAGACACATAAATAGTTAATGGATGTTACATAACAGTAAAAGACAAAAGTATATTGATTTTAAATTTTACCCAAAATGTAAGAACTAACCATTTTTTTTAGGAAAGTAAGAAATATTTTAATAAAAACCAAAGGCATAATAAACACAATAAATAACCTCAGGGTTTCTTCTTCTTTTTTTAACCATTTAACACACCTTGTAACTTTTGGCACAAATAAATTATAAATGTGTTGAGAATGCATACTTTCATTTGTTTTGAAGCTAAAATTATTTCTATCAAATCCTTCTATTTATGTTATTGGATTTGATTTTTTCGGTTGAACAATTAATAAAATACCCGCGTTTTGTAAAAAATAAGAAAAATTGTAATTTAAAATTGCTCAATGTTTTACGTGTACTACATTTGAAAAGTTTAATTATAATCTCATTTGTTATCTAAAATATTATAATAAAAAAATAACTTGCTTACAATTATAGTTTGTAATCATATTCATGAAGATTTTTTAGGGTCTTATGACATACATGAAAATAAATTACTAATGTTAATTTATTTTACCATCCCTTGAGCCAAATTAAATACGCACTAAATGTCTTTTGGACAATTTGAGTTAGAGGAATATCCGAATACAGGATCAAAACAAAAGCATGAAGACAAAAACATAACCTGGCCACGACCCATGTTCACAGCAACAAACAATGCGTGTTCTCCAAGAATAAAGTTTGAACATTTACGACCTTTAAAATCAATAATATATTCATTTGAGAGAAAAAGTAAAAAATTATAATAATTGATAAAAAAAAGTAATATTAAACAATTTTATAATTAATCATCTTTAATTTATATTTATTATATTTTAATATATATTATCAATGAATCATAAATCATCTTTAATATAATTTGCAAAATAGTTATTATAAATATCAATAAATTTATCATTGATAATAATTTATAAATAGTAATATAGAAGATCTTAGATGTGGTGCAAATATAAAGTTTGTCATAAGGGATGAGCATGGTTCATAAAAAAGCATTGGATTCTTTATGATGGAGAGGATTCGTAAATATGATACAAATGCATCAAAGCATGTTCGCCTTGTATATATATTTATATATGTTCTCGTGATTTTCTAGAAATTAAAACACAAAAATAATTTTAAAAAAAGAGTTGTCATTTGATACCTGATGTGGGTACAAATGGGATTCAATCCCGAGGGACGAACCTTTACATCAACTTTTTTCTACATGAAAGTTAATAATATATAATACGTAATCAAATATATCTTATGTTAAAACAGAATATTATAATAAAGTGTCTCAATTGCTTTTTAAATTATACTGTAACTTTTTGTAAACTTAACATATTCAGAAAAAAGATAAAGTTTTGATTACTCTTTTTAAGAAACTAAATATGGTTTGATTCGTTTGAAATATGAGATGTATTAATGATTTTAATAATATCTACGTATAGTATAGTGTAAAAGAATTTATGTTTATGTTTTATCACAATTTTTAGTTTTTAAAATATTAATTGTTAAAATTAAAAATTATAATTTTTAATGTCAATGCAGATTTTTTTACAACTAATTAAATTCTTTATTAATTAAAGGTATAATTGTTAATATAATAAATGTTTGAGTAACAACTTAATAATATAGGAAATGTGACACAGATGGTTAACTCTACTCCCTAGTTCCTAGTTCCTAGTCCCTAGCCTACATTATTTTTATTTGGTATATGTTATTGTTAGGTCAATGCAGTAGATATACGTATAATAAGGAAACTTTGAAAGTGGTGTTGGCACCTCTAGTTTCATTGGTTTATAAAGGCAAAACATATGTGCAGCAAAAGATTCCTCTGAATCCCGATGCAATCTGTACACCAAAAAGGTTAGAGTTAAATAAGAGTATATTATTTTTTACCTAAATTTCTCACTAGCTTTTTATTTTTATAACAAAGGACAAATAGATTAAAGAATAAAATTGAATAATATATATCATAAATAGATAAACAAATTTTATAAATAAATTAATTTTGGTACACTAATATTTTTGAATTCTAAGTTTTTTTTTTTACAAAAATTCAAGTCTTATTAAATCGAAAGATATTAATATATTTGTCATTTTTCTAGCTTTCCACTGCTATATTTCTCTCCTATCTATTTCTTGCATCAGCCATCATGACTGACTCCAATAAATTTCATCTAATTTTTGCTGTATTAAATGTCAAGAACTATATCTCCATCACCCTAAAAATGGAAAACGTCCAATATGCGACGTGGACAAAATTGTTCAAGATTCACGTACATTCCTACAGGGTGTTTCACCACATCATTCCATCAGAGTTAAGCAAGGAGACGGTGCCTAATACTGATGTTGAAAAGGAGTTGTGGTCAACTCTTGATGCTACGGTTCTTCAATGGATCCATGCAACAATCTCCCACAACCTATTATATACGATTCTTGAACCAGATGCAACGACAATGGAGGCATCGAATAGATTGCATGATGTATTATAGGACAATAAGAATGATTGGGCTACCACTCTTGAGCAAGAATTCTCCTATATAAACATGTATGATTTTCAAAATGTCTCTACGTATTGTCAACGACTCAAGGAGTTGTCAAATCCACTCAAGAATATCGTGGTGGCCGCAATGGTGGTTGATAGAGGCAGTCTGGCCCACAATAACAAGTGCACCAGTACTAGTGACCTGCGGGACAGTGGCAATGGCCATGGATGCCTTAGGTTATTCCACCTTGCCTATACCTCTCATCACCCTCTTCACCTTAGGTCAGGCTTGGGTTTAAAAAAACCAGCAGCGCCAACTAGGCATCCTCAGGCCAAAACCACCACAAGCATACACAGTGGCAACAACTTCACAAACTCTAACCGACATCGTAGTCGTAACGCACACTCTTGAACTTAATCCTTCAAATGCAAATTGGTAAATGGATACTGATGCCACTTCTCACATGACATCCAGTCAAGGTATTCTCGCGCCTTACTTTAATTTGAACAGTAATCATGGTATATTTGTCGGTAATGGTCATTCAATTCCAATTCAGGGTTATGGTCACACTAGTTTGTCTCCCCCAAATCCTCTCTTAGCCTTGAAAAATGTTCTTTATGCACTTAAAATTATTAAAAACTTAGTATCTATTTGAAAGTTTACAACTGATAACTCGGTGTTTGTTGAATTTGATCCTGTTGATTTTTCTGTGAAAGATCTCAAGAGAGGGATGCATTTAATAAGATGTGAGAGTCAGGGAGACCTTTATCCAATCACAACCACTACCACCACTAAAGTCGCCTCACCATATGCTTTTACCGTTTCAGTTCTATCATTATGGCATGCTCGTTTAGGTCATCCAGGACCATCTGTTTTAGACTCTCTTAGGCAGAATAAATTTATTGAGTGTTATAAAATCATAGTTCTCACATTTGTCCCTTTGTTCTCTTAGGAAACATGTTAAGTTACCATTTGTTTCTTCTAAGTCTTACACTGTCATGCTTTTCGATATTATACATAATATTTGGACATCTCCTGATTGGAGTTCTTTGAGACATCGTTATTGTGTTTGGTTGTTGGGTGACTACTCTAATTCTTTGTGGACATTTTCGTTGTCTAAAAGGTCTCAAGTTTTTTCTGCTTTTTTATCCTTTAGAGCATTAATCCACACTCAATTTGAACGCGATGTAAAGAACATACAATATGATAACGGTAAGGAATTTGATAATGAACCATTTTGGGAGTTTTGTAAAAAAAAAAAGGTTAGTCTTTCAATTTTTTTGTCCACATACATTATCACAAAATGGGAAATCCGAAAGAAAAATTTGTATCATTAATAATATTATTCTTACTTTACTTGTACATGCCTCTTTACCATCTTCATTTTGGCATCATGCTTTGCAAATGACAACTTATCTTCTTAACATTCTTCCAAATAAACAATTAGCATATCAAGTCATCACTCAATATTATCAAAAAGACTCTTCCTACTCTCATCTTAAGGTGTTTGGTTATCTATGTTAATCATTATTTCTCTCTACGACCATAAACAAACTTCAGGCCAGGTCCACTCCGTGTGTTTTTCTAGGATACCTATCTCATCATTGTGGTTACAAGTGCTATGATTTGTCCTCTCGTAAATCATAGTCAATCGTCATGTGATTTTTTATGAGATTCAATTCTCATTTGCTAAATTACACAATTCACAACATCACACTTACAATTTCATGGATGATAGTCCATTTCCTTACATGATTAACCACTTAACCTCTCAAACTACCTATCAAATTGTCACACTCACTCCTCACATACCATTACGCAACCCAACCCCTACTCCTTCACCCATTTTGGTTTCGTGACATTTGACACGTAGTCAACATGGGATTTTCAAATCCAAACAACAATTAAACTTTCACACTGTTGTCATTAAATCTCCCTTGTCACGTAACCCTATGTCTTTCCTTTGTAACCCGAATTGAAAATTGGCTACGAATGATGAATTTAATATTCTTATTAAAAATAAGATGTGGTTGTTAGTACCTCGTCCACCTAATGTTAATGTGATTCGGTATACGTGGATTTTTACTCATAAAAAAATTATGATGGTGTGTTTGAGAGGCATAAAGCCCAACTTGTAGGTGATGACAAAACTCAACAGGTTGGCGTGGATTGTGGAGAAACTTTTAATCTGGTAGTCAAACTAGCAACTATTCACACTATTCTCAGTTTAGCCATATCGAACACATGATCCATTTACCAACTTGAAGTGAAAACTACGTTTCTGCATGGAGAACTCAAAGAGACTTTCTACATGCATCAACTCATCGGTTACAAGGACTTAAATCATGTTCAGCATGTATGCTTGTTGAAGAAATCTCTATATGGGTTGATGCATAGCCCACGACAAGTATATCACGATTACTATTGCTGCGATGTCAATTGGAGTTTGTGAAGTTACTGTCGCATCATACATCTTTATTATATATGGGCTTATGCATGCACCTAAAATTATTAAAAACTACAAGTAGCCTATTATCTTTCATTGATTTTAGTAGTTTCCTTGATTTTAACCTATTATCTTTCATGTAATGTGGTATATAACCACAAAGTTGTTAATGAAATAGTCACATACTTATCTTCTATTACATATGTTATTGCTAAATTATGCAAATATTTTTTTAATATCATTTTTTTTATGTCAAGTATGAATCGCCCAAAGGTGACATCAATATGCATTATATGAAGTTGTTTGATGGAAACAAATATGGAAAAAACATCAATATTGGTATCTTTATCTAAAAAAGTTTATCTCTTAAAATTACGAATTGAAGAACATAAGAAAAGAAAAACAAAGAGATAGAAAATATTATTTTTGTAAATTCTTTAAGATTCAAAAGCATAAATTTTATCATAGATGAAGACTAGTTCTATCTAATCTTACATTTAGAAACTATGTATTCTAATATCTTATTTGATTATTTAAATATCACGAAAGTTTACACTATCTACTTAGTTCTAATGAAGAGGAAAGATTACTATTATAGGAGTAGTTTATATTTTAAAAAAAAAAGGATAAAATACATTAATAAATATTAATAACTACAAATAATTGAGATTGTGATTAATTTTAACTTTATTATATATGTATTTAATTTATCACAAATCTTAATTATATTTTTAATTAATAATTATTTCACACATGCAGATTAGCGAAAGTTTTGTTTTGCATCACCATACCTTAAATCCACGTCCCTCTAAAGTGTAAAGGAAGTGTTGATACCTTTTGCATAAAATGGGTCGCTATGAATTGAGTGAATTTGGTGATGAATGTGTGGTTGGCAAAGGCATACATATCCTAATACAACTCATAAAAAAATATTTCTTCCCTGCATGTTTGTATTCGATTACCAACATAAAGTATGTTGAAAGCAACTCTTCCTGTTAGCTTCACTATACCTCAATTTTGTATTGGACGCGAAAAAGGTACAAGACTTAATTGCAAGTAAAAACGTATTTTTCTGTGATTATGATAAATGTCATTAAAACTTATCACTAACAACTCACAAAAATTAATGTGTTTGTATGATGGTGTAGAAGTAATTAAAGTTATTTTCTAAACAATTATTCGTAAAAATAACATGTTTTTTTAATTGTTTCATTAGGCGAACGAACAAATTTATCTTGCTCGAACTTCGAACTAATCTCGGACAACTGCATTATTTATAGTTCTAATTAATAATATGTAATATATAATTAAGTAATTTATTTCATAAATTATATTAATTAAATGATTATAAATTAAAAATTAGTATCATTAATAAGGTGATGATTCAAGTCTGTGTAAGTGTAATAATTCTGCGTCCCTATGCAGCAGCAGCCCATAATACGAAGCATAGATGTTTTTGAATTGGTCGTATGAACGTGACTGTACGGTACGCATGTAACATGTTGAGTCTATTTGGAAAATTTCTTTGGACATTGAAATTTTTGTTGCATTGGTTTCTTCCGTGCATGCTCTCTATTTTTTGGGTGTAATTGTTCTGTCATTGTCAGCCATTGTCTTATTGAAATCAACGAATTCTTTGTGAATTTACCATTACCCCCTCTCACAAATGGAAATGAGTGGATCCAGTTTTCCAAGCCTATCAAGGGAGATGGAGTTTAGTTTCCAAATCAAACATCTTATAATGTTATCCATCCAAAAGAAGCCTTTATATATATATATACCAATTATTAAGTAAAAAAAGGTAAATCAAATTTCCTTTGAAAAATATATATTGATAATATGTAACTTGTCTTTACCAGATGATGTTTTGTGAGAACACGAGTAAAAATCTTATATCTTAAATTTGTTTTTCATCAAACAACACTTCATTTAATGATTTTTTTTATATTTTTATATAATTTATTAAATGATGTGATATTTATTTATCGTTAAAAAATTGAAATGAGACACGAATTTGTGATAAAAGATTTTTATCTATGTGAACACATGTTCTTACAATATATATGCATTGAAACAAGGTGCACAGATGCACTATTTTATTTTAATAAAATTACATATTACACATATATATATATATATATATTATATTTTGTATATCTTAATTTTATATGTTTAAACTTTTTCTCTTATTTTCATGTAAAGATAATAATTATACTTCTTATTTTAATATTAATACCTCTTATTTTTGTGTTTTAATCTATTGTTTTTACACTCGCATGATGGAGTTATTTGAGTTTAATTAGTATGCACTGTCAGTGTACAAAAATTTACACTCGCATTCAATTACAATAATTTATTTATGGTAAGTTTGTTGATTTTAACAATTAATACTTTAAAAGTCATATAATGAAGAGTTGTGATTGAATATCAGTGCAAAACTCTCTTGTAGTGCATTACATTTCTAATATGTTTATTATTATTTTATGAGAAAATAATTTATGCACTGTTAGTGTAAAAAGTTTTGTACTATCATTTAATGACAACCTTCAAGTAAGTTTGTCGACTTTATTTTATCAATTAATATTTTAAAAATTATAAAAATGAAGGTTATGATTGAACGCTAGTGTAAAACTCTTTTACACTATAAATACATAGAAATTAAACTCTTATTTTATTTATAGCACTATACAAAAAAAATCAACAGTGAGTCTACTATAATATCCAAAAGCCTACTGTAATGTGCATTTAGAGTGAGTTTATAGTGAGTTAAATATACGATTGTAATCCTTCTATATGGATATAATACTATCAAGACTCATTAATGTCCAATATAAAAACTTACTATATACATTAGGTATTACAATGGGCATAACTCATTGTAACAAACTAACTATAATGCTCACTATAATTGAACCTTTCTTGAATTATTATTTTTAATTTCTAAATTTATAAATGTTAAACTAAAAATTGGATATAATACTCAATTTTAAAAACTAAAATAAATATATTAAAATTAATATTTTAAAAACTTAAACGAGTTATAAGGTTGATATAGTAGTAAAACGAAGAGATGAGAGGGAGAAATCGTGGATTCGAATTTCTCCACCAATAAAAACTAACATATTAACAACTAACATTTAACTTATAAAAAAATTTAAAAACTAAAAATATTTTTCTCTTCCATTTTATTCTTTTCCTTGTAAATCACATATTTGCTTTCCATGTTTGTTCAAAGAATTAATATTTTATCCTATAATTCATTTTTATAGGTATTTAATGAGAAGTTATTTAAATTAACAGGTAAATATTTTTTGAATTTCATACTTTTTTAAAAAAAAAAAAAAAACTTATGCATAGTTAGGACCATGAGAAGTTGATAACACATAAATTTGAGAAAGCTAATATTTTTATTTTTAATTTAAATTATTTTCAATATAAAATAAAAATAAAATGGAAGAGAAGAACATGTAATATAATAGAAAAGATAAGATTGCACTTACAACTAATAAATAGGAGGAAAGAGGAGAAAGAAAAGACATTGTTTAATTTTTAAAATGAGTAGTAAAAGATAATAATATTCTTAGTATAGATTATTTAAAATAAAAAATATTAGTTTGTATATTCTAAATATTTTAGTATAGTTGCTAACACACTCGAGTTCTTGTACGTTAGTGTTTCCACGTGTGTGTATATATCTTTTTGTGTGAGTAAATACACTAATTTAAATTTTATTTAAAATTTCTATAGAACTAAAGATTTAAATGGTGGTTATATTTAACAATAAAATACATTTTAGGTCCTTGAAAAATTCTTTAAATATTAAATACATCTTTAAAAAAAATTTTATTTATTTTACTTGTCTAATTTTAAATTACATTACTGTTGGTCTCTAAATATTTTTTATAGTATTTTTTAGAGAAATAAAAAATAATTTAGATAATATTGGGATGACTAAAAATGATATATTTAAAAAATAGAGATATAAATATAATATAATTTTTTTTAAAAGATGTATTTAATATATTGAGAAGTTTATAAAAACTTAAAATATATTTTACCTTATATTTAGTAAAAGTCATATAAATGAAAAATCATGATTGAATATCAGTGTAAAAATCGTTTACATTGACAATGTATATTAATTAAACTCTATTTAATGTCATTATAATATTTCAAGAAATAATTTTGTTAACAATGAAAATAATTTATATTTATAATAGTTAATAAATACATTCACTCTTGGAAATGAGTAAATGTCTCATTAATACATTAAAGTATAAAAAAAGTTAACTAGTTTTCTTTTTTGTGAAGGAAAAAAAAAAGGTTAACTAGTAATACATTTAAAAATTATGATATTTTTCTTATATTTAAAAACAAAGATACTCTTTCATTTGTGTCGAACAAATGTAATATTTTCATAGAAATTTTTATTATTGGTTAAAAATTCATTAAAAATATAAAATGATGATAAATACTCCTGAAATAAAATGTAAAACTACGGATTAAAAAAAGTAAGATAGACAAAAATTTCTAATTTTAAATAAATTTAGTGAACAGTGAAGAATGTCCAAAATGTTTGTTGTAAGCATTTTTTGAAATCAGTTATAAATTCGAAGACAAATTGAAATTGGTTAATTAGGTTCAATAATACAAGACTTTTTTCTCTGTTCACTCCATTGGAAAGTTTAAATTTCTATTCGAAAAGTTTAAAATAGAAATATAAACAGTGAGTCATGCATTAAAGATTAGTGCATTGAAATGACTAGCTCAATACGGACATGTAACAAGTAGTTGATAGAAAAATCAACAACCAATAGTATATGCATATATAATCATGCTCATGCATGGATAAAAAAATTAATAGTTTTGTAGCTTTAAAGATTAGTGCATTAAAATCACTTATTTTAGTGGAGTGAATTAAATCTTATAAGATGATGAACCTAATGGAATTATGGGATAAATTTGTTGTTGTAGCTTTACAATTTACATGATGAAAATGGGAGGAGGGGATTGTAGAACTTATAGATTTGTAATTAACAGTGATGAAGGTAAATGGCAATGGTAAAGACTAAAGAGAAGTTTGTTATTTTGATGGAAGTACAGAGATTTGTTTGTGTTAAAAAAGGAAGGAACATAGAAAGATAAACGAGAAAAAAGGAAAGGATGGTGGGCTAGCTTTAGGTAGGGTAGAAAGGTAGAGCAAAAAGCAGAGTCTCCTATGGCTATGGCTATGGCATGGTCATTCATATATTCCTCTAATCTACTGTTGCTGTTTGTATTTGTTGTAGATGTGTGCTTTCGTTGAGGTGCTTTTTGTCTGGCAGTCTCTATTAGAAGCAGAAGGCAGAAGGCAGAAGACAGAAGGCAAACACAAGAAACAATATGTAGTGCTATCTCTAAAAGCTGTGAGAGCTGCCAAAATGATTGAAGAGCTTTTCTTTGTTTTTTAATGATGCCATTATATTACATCCATATTCCTAGTTGACTTGTCATTGTACAAAAGATGCTGATTGCTTTCCCTCCCTCTCCTTTCCCCAACTTTACTGCACTAATCTTCATTCTCCTCTCTCTATCCCAATCCATTACTTCATTCCCAACCTCTTCATCCATAAACATCACCTATCATTATATTTCATCTCTCTTTCATTCTTTTTCTTTCATATAACCAAACAAATATTACATTATTTATTTGCACTTTTAGTCTTCTATTATTGTTATTTTGTAAATTCTATTCTCCTTAGTGCTTGGGTCTTTTCTTTTTGCATCTTTATTGTTCTTTTTGCACCCAATTTTTTAAATTTTTCTAACATGAAGCCCAAACGTCCAGGCCTTCCTCCCCCCCATAAAAAGAAGGAAGAAAAAGTCGAGCCATTGAAAGCCATGCGAAGAATGTTTGCAGCTCTAATAGAAAATATAACCAAATTGTTTACTAACGCAAAAGTGTACCCAATCATAATGAATTTATAATGTGTAATACTCTTATTAAGAATTAGATTGACAATAAGCGGACGATTAGCTCAATTGACTGAAAGAAACTGTGTAAATCCACTTCCCTTACAAAAAATTACGACCGAGTTACAACCTAATCCAAACCCTTTTCTTAAATGTACTTTAAAGAATAATTTTATCGATGTATTCAAGCATAAATTACTTCAAATAAAAGCCGTTTCTTAGAAAAATAAGATTTCAAAAATCTAATTCACAAACTAGTCTGCTGAGACTACAATTTTGTCTCAAATCCATCCATAGCTTCATCTAAGACTTCAGTTTAGGAACTTTATAAATTCAATGTAATCCTATTACAAAGGCTCGATGAGGTTACGACATCAACATCTGTCAAGACTATAATTTGCATATGGTTTCTCTCTTCCACTTAAACTGGGAAATACTCAACTACGCTATAGAAACTTATCAACACAAAATGTCAAACAGGAAGAAATGAAAAGAAAAGATACAAATAATTATTTTGGAGAGTGTTGAGAAGCATCAGTTTGCTCTTGTTTTGACCCTGCCATAGCTGCAGTTGCTGCTGCTGTCATGGCAGCTGCAGCAACACCCATTTTTGCACCACCTGCAGCTTTCATAGCACCTGCTATTTTAGCAAATGCTGCTATGCCTCCAACAAGAATAGCCCTTAATGCAACTGTTGGTTTTACTGCCATATCTTAAGTCAGACTACCTGTAAAAATATACGTCAAACTAATGCCACCTTCAGAACCAAATAAGTTTATGAATCATGACAACATAGGATGATAATATCTTGCCACATCACCATGGTTTCCATCAATCCAGCAAAATCAACAAACAAAATGCATGCCAACTTTTATGAGATCCCTTTTTAGCTACCTCAACCACAAACTAAGGTCCATCGTCAGCTACTTTAACCTCAGTTACAAAACTAAGTTTCATTGTTAGTTACCTTAGTCATGATCTTACACGACTTAAGTTCCATCATCAACTACCTCAATCGTGGATTCATGCATAAAAGCATTATTTTATCAATAACTAAACATTTCATTTCAAGTTTTCAACTAACTCATTCACTTCCAACCACAACACACAGGATAAACATTATGCATCATCTTTGACGTTAGCAAGTTAAAATCTCACTTGAAGATCACCACATAAAAGAATTTTATATCCAACAATCAACTAGTTTCCACCCAACATCATTTCATCCATCTAAGTCTCAAACCATAGATTCAATCATCAACAATTATTTGCAAGCATTAATTTCATTTACAACAATTCAGTTTACCAATTCAACATAACTTGTATCAAGATTTTAAGATTTTTATTCTCAAATCCCTAACTCAAAACATAACTAACATCACAAAACCATATTATAACCTATGTAACCACTTTTTCATATATAACATCATATCATGAACATAATTTAATTTTTACTTATCAACCTCTTGCACCATTTTATATCATCACCATCCCAACACACAAATCATACCACATCACTAATACATTTCAATTTATTTTACACCTATAAAAACATCAGATATCTAATCGTATCATATCTAATCATATCATCCATACTGGGGTGGAGCCAAGGGGGAGATTCAATCCTGACTTTTAAAGTAGTAATGAGTAAAGTCAACAAATTTACCATGAATGAGTGTAAAAATTTTTACACTCACAATGTATACTAATTAAACTCATATAATTATCTAATTTTTTTTGCTTATATTTTTTATTAAATTTTTATTTTGGTCACCCTCATACAATATTTTTGGCTCCACCCTGAATCCATACATTATACACTATTCTACATATCCAACATATCCAATAGGTACTTGTTTTAACCACATATCATTAACATTAAACTAAACTCAATACATGGGGTTATCATGAATTCTCCACTTGCATAGTGTACAACTGCCAAACAATATTATCATCTCATCAATATTGACCAACTAAAATATCAAAATATCCTAATTTAACATTATACAACATGCAACATCGTCAGCGTGTCTCCCACACACATTTTTGTGGACGTTGCCAAAGCCCCGTGGTCGAACCATGGATGCACTTTTCTCTACGTGTGTCTCCCACACCTACACCTACACCCATGTAGGAATAGTCACATCTTTGTGGGCGAACCTGTGGTAAACTCTTCTCACAGCCGAGTCTCCCACACCCATGGGAGAATACCCACACATTTGTGGGAGAACTCCTGATGCACTTTCCCCTTATGCATGTGCCCACAAAGATGTGTGCCGCTGTGCTGCGGTGCATGTATGCATAACAGTTACGAATCCAAACCTCTTGCTAATCATTCCCATCCCCTCAATTCTCTCACAAATGACTCAACTCATTCTAAGTCTCAATACAAGTCCAGAACAACATAAATCAACAACCAATTACACAAACAAATCATCAAATCAAAAGTTCTAAATCAACACTATAGGTGTAAATTCCTTTACCTATTTCTCCCTTAAGCTTAGTTTTGGAGTAAAGAGGAATATAGGGATCAAGCTTTTTGGCTTCCCAACCGACTTTCACGGCTATTGAAAGTTACCAAGAGCTATCAAAACCCCAAACTCAAAGAGAAGTTGAGAAATTAGGACTTGGAGATTGGCTCTTCCATGGTGATGGTGCATGAGACTCTAATAACAACAAAAATCTGGTCCAATAGAGTAAAAGGAAGACTTACCCACTAGTATCTTAGTTCAAGAAGAAGGGAAATCGAAGAAAGATCATCTCTTGCTTAGTTGTCCATGGCTGAAGCTGGTTGGTATACACCACGTTGGAGAAACAGGGTTTGGGGTATTTAGGATGCCAATGGATGGTGCCCAGGGGTGTTTTCAGTAATAATATTTATTCTTAGTGCACTCACCTCTTAACTATTTTTTCTTTTATTATAAACAAGCCCAATACTTTAACCCAAACCTTACCTGAATTCACTCACTCCAAGGTCCAAACACATACATAAACCAGGTGATCACCTTATAAGAAATTAATTTTTTACTTGCACTTAGTTATTTTTATAATTTAATTAAAATTACTTAATCTTATATCCTACAAATCATAATATTACACCAACAACCGACTGATCATGAACATTCATTCATGATTTATTTTTTAACCTTTAAAAGGCCTCATACTTATCGCAACTTGGCCAAGTAGTAGAGAGGATGATACTTAAAAACCATTATTAAATTAATATTTCGTTTAGGGATTTTAACGACTATTCAAAGTAAAATTCTTTACTCTCTCATAAAAAATCATTGTTGATATGATTTAAGATAGTTATTGTAATAATTGAATACTTTTTCTCCATACAGGATAGTATGTGATTGGATAATGAAATAAAAACAACTTTTACATTGTTAATATATATCTTATTTTCCTTTGTTTGGTATTATGAATGATTGTTAAATAATTTTCAGAGGTAATGATATGAATGGAGCACAGGAAAGAAAATTGTATGCATAGAGTAATAATATATCAAGTCCAAAAAGAGATGATAGCTTTTGTGGAATGATCAGAAAAATGGAATGCCGAAACTAAAAATGAAACTCAAAGATGATTTGCCCCGGTCAAAAGTTAACGTTCCTACCACAATAATAGAATTGATATCATTATTAAATATATTCAATTAATTTTGCAATCAGATACATGGGTTTATTAAATTTTGATTTTTCATTCATCTTGATGGCATCAAATCATCAATTCATCCGTGTACTTGACCCCTATAATAGAATAAGGTATGGTTGTTGTATTCAATCCATTTTCATCCAAGAGCTCAATCACAAGACTAACATAACCTTAGTAATACAGAAGGCTCTATAATTTGATATCCTATCTAGTTGGGTTAAAACTTAAAATTGAAGCACTGAAGTTGATACTTTTTTTTTCAGTAGCTGAACCTATGTGACACATTATGATTCTTTTACTCTGTGATCTTTAATAAAAAAATCATAAATAATATAATTAACATGAATATACAATTAAAAACCACCTAATGAAGAAGGATGTGAGGCTACTGTTGGCAAGAAATGGTGTTCACTAAGAATTGTAGACAAAGAAAAGGGAAGGCAACATGATGAGAAAATTCTAACTCTCCTTTGTCAACTAATATGGATTTAATTTCTGTGAAGATATCCAATAAAAAAACGGTTTATATACGTTCCTCAAATGACTCGGATTCAAGCCATGTGTTAAAGGTGGATCAGAATGAGTCTAGAATAACAACTATGGTCCATAGTGATTTTGATTCTATTGTGAACAAATAAATGGCATTTCTCTAAATTGATTGAAAGAGTAAAATAGCCTTCAATACAAAATGTATTTTTTTCCATTACAAATTACACAATTTCCAAGTAGTCATCAATCTAATGAGCTATAAATGTAAACAAATCATTAGAATATTGACCTGTGAGTGAAACCATTCCTACAATGACAAGGGAGCAAATACTATTTTCGATTTCATCACCATGTATTGCAATTAAACTAGAATTTCAAAAATCTGTCTTGCAAGGTTTAGACACAATCATGGGTGACAAAAAAAAATGGGAGCACAAACGAGTGAACAAGAAGAGATAAAAAAATAAAAAATATATAACATTGTATAAAAATCTTAATTTTAAAACTCAATTTTTACACATGTAATTAAATCTCCTCTTTGATCGTTGGGTACCCAAACCATGAAGGAAAAAGGTTCATGGAACTTTATTCACAAGGCAATGTTAAATTTTTCCAGCAATAAAATTTAAATAATAAACTATCGTAAACAAATATCACTAACTAATCCCAAACCAAAACATAATTTTCGTTTCCCAATTAATATCTGGATAAAGTTCTACAGGTTTTGATTCTGAATCTAACCAGAGACCATTCTCTCACACACACACACATTTGGATGGCACGAAGAATTTACACTTTACAGTTACACATCAAGTTAATGTAGGAAAGAAATAAAGTAGCAAATTGAATAACGATCAAACCTTTAAAAAAGGAGAAGGATGAGGAAGACGGAAAGAGGTTGAACCCACTGAATCTATATCTCACCCTCAGATCTACTATGTCTTTGAAGCAAACAACAACATTGTTTCTAGGATTACGGCTTTATTTGATTTGTCGGAAGTTTCTTTTAACACTTACCTCTCTTTTATTAACTTTTTAAAAAAATTTTCATGTGTCTTTTATCCAAACCTATTTTACTATTCCATACAATTTGATTCAGAACATATATGTTATGGATAATTTAATTCATAATATAAAAAAAATTATTTTTATTATTTCAGACAACTTAATATGAAACACATAATTTATATGTTTTAGATCAAGTAATCCGAACTCTACTATAATATGTTTTGGGTCAATTAATACGAAATGTAAAAAAAAAACTATTTTAAATAATATAATTTGAAACACATTAATTATATATTTTTTATTTGCTTATGCAAAATATAAAAACAAAAAACCTAATACATTGTAGATCAACTGATCTAAAAATGTGTTTGGGTGATATTTTATAACCAAGTATAACTTTTGAAATACAAATAAATTAATATTGCATGTTGTTGGGGGCTCTTATATTTGTACTTGAATAGAAAAATAAAACAATTTGTTTCGAGGGGCAACAATTAAGTGTCGTGAGAATGGGTGATTAGTTGGCGACATAGGTGCTAAAGAGGGTCATGGGAGAAAAGGAGGGGGACGAGGGTAGTTTAGGCATTTAACCATTTTGGGAGGTGCTGATAGCAAAGTGGTTGATAACAAAAGCAAATCCATG